>CM070610.1:40516188-41024191 GCA_036346395.1 Hsuehochloa calcarea | reverse complement strand
CTCGAGGGAGACGAAGGTTGTGCTCTGCACTCGAGGGAGACGAAGGATCCGGGGGAGGCGAAGGCTCCACTCGGGAGGGGGGAGGACTCAGGAGGAGGAAGGCGGCTGAGAACTGGAGATCCAGCGGGAGAGTGCTCGGGGTCTGGAGGAGAAGAGGTGTTGCGCTCGGGTGAGGAAATTGCGCTCAGGGAGAGGAGGAGGTTTGTTGTGCTTGCGCTCGGGGGAAGAGGAGGTTTGTTGTGCTTGCGCTCGGGGGAGGAGAACCAGGAGAGAGAAGGGCTCGGGAGGAGAAGAAGAGGTGTCAGTGGGGAGATCGAGATCCGATATGGTGTGGAGGGTCTGGTGTGGTGTTGGTGTGGAGGATTTTTTTTCGAATGATTTGGTGTGGATTTTTTTTTGCGTGGCTTGGTGTGGCTACTTGTTCCGGGCATGGTTCAAGAGGTGTTGACGATTGTGTTTGTGATCGTGGAATCGCGATCTGTTGATGTGTGAAGGGGTTGCCATGATCGTCAATACACGTGGCAATAGACAGGAGGAGGACATTTGGTAAGGGGTGTGTAACCGGTGTTGAAAGTAGAAGATGAATCTTGAGGAGATTGAAGCTGCAAGAAAGGCTGAGGAAGAAATTGTGCGAAAAGCTACGGAGAAGATTATTGTGACCATGGATGGGGGAAGTGGAAAATCCTCTTTGGTCACAAAAGACAATATGAGAGTTATATTACACGATCACTTGGACTGATTCTAGACAACATGGAAGTCCAGAACGAAGCAAGCAATTTTTTTGGCGGATTCTTGTCGGGTGCTGCTCTGCGTTTTAATGCTTGTGTTAGAAAGGGCAATGCATACTTCCACGATTCTAGAGAATTCTTTGGTTATCAACAGAAGGATATTTTACCTAGGAATGCTCTCTACAAAATTGTTTTTCCATGTTTCATGATAAAGTTAAGAAAGTTATATAGAAAGATATTTAGAGTGAACTTTCTAGGTATTAGATATTTATATGTTAGGCTAGTAAGGCCCTGTTTATTTAAGATTTTTTATTTGTCTTTAAAGCAAAAAAGACCAAAGCTTAAGCCCTATTTGTTTAGGCTTTTTTTCTTCTTAAAAGCAAAAAAAGACAAAGCCTAAAGAAAGGTGGTTTTTCAACTGGTTTATGAAAAGCTTCACTTTAAGCTATAAGCCATAAGCTGGTTGAGGTGTGCTTTTTTTTTTAGCTTTTGTAGTATGGAAATAACCCTTTGCAACTCAATTTTATCGAAATTACCCACCAATGCCATAGTATATAAAGCAAAATCCTTTCACCTCCTTCCTCCTTCCCACCCGATATTTTCCCCTGGTTCGGTCCCCAACCCGACGCCATCACCTCCTCGCCAGAATCGCCGGCCGCCTCCCTTGACCTCCGCTGGCCTCCATAATCCACAGATTTAAACTGCTAGATCAAGTTTTTCTATGGTTGGTTTTGAAGAAAAGCATTCTAACAAAGGACAATCTGAAGAAGAGGGGCTGGAATGGATCTTATAAATGCCAATTTTGTGGCATGAATGAGAGTACTGATCACCTCTTCTTGCAGTGTCCATTTGCCAGATTTGTATGGAATATTTTGAGATGTTCTTTTGGTTTCAGGGATGTTCCACTAAGCATGGATCATGTGTTTGATGTTTGGCTGAGACAATTCAGAGGTCATATGAAACAGCTAGTTACTGTTTGAGTACCGGCTATATTTTGGACCATATGGGAAATTCGGAATGATGCTTACTTCAAAAATAAAATGCCTTCTGATCCTCTCTCTTTTATTTATATAACTTGTCATTGGATGAATTACTGGGCTCAGCTGAAGAAAAAGGAGGGAGGCATTGCCCAGGGGAGCAAGGGTGCTTGAGCAGGTGGCGGTGAAAGTTTTCAGAGATTGTGATAGGATCGTGTGGTTGTTAATCAGAGATTCTGTAACTTTTCAGAAAACTGTTTTGGCATCTAATTTGGGTTTTTTCTTTCGTCTCTTGTTGTATTACCTCTATAGAGGAATACTAGTAGTCTGTAGGAGGTAGTTTCTTTTTTCTTCTGTTGAGTTTCCTCTAGGGGTAAAGTCAGTACGTCTTTCTCTGTTTTGTTAGTACTTCCAGAACTTATATAGAGCTGTTCAGTTTCTAATAATAGAAATTTGAGGTTGTCCACTCTATTTTTTTAAAAGGCATTTGACTTTCTTTATTAATTTGCCTTTATATATTAATTTCTTTCGTTACGCAATACCTAAAATGTATACATGCATGCACGTTCAAATTTGTAATTTATTTGGTTAGGCCTTAGTACGCACACGCATGCACGTACGAGCAATATCTATTTTGTTTAATATGTACACTTGAATATATCATCATATTTTTTTCAATTTCTATGCAAAAATATGTTTAAATACATTCATAAACACGTCCTTCAAACTCTCAAGGGTAATTCAGACTTTTTATCCTTCACACACCACTTAATAAGCCAACAACCCATAAAAAGCTAGATTACCAAACACCTTAGCTCAGCTTAAAAGCTAAGGGGTTTATAAACTGATTAAACCAAAATAAACTAGCTTTAAGTTATAAGTCAAAAAGCCTAAGTCTAAACAACTAGAGCCTAAGTCAACAAGAGCCTAAGTTCTTTAGATATTTTGTACCAAGGGTTTGGATCATACCATTCGTCGAGATTCCAACAGTAGTCTAAGCCTATAAACAGGGGTGCTATACCCCCTCCTTGGTGTGTGTCATGAATGAACCACTCATGAATATGAGAGGGTGT
The DNA here is from genome assembly GCA_036346395.1 of Hsuehochloa calcarea. Taxonomy (NCBI): domain Eukaryota; kingdom Viridiplantae; phylum Streptophyta; class Magnoliopsida; order Poales; family Poaceae; genus Hsuehochloa; species Hsuehochloa calcarea. The sequence goes on along the minus strand of CM070610.1, from coordinate 41,021,413 downwards.
TAGAGATAGCCATATAAGAAGGTTATGATATAGGTAGCCATTAGAAAAGTATGAGTTGTTGTAATAAGTTTGTTAGTAGTCAATAGGGGTTAAGTTATCCCTCTCTTGTAAGTGTTGGTCTCTCTGGCAAGCTGCATACTTCTTAGTACTTAGTGCTTGTGGGTTGCGATTCAGCGTGAGTGGCTTGACCGCTCAGAATCACATTAGTCCTAGCTTCAACGTGAGTGGCTTAGCTGCCCGGAAGCTGAACAATCGTGGCTTCAACGTGAGTCGCTCGGCCGCCCGGAAGCTAATAATTAATAAAACACTAAGTAGTACGAATATAAATCTAACCAACTTTAGGATAGTTGTTGTATTGCACGAAAGCTATAGGCACATTGGTCCTAGCTTAAACGTGAGTGGTTCAGCCACCTCGGAAGCTGGACAGTCTTGGCTTCAACGTGAATGGTTCGGCCACCTAAAAGCCAATAATTAATAAAGTAATCTAATCAACTTAGGATAGTTGTGTGGATCTTCTCAATAGAGTGGGTACTATGGCCACCCAAAATTTCCCAACGGCTTATTTCACGGAAGCTATAGGGCTACTACATTGGATCATAGCAAGATGTTTCTTTCTTTTAGGTTTGCGCATGCTTTCTCATGGAATTGAATGAAATGGACGGCAGATTGACCGGTATCAAAAATTGCTCATCGTGGGTTGTGACGAGAGATATGTGAATTGTGATTGAGTACTCGTGTGGCGGGCAAGGACAGAGGATAAAACTTCCCATCTCAATTGCATTTACGGATTTACCATCTCATTGTCACACATGGTCCATGGGCCTAGCAACGACCCAAACTAAGGTTATCAGGTTCACGATATGGATAGTACGATTCTACAGTGCCTAAATTATATGGATATATGTGAATCTGAACCTCATAGAATCGTGATCGTGAATGTAAGATCACATAGATTCAGGTAGGATCGTTAAGATTGTGCTCATGATCGGGCAGAATCATGATCTTAACAACAAACTATATTATCATATAAAATTTGATATCACCTATTGCTAATTCAAGTTGCAATAGTTTATTTTGCTTTGTTTTGTGCTGTTAAGTGTTGTTCTAGGGCAAAATATATTTTCATTAACATTAAAGAGTTTTAAATGATTAGCTTATTTAAAAATATAAGGTTTAAAAAAAACAATATTAACTGAATGTAACGTGAGCAAGTGTACTCAAATTTACAAAATTAAATTCAAAATATTCAAAATCCTACTATAGGCCTACATATTTGAAAACATAATTCAATTTTTATACAAAACATACATGTTTTAAAAATTCTGATAGAATATTGATTCTACCATCCAATCCCGTCAAAGGAAAAACAATTCTACACAGGATAGCGACCCTGACAATTTTGGCCCAGACTAGATGCATTTTTTTTTTGTAGGGAACTTAAGTCTTAACAAACGAAATGAAATCAATCCAGTTAAACTTCTGCAAAAGCGTACATTCCTTTCTCTAAGCTAAAATAGAATAGAAGGATTTTGTAGAGCCATCACACAATTCCTCCAAACGAATTGCAGCAAAAACATCCGGTCAATCTTCCAAAAAATATTACCAAAACCGGGAAAGTAACAACTCCATCTCCCGTCCAACACCCATTTACATCAATCTAGTGCACCGAAATAAAATCAAACAGAGAACTATTCTGTAGGTTTAGTCGTTCTAATAAATTTCATGATGATTGAGACAGGTCGGCTAGCCAGAGGCGGAAAAAAAAAACCTATTTTTGAACATAAAAAAATCAACTGAAGGAAGATATACAGGTAGGCAGCCACAGAGTGTTAGTGCAATAATATGTAGCTAATGTTCGGACAATAGTGAGGCAAATTGGAGCACAGATGCACATTATCGCTTTTATCTTACTGCACCATAATGTTGCAAAAACTAGAAGTTAAAACTACAAGAAAATCCATCAGCAACTAGTTCAGCACAAATTTGCTACAACATCATACAGTGAGTGAGGCACCATTATCTTCTAGTGAAAGGTTTAGTACCATTGTAGCTGCCTTGGGCGCCCTGAATAACAAAAGACATGATCTGGTTAATCTGATAGGTACCACGAATAATAAACTGCAACTGAAGCATATGAAAACCCTAGCAATTTTCATATCCCAAATGTTATTGCACAAAAAAGCTAGCGTATACCAACAGCTTCACAGTATAGTTGATGTACCAAAAAAATGCCAGAAGGCCGAAGGTTCACCGTGTAATCATTTGGACTAAATGGTTTATTTGGAAGGAGAGGAATAGTTTTATAGTTTAAATGTTTAATCATTCGTATGACTACGAAGGATGCAGCACACTAATGGTCAAGTAAAATTGGTGGCAATGGTGCAATGCAGGAGAGAATTATCTCGGGAGGTTGATCCAATAGAATGATTTATGCGTCCGTGGAAAGTTGAGCAAAGCCAAACATGCTTACCATTGTTCAGTAGATTGGTATAATGCAGCTGAACTTCCAAAGCATGAATTAAGCATGTCAGTATTCACAACACCAGGGCTAAGAGCAATAGCTGCCAATCCAGGAGGCAACTCCTTTGCTAAGGAGCGCGTTAAACCCTCAATAGCCCACTTTGAAGCACAATACGGAGCAACCTGAAACAGCATTATGCAATTTAGTATGTATTTAAGACTTCACATTCAGATAATGAAATCTGTATTAGAACAGCCTTCAACCGTGTCCTACCTCAGCAGCAGCAGACCTTCCCCAACCAGAGGACAAATTAATTATAATCCCATGTTTCTTCTCTATCATAAGTGGTACAAAATGACGAAGTACATTGGCCGTTCCCTTAATATTTGTATCGACCACCATATCAAACTCTTCTGCTGGAACATTCCATGTCTTGTTATTCTTATTTATTGTACCAGCATTGTTTACTGAAACAACACCTCAATGGTTAGATTTCTGGAAGGAGTTCTTTAATGTATATTTGGAAAGCGCGTACAAATATGTGATTACATAAGCAACTTATAGAAAGAGAAAAGATTCTTCCATTCATCTACTTCCAGCTGGCTTAGGGTGCACATTTGCATTTGAGCAGAAAATATAACAAACCTATGATATCAGGAACTTGCTTCTTTTCCACAACAGCCTTTGCCAGCTCAGCCATGCTGCTGTCAGATCTCTACAACAGAAGCACCAACACAATACTTGAGAACGAAAATTTGTTTTAATGTAGTAAGCTGGTGAAAAATAAGTAACTTACATTATGCACCAACACAATAATAAAATATGCCATATTTTATTATTTTAACCTAATTCAGTATTTGGTATCACGATTCACAAGTTCCATCTCCCCCCTAATTCCAACTAATATTAACCAAAATCTTAAAACAAAAGTACAAGGACTGCTCGAATGATGTGTGAGGTGTTCACCAATTTTGAAGCGGATGAGTTCATAGCCAAATCTCTAATAGCAAAACTCTCCAGCAACTCATTACTCATGTATGCACTAACCCCATAAAAGTAGAAATCATGAGTAAATTTAGCATACTTGGTTAATACATGAACTCGCCCGTGCACGTTTGATTTCCTCCATAGCACCTTTCTCAACCACCAAACCAACGAAACTTATTAAATGCCTAACTTATACATAGATAAAATAGTCTAAACAGAAGGTCCAAACAGGCCATCAGTTTCTAACTCAGTAAGGTGAGGCACTCGTGTTCCACAGTAGGCATCATATTGCAAACACGTTGAGCTAACAGAAATCCTAGATCATCAAGTATTACATCTTCGCAAAAAAGGAAATAACATCAAGTATTACTATTACATCAGCACGACTCATGAATTCAAGCAAGTCCAAGCAACCAACCAACCCCCAGGAAATATGCCCACCAATTTGTAAAGCATTCGTCTAAAGTTCCATCCAAAGGGTACAGAACTCACTGAATCCCCAATTGGTTGGGCCAAGTACATAGCAGCAAGACTCTAAACCTAGGAACTGGGGCTCAAATAAAGAGTCCAGTACAGACTCTAAACCTAGGAACTGGGGCATCGAGCTAAAATTCCAAGCAACGGAGAAGCTAAAAATCAGACCAAATTTAGCACCGAACGAGCACCTCCGGCGAACTGAACAACTAGGTCGGCGGTTCACGCACGCCCTAGTTCAGTACAGTACAGGTAGCATTTAACAAACAGATTCTGAGGGGGTGGGGGGTAGAGTGTATTACGACGTCGGCGACGGTGAGGAAGTGGCGGGCCGGGGAGGCGATCTCGGCCTCGAGGGAGCGGACGTGGTCGGGGGAGCGGCCGCAGCCGACGACGGCGTGGCCCCGGCGCGCGAGCTCCAGCGCGAGCGCGCGGCCCAGCCCCCGGCTGACCCCCGTGATGAGCACCGTCCTCGGCCCCGCCGCCGCCGCCCGCGCGGCCGCCGCGCCGCTCCCGCCCTTGGGCCCCGCCGTCATCTCGCCTCTCGTCTCCTCAGATTCGTCCGCGTTCGAGTACCCTGTCCCTGTGGGTGTGGAGGCAGGGGAACTTGTGTAGTTTGTGTTCCCGACATTTCGCTCCTCCAGGACCACGGGCCTGACGCCCGTCAAGCTCAGGCCCATGGGCCGATGAGCGCACGTGAGGCGGGCGGTCTGGTCGACCAATGCGCCTTCTCCGTACGGCTGCGGCTATCATACAACGTCGCCTCCGCCGCGCCGTCTGGAGTGGTTTCCGCTTCCAGAACCGTCCGGATCCCTCCTCTCCGCCGGTAACGCAGCCTCTCTCTGCTCCATCACGTGTAATCTCTCGATTCGTTGGCCCTTTCTCGCGGATAGCGAAAACTTTGCGCTTTTTTACTCGCTTGTTAGAGTATAATCCGCTGTCTGTTTCTTGTTCTTGTAATCTTAGTTCTTGGATTGGTCTGTCATATCGTATAGTCTCTCTTCTGTGATTTCTTGGATTATTGTAGTGCTGGAAGAACAAAGATTTAGAATAGGATGGATTGCTGCTAGTATCTGTGTGGAAATCTTGGCGATTCTGCTCGTGCTCCCACCATTATAGGGTGCTACAAAGTCGGCATTTTTCTTAGATTTCCCTATGTTTTACTAGCCCCTCTACGCGTCCGAAAATTATATTGCACCTGGCTGATTCTTCCCAGTTTCTCGGTTTTCATCTTTGTGTTTGTGGGTCTATTGCATTCGGATGACCTATTCAATACATCTGTTTGCAGCTTGGGTTCGCATTTGATAACCGATAAGCCATGTTCAAGAAGCATGTTGATGCAAAAGCTCTACAGCGCTTGTCGGGGGCTGACAAAAAGAAGCTGAGAAGAACTGCCAAGGGAAGGTTTCCGCAAGCAACTGATGCTGATCTTGATGCCATCCTTCCTCCCAAGGTGATTAATTTTGTCTATCATTATGTGGAGTACACTGTAACTGTGTAACATGGTATTAGGTCTTGAAATTATATTACATGGTTTGAGCTCCCCCACTGGCACAAGGTATATTACATGGATAGTGTTAGAGATATATATGTTAGATATATATATATATGTTAGAGTAGGACTCTAGATATTATTTGGTTTCTTTATCTCAGAATCTGTACTTGTATATATATCGCCTATTACCCCCGATAATACAAGTTGATATTCCTAACATGGTATCGAGCCCATTAGGGTTACCTTTCCTGACGCGCAACTCGTCTACCTAGCCGCCACCGGCTTTCCTCTTACATCGCTGCTTGGCTTCCTCCTCCGTTGTCGCTTTGGATCCGCTTCACTGACTCGGCCGCCGACGGCCGACTTCACGACGCTTGCGACGTCTCCGTCTCGGCAATGAGCGGGCGGCAGAGACGTTGACCACCCGCCGCCGGGTGATCCCGCCACCTTGTCACCACCGCCGGTGATCCCGCCACCTTGTCACCATTGCCGCTCCATCACCGCCAGATGATCGGTGAGCGCGGCTGGCGTGGGCATTGCCGCCGATCGCCGCAGAATCATCTCCAACGCCGCAGCCCACCTTGTTGCCGACGCCGACGCTCGTCGTTGCGCCATCGCACCGATCGCGCGTCCTCTCGCTCGGCTTCAACTTCTCGTCGGGGCCACTCTCGCCTTCGCCGCCGCTTCTCCATCGCCGGGTCGCCGCTGCTGCCGTTGCCTCCGGCCGCCGCCGCCGCCGCCCGGTTGCCGCCGCCGCCGCTGTTGCCTCCGCCATGCCACGAAGAAATTGCTTGGGAACCCTAGTCGTCCCCACCTTTTCTAAGGTGCCGGCCAAGAGGCATTAAAAGCGGTAGGCGAAAAAAATCGATCGCCGCACCGTCGGTGCCGCTTATTAGACTACGTTACCTTGGTTGCCGCGCCATCCAGTAGCCGCCTACCAATGGGCACCGCTTTCTCTCGCCGCCGGTGATCTTCGACGGTGTTAATTACACCGACTTGTGTCTCACATGCGCATCCACATGCGTGGTCTTCGCCTCTGGCGCCCTCTAGCGATGTCACCGCCGCTGCGTGCCTACTCCTCCGACGGAGTTTAAGTTCGCTGCGCTATCCTCGATAGCCGACAAGGTCTGCTGAGGAGGCCGCCTTGCTGATGAGAAGGCTGCCTCTGCCTACCAAGAGGCTCTGGATTTCTACATGGATCGCTTGACTGTCTACACTCAGTGGTGCGACGATGACGCTCGGGCTGCTGCTTCTTCATCGCCAGTGTCCAACCTCAGTTCTCTTCTGAGGTTGTGGGATTTTCTTCGGCTGTCCAGACGTGGACTCACCTTCGTCAAAGCTACGAACCATCTAGAGATGCCCTCTACCTGTCAGTGGTTCGCCAGGAGCACTCTCTTCAGCAGGGTGACGCTACTGTTGACGCCTTCTATGTTCAGAGTTCTGCCGTCGGCGCCAATCGGACTCTCTTCGCGACGCCGGCCGCCGCCTCTGCTCGTCTTTGCCGCCTGGCAGTCGTGCGATCCGGAGTTTCAGCGTTCTACCGGTTCCTTACTCGCCGTCCCGAAGTTCGAGCGAGGCGTGCCCGGCTTCTTGCACGCCACCTCGTGTCACTCTTCCGAGGCCCTTACCGAGATACGTGCAGAGGAGACTCGCCTGAGTGGTGCTGGTCTGATGCCACTCCCCTCCGTGCTCGCCGCCTCCCCACCGCTACACCGACTCCTTCACGCTTCAGACATCGCCTCTTCCAATGGCCGCCACGGTGGTGGTGGCCGCCTCCATCTGGCGGTGGCCGCCTCGCCGCTCCTACTACGACAAGGTCGCCACATTGAGTCCCGAAGCTACAAGAAGTAGCGACATCTTTCACGCCGTTCTTCTCCTAGCACTGGCACCGATACATCTACATCGACGTCTGCATCGACTACTTCCGCGTTTTCTCATCGAGCGGTGAGATAGCCGACTTCGACGCCGCTGCCGCTTGTGTTCTTCCTCGGCGAGTTCTGCGAGTTCTGCGATCGACTCTTCTACCATCGAGAACCACCTCCTACACAATCGGTACCTCCCCGTGGATCCTTGATTCCGGAGCATCTTTTCACATGACTTCCGATTCTTCCACTCTATCTTTTGTTACACCTCTTGATTCCCCTGTTAGTGTGCTTACTGCTGATGGTACCTCTCTTTTTGTCTCTGGTCGAGGACCCCTTAGCAACTCATCTTTTCATGTTCCCTCTGTTGCTCATGTTCCTCGCCTAACCATGCAGCTTCTTTCTGCTGGACAGATTACTGACCTTGGTTGTCGGGTCATTCTTGACTCTGACTCTTGTTGTGTCCAGGACCGCCACACGGGGGTTCTGGTTGGTTCTAGCCCTCGGCGCCTTGACTCACAGCGTCTCTGGGAGCTTGACTGGCTTCACCTTCCTTCCGCTGCCACCGTCGCCACCAGCCTCTCCGCCTCCGCCACTTCGTCTACCAGCTCTTTCCAGTAGTGGCACCATCGTCTTGGTCATCTGTGTGGATCTCGTCTGTCATCTTTAGTCCGTCGTGGTCTTCTGGGGTCTGTCTCAGGAGACGTATCTTTAGATTGTCAGGGCTGTAAGTTAAGGAAACAGATTCAGCTTCCCTATTCTCATAGTGAGTCTGTGTCTCAGCGACCATTTGATCTTATTCATTCAGATGTTTGGGGTCCGGCTCCCTTCCTTTCGAAAGGGGGCCATCGATATTATATCATTTTTATAGATGACTTCTCTCGTCACACTTGGATATACTTTATGTCTTCCCGTAGTGAGGCTTTATCTATCTATAAACAATTTGCCACTATGGTTCGCACACAGTTCTCCACTCCTATTCAAGTCTTTCGTGCTGACTCTGCTGGCGAGTACCTCTCTCATTACTTGCGCAGCTTCCTTGCTAAGCAGGGCACTCTTGCTCATTTCTCTTGTCCTGGTGCTCATGCTCAGAATGGTGTCGCTGAGCGCAAGCATCGTCACCTCCTTGAGACGGCTCGTACACTGATGATTGCCGTCTCTATTCCACCTCACTTTTGGCCGAGGTCGTTTCCACCGCCACCTATCTCGTCAACATCCGACCTCTTCGCGCTTCTTCAGGTGAGATCCGGTTAAGCGCCTCGTGATCTTTCTCCGACTACTCGCTCTTCGCTCGCTTTGGTTGCTTTGCTACGTTCTCCTTGCACCTCGAGAACGCACCAAACTGACCGCTCAGTCTGTTGAGTGTGTTTTTATGGGATACAGTGCCGAGCACAAGGGCTATCGGTGCTGGGATCCTGTTGGTCGACGGATGCGGATTTCTCGGGATGTGACTTTTGACAAGTCTCGTCCATTCTACCCACGTCCTGCCTCTCCTTCGGTTTCCTCTGTGGAGTCCCTGTTTTTTTTACCTTTCCAGATACACCCATCTCTGTCTTGCCCTCGTCCATCCGTCCCACCGAGTCTCCACATATATCTCCTGAGGCCTCTCCGCCGTTGTCGCCTCCTACTTCGTCGCCTGTGGCTCCTCAGGCTCCTCCCACTCTTTTTTACACTCGTCGACCTCGTATTGAGGCTCTTCCAGATGAACCATCTTCCCCTGATGTTTCATCTTCTCCTGATGCTCCATCTTCCTCTGATGGGACATCATCTCCTCGCTACGGTCTCCGCGATCGTTGGCCGATTCGGCCTCCGCCTGCTTTGGTCTTGCTTTGTGCAATACCCATGAGCCCGTCTCCTACCGGGATGCTGTTACTCATCCTGAGTGGCAGCATGCTATGGCCGAGGAGATTTCTGCTCTCGAGCGTACTGGTACTTGGGATCTTGTTTCCTTTCCATTTCACTCTCGTCCCATCACGTGTAAGTGGGTCTATAAGATTAAGACTCGCTCTGATGGCTCTCTTGAGCGCTATAAGGCGCGTCTTGTTGCTCGTGGCTTCTAGCAGGAGCATGGTCGTGACTACGACGAGACTTTTGCTCCTGTGGCCCACATGACCACTGTCCGCACTCTTCTTTCGGTGGCGTCTGTTCGCTATTGGTCCGTTTCTCAGCTTGATGTGAAGAATGTCTTTCTTAATGGCGAGTTGCGTGAGGAGGTCTACATGCATCCGCCACCTGGGTATTCTGTTCCTGAGGGTATGGTCTGTCGCCTTCGCCGCTCTCTATGGCCTTAAACAAGCCCTCGTGCTTGGTTTGAGCGTTCTCCTCTGTGGACACCGCTGGCTTCTCGGCTAGTGATCATGATCCGCTTTTTGTCCACACTTCGCCTCGTGGTCGGACTCTTCTTCTTCTATATGTTGATGATATGATCATCACCGGAGATGATTCTCGAGTACATTGCCTTTGTCAAGGCTCGTGCGAGCGGGCGCCTTATGTCGGATCTTGGTTCTCTTCGTTACTTCCCTGGGATTGAGGTTACTTCCACTCCAGATGGTTTCTTTATGTTGTTCCAAGAGAAGTATATTCAGGATTTTCTTGATCGCGCTTCTCTCATTGATCACAGATCGTTGAGACTCCTATGGAGCTCAACGCTCATCTCCGACCTTCGATGGCGAGCCTCTTTACGATCCGACCCGCTATCGTCATCTGGTTGGGAGTCTTGTCTACCTTGCTGTTACTCGTCCAGATATCACTTATCCAGTTCATGTTCTGAGTCAGTTCGTTTCCACTCCCACTCAGGTCCACTATAGCCACCTTCTTCGAGTTCTGCGATACCTTCGTGGGACTATCTCTTGCCGTCTCTTCTTTCCACGCTCCACTGTTATGACTTCAGCTTATTCGGATGCTACTTGGGCGTGATCCTCCGATCGCGGTCTATCTCTCGCATCGTGTTTTTCTTGGTGGTTCTCTCATTGCCTGGAAGACGAAGAAACAGACTGCAGTGTCCCGTTCGAGTGCAGAGGCTGAGTTGCGAGCTATGACTCTCTTGACAGCAGAGATTACTTGGCTACGGTGGTTACTTGAGGATTTTGGTGTTTCTGTCACTACACCGACTCCTCTCTTGTCAGACAGTACAGGTGCTATTAGTATTGCCCGTGATCCTGTGAAGCATGAGCTCACCAAGCATATTAGTGTTGATGCTTCCTTCATGAGGTCTTGTGTGCATGATCAGGTGATTGCTCTTCAGTATGTGCCTTCAGAGCTTCAGATAGCGGATTTCTTCACGAAGGCCCAGACTCGAGCACAAAGACGGCTTACCTTTCCAAACTCGGTGTTGTTGATCCACCATGAGTTTGAGGGAGGGTGTTAGAGATATATATGTTAGAGATATATATGTGTTAGAGTAGGACTCTAGATATTATTTGGTTTTCTTATCTGTAACCTGTACTTGTATATATACTGGCTCATTGGCCCCCTGATAATACAAGTTGCTATTCCTAACACTCTAGACTTAGTAAAGGAAGACTAATCTACTTGTCCATGTGATAATTGTGAACTTTAGGCATCTCTCTCTCGCTCTCTCTAACTGGTCTGTACTGTGTATCAACTAGATCCTTCTCGCCCTTATATTTTCCAGTGTTACCACAGAGAGGACTTACAATTTTTTTATTAAACTTAAGTATACTTTCTCGCTCTTATATAGTTCTGTTAACCTTGTGGTGACTTTTTTTGCGCTATGTTGTATGTATAGGTTGAGATAACTGTTTCTAAGTACCCAAACCGGGCTCTTGTGTATGGCATAGAGGGGGAGTTTCCGATGCTTTTCGACATTGATGGAAGAGGCCATGAGTTGTTTCCAACAGGTTTTTTATTTTTATCTCCAGATTAATACTTTCATTTTTCATCTAGTTATCTAAACTTTTCTAATTTGCAATTTTACTATATCCTTTTTCGTGCAGTAACTTTTTTAAAAGTTATATTTTTTATTGTGTATGCACAGAACAAATCATTAAGAAGAGAGAATCTAACACAAGGCCATGCTTTCGGCAATGAGTGTGGTCCTCATTCTTTGGTTTTGAACTGCTATAATTGTTGGCTTCTTTATTGTGATTTTGCATGTGCTCTAACTAATGGGCTTTTTTAGTTTCTATAACTCGCTGGTTCCATCAATTTGAAATTACGTACTGTTGATTGCTTATTCTAGCTTGGACAGAAGATGGCTAGGATGGTAACAAGTCTTGCATGTCATGCTATCCGTTTGGCCTGTAGCTTATACCGAGAAGTTTTAGGATACCATAGTAGGAATATAGGGACTAAACTGATGTATTGATGTTGTAAACCAAGGGCCAATTGTGTATAGTACAGGAGGACATACGGCTCTTAAGCCAAAGGCAATATGGTACTAAACATAGAGTAGTCTTGAGTGTTCCCATAGGCGACAGCCTAGGCACTAGGTGCTAGACGCAGCCCTCCCGCCTAGCCTACCTAGCCAATTTATCCTGCCTAGGGTGATTACGCGCTAGGCGTTGGTCTGCCGCCTGATTCACGCTAGGCTTAGCGCCTAGGGGAACACTGCTTCTAATGGTAATACTCTTACCAAGAGGAAATGTCAATATTTCTGTTTCTCATTTCCAAGGACTTTATTTTCTGTTATTAATTTATTACTAAATAGCCAAAAAATGATTCACTTCTATTTTACATAGCTGAGCTACAAAAAGTATGGGATGTTATATTTCGATGTCTTTGGTTTAGTTGATAAAGTTATGAGTTGACCGCAAAGTTTCTTGTCTTATGGCAGTTTTAGGCTTTTAGCTTAATAATCAACAACTGTTGTGCATTTAATATGGTTTGGAGCATGGTTTAACTGGTGAAAATGATGCAGTTTACGCACTCTGGAAGGTTCCTGATATGTTGCCCGCTTTTACACTTAAGGGTGGTGAGGTTTCACGCTTTATTATTGGTGGTGCTGATCTGATGTTTCCTGGTATCAGCATACCCCCAGAAGGGTTACCTTCTTTTCAAGCTGGCCAGCCGTGGTCGGTAAAAGTTCCTGGCAACCCTGCTCCAATTGCTGTAAGTTTCTCAAATTTTTCTTGGCACTTGTTTGGCCCAAAGTGTTTATGAAGTGGTGGAATTCTGCCAATTGTCTACAAGTTCAACTTTTGTTGCCATTACATGCTTTACACAGGTTGGGACCACAACTATGAGCAGTACTGAAGCCTTAAAGGCAGGGTTACGTGGCAAGGCCTTACAGATTGCGCATTACTATAAGGATTCGTTATGGCAAGTACAATGGCTAGATCTGGATGCACAACTGAGTTTAGACTTTCCTTTTAGAGTTAACATTGCAAAATATTATTTCAGGGATTCGCTGACGATCGTTATGTTCCAAATGAAGGATTTTATGATGACATTGTTGTTGAAGATCCTAATTTTGCTTCAGCATCTCAACCTCTTGCTTCTTCCGGAGATCTAGCAGAAGGCATGCATGACAGTAGTGTTTCAGGTGAAGAAGCGGCTGTTGATATTTCAGATACTCATGCTGTAGATCCTGCCATCCACAGTGAAACCATAGAAGATGTAACTGCTGGTGTGAGTGATCTAAAATTGCCTGAAGAGAAAACTGCTGAGGAATCAGCCAAGGAAAAAGAACATCAGATTTTGTCTACTGAAGAAATTGATTCTCTTTTGGACAAATGCCTTTTGCAAGCATTACACATGAGCCTAAAGATAAAAACCTTCCTATGCCAGGAAGTACATTATGGTATATATAGTCATTCCAGTTTCCCGTATTATTTATTCCATCCCTCATGAATCTTTCTTTTTTGTGATAGTAATTGTTTCATTCTTGTTCCTTTTTAGTTTTTTATTGTTCTGGCTAGCAGCTGTCATATGATATAATAGTCATTCCAATTTTCCATATTATTTTTTGTTATATCCCTTACGAGTCTTTCATTTGTGTCATAGTAATTGTTTTATTCATGTTCCTTTTAGTTTTTTTTATTGTTCGAGTAACCTAGCAGTTGTCATACCCTATGATATAAGTGAGTTCATCTACAGCTTTTTGTTGAGTCGGTTTTTCTTCAAAAACAAATGTGTGTATATATTTTAATATTAAACACAAACGTGTTTTAATTTGTAGTATTGAATATTGGGATACTATTTTAGCAAATTAGTCTCTGGAAATTGCTGTGACTTTTTCCATCAAGAAAACAAAGCACTGAGTAAAAAAAGTTCGATAATTAGCCAGGGTGACTTTTAGCAAGATATTCAAGTGTCCAATAACATGCATGTTCTGGCTTTTCTTCATGACTGAAATCTATTATTTTATTCATCTTATGCGTATTGTTCTGTGCAGGTCAAATCACATACTCCCCTGCAGACCTCCAGGTGTCAGTCTGGATATTAAAAGGTCATCACACAAAAAACTATCTAAGTGGTTGCAGTCAAAATCTTCCTCTGGCCTTGTAAGATAGTCCACAAAGCTTTTCTCATATGCATCATTTATGATACAGTCTAGTTGGTGGTCTTATGTCTGACACCGTGTAACAATTTAAGCCCTTTTAGTCGGCAAAAATACATGCCATGGTCCCTAAGGATTTCTAAGAAGCTGACAGTATTTCTACATGGTTTTCTAATGATAGTGAATATGTTTGGAATGTTTTTTTTTTGGTCAAACTTTCTACAAATATTCTGTAGTTGTCCTAACATTTGGAGGCTCCATTGATCCCGATCATGTGAATGTTGTGTGTAACTGAAGAAATGGTTGCATGCTTATTAAGCTTTTTTGCTATACAGTCTTTTTCATGAACTTGTAAGATTTAGAAAAGTGATGATGTCTTGACCTGTGATTCCATATGAGAACGAAGTTATGATTTACTAGTTACCAATGCTATTACTGCCCACATATGGCACATAATACATGGTATATATATTCTTTGCCTCCTAGACCAGTAAACAAAACAGAACAATGCAAGTTGACGAAATTGATTTGATTGTTCAAGTACCTAATCTAATGATTTAGGGATTATATTGAATCTTTCTTGTGTACAATATTCGTATTTGTCAAAGTTTTGGAACTAATTGCTCAAGATTATCTAATGTTCATTATATTTTTCACAGATCTCAGCAAAAGAGGACAAGTATAAAAAGGAAGTCATGTTGCTAGGTATCAATCGTGGACATCCAGACTACATGGCCTTTAAACCAGAAAAGAGGGTACAGGAGCCTATTGAACGTCGTGATAACGTTGTTTCCGAAGGTAGTGGCACAAAGCAATTGGAAGTGACTGAAATTTATAAGCCAAGTTCTCACGTCAACCCCATATTTGTGGCTGTTGAAGCTGACACAGGGAAGTACTACAGTGCATCAGAGGCATCTGACATAGTTTTCAGGTTTGTCTCAATAACTATTTTGCCAGGACAACATAATTGATTCTTGTGGAAATCAAATACATTTCTAGAGGCTTTATGTAAAGTGTGAAGGTGTCAAACTTTCTTACTTTTCAACTAATTTCATTTTCTTTTTTGAACAAAGGTATGTTGAAAAGGAAAATTTGGTTAAGCCAACAGACAAGGCCAAAGTAATGTTGGATGCTGCATTATGTGATGCTCTGTACAAAGGAGCTATCAAAAAGGGCTCAGCATACCCAACGGAGATCCACAAGAAGGACTTGGGGTCAACATTTTTAAACCGTATGCAAATTCACCATAGAGTAGCAAGAGGAAACGAGGTGGTGATTCGCAAGGGTGCCATACAAACTGTTCAAATCATGACAGAAAGAAGGCAAGGAAACAAGAAGATGACCCGACTCTCTGGATCGGAATGTTTTTTAATAGATGCTGACTCGTTAGCTTCTGAGTTACAAAAGAAATTTGCTTGCAGCACCACCACAGCTGAGCTACCAGGTATCGCTGACTTGTAACCCATCCCTTGTCCTTTATTTCTTGTAGTGAACGAACCAGTTATGTTATGAAGGGTAAAAAAACATTAAATTTTACCTTATCATTTCAGGTAAGAAGTTAAATTTTACCTTATCATTTCAGGTAAGAAGGGGCAACACGAGGTCTTGGTTCAAGGCGGAGTCATTGATGACCTCGCGAAGCACCTCGTTGACCATTACGGTGTTCCGAAGAGATTTATCGAGGTTCTTGACAAAACAAAGAGGTAGAAGGGAAGCTGACTCTTGGGAGAGCTGGCAGTACTGTCGATCTTCCCTTCAGAATTGCGTAGGAATTGTGCAAAATTGCATGACGATCCCAGGATTGTATCCTGAGACTGCATGTCAGGACACCGGATGTTAATGGCAACGAAATGTGAAACCATGAGATATACCTATTTTTTTTTTATCACCCTTCGTTTTGTGAAGGAAGGAAAATGCGTTTGTTTTTACAGAAGAAAAGACAGTAGCTATATCTGTTACTGGACGACGAGGTTTTGCCTACGTATTGAAATTTTTGGTGTGCACTCCAGTTTCCCATGTCTTGATCCTCTAAAAAGAGTACTTTGTATGACTCGATCCATGGAATACCGGCATGATGGTCGTCGGTAACGATCTGACTGAAGATTTTTGCTCCCAGTCTCAAGTATCCTTCGCGTGAGATTGCGGACGTACAGAACAACCGTTTTTAAATCCATTATCAGCGAGTCTAGTTACATGAGATGGAACAGCCAGAGAAACAAAACTTGCAGAAGAAATATCACATTACATGTAAAATACACTTGTCAGACTAACAAAGTGGCGCATGTATGCACGAAGCGAGATAGGGAGAAGAAAATAAAAGGTGCCTCCTTCCTCCGTACATACATGCATTTGCTAATTACTATGCTTAACTATCATCGTACCATCCTAACTTTCATATTGCCAAAAACAAACTATGATAAGCTTTCTGCCGTTGCAAAAAAAAGCTCCCTCCAAAAAAGAACACCTCATCAGCAAAGGAAACAAAAAGTAAAGACTGGCTAGTGGTTACTGGTTACCACATGAGCTAGCTCGAATCTATGACACATTCAATCATCCAAATACCAAAGTAGGCAACCAGAACAATATACGCTTGGATGAAAAACCCCATAGCATCATGAATCATGGCCACCGTGGCTTCTCTTCCTCCTCGATCTGCGCGATGAAAGATCCTCCTCACTGCTTCTTGATCGACTCCTCCGTGCACCGGAGCTCAAATCCCTACTGTCTGAGTCTGAAGTATCTTCTTCGCTATCGCTGTGCTTCCTGTTTTCACTGTGATGCTTCCTTTTCCTACTGTTCTTGTCAACCTTCGTTCCCAACTTAGTTGCCCTACTGCTTGACCTTTCATATTGAGTTTCCACATCCGAATGACCATTATCCTTCCTTCCCAACTTACTGCCTCTACTGCTAGACCTCTGATATTGTGTCTGTACGTCTGAATCAACATCACTATCTATGGCTACCCATCTATCATCGGAGTCATCACGGTGATCCTTGTGCTTTCTAGATTTGCCTCTTCCACCATCTTTCTCGTCATAAAAGTCATCTTCTACGTAAAGTCTTGAGCTCCTTTTGGTGCTGTGCTCTTTTCCTGTTGATGTGTGCGCAGTAGAATGGTGTCTCTCAAGATTGAGATCCTCTGATTGCCTCCTGCTCCCTTTGTGCTTATCATACCTGCCAGTGGACATGCTGCCTGAAGGACTCTTGCTGATGTCTGCAGCAGTGAAGTATGAAGGCCAGTAAGAAGATCCAGGCTCTGAACTTTCTTGCCGCTCGGATCTGTGCTTCCTAGACCTAATTTTATCACTGTCTCCTTTTCCTACATCACCATGGTCACTTCTGTGTCTTTCTTCATGCATGTGCTTATGGGACTCTCTTTCATTTTCCATGGTAGAAGAGTATTTGCCAGTATTATCTGCATCAATCTCTTGGCTTCGGTGCTTATCCACTGCAGATGGTTCTCTTCTATGTCGACTGTGCTCATACTTTATGCTGTGGCTGCTGCGTTCTTTCTTTGAATGTGAATGATCTCTAGAAGAATGTCGTTTATGCACTTCATCTCTAGATCTACTTGTGACATACCTATTAAATCATAATTATAATATTAAACATATATCATTTGGACTTCAGTACAATAAAAATTGTACAAATTACATGATTAAAAGATAATTGAGCATGTACCTATCATTGGAGCTTCTCAGCCTCTTCCTATCTGAACTTTGTGACCGTTCAAAATCTGGGGTACCACTCGCCTTTCTATACACAGCATCGTCTGAGGGACCAAAAAGAGCAGCCATCTTTCTAGTCCAGTATTTAGGAGGATTATTGTCCCAATCAGCCCACTCATAATCTCCTCCAGGGTTGCGAAAGCAGTGAATAAAATTACAAGCAACTCCATGTGAACATGTCTGTTAAACAGGAGAGATGAAACAAAGCACAAAGATGGTATTAGTCATCTTGATCTAATTTCTCAAAACCCACAGAGCATGCTCTTCTAGCAAATATCAATGCTGCAAATGTTCTTCATATGTGCTAAAAAAACCAAGGGAAATTGAGAAAAGAATACAAGGCAGTAAATTTTAGGTACCTTGAATCTTGATCTCATGTATTCACCACATATGGCAGCCTTCCATCTTGTTAAAGCAACAAACTCACATGTTATCTAAAGAACACGAAAAAAAACTAGTTTAGCTTATGAAAGAGTTGCATATCAGCATGTGGAAACATATTTATTACTTCAACAGCAGGAACAATATCTAAGGGTGAAGGATTCTCTGATACATATGAAAGAATTCACAAGAATGTTTTCAGAAGGATTCTCTGATACATATGAAAGAATTCACAAGAATGTTTTCAGAAGGATTCTCTGATACATACGAAAGAATTCACAAGAATGTTTTCAGTCTACCAATCATGCCCATATAACACAGTACTTGAGGAATAAAATAAAGTAATTACCTGCTTTCCAGCAAAATAGCGCCCGTTCATGCTGCTGTAGGCAAGAAGAGCTGAATCCAAGGATTTATAATGCACATATACGTTTCCTCGAAGATGGACTGATCCATTTCTACATACCTAAAATAATATTTGGATTAATTTCTATGGGAACATAAGACAAAATTCAGTGGAATAGATATCCTTCGGAGATTTGAAGAATAAATAATAAAGAGATTCTCAATTTAGTGATCTGTTGACCTGGAAATTAAATGCTTCGGCCAAGTTGTGCAACTTGAGAAAACTTATAGTGTATAGCAGGGTTTCAACTCCCAACGTAGAGCGGGATTTAGAAAACCACACCATGCTGTTTATCACTTAATTTAAATTTCAAATTTGGATTTCTGATTCCCAGTGGTAGCCACAAGGGAACCACCAGTAACCAATGGTAACAACTCGAGAACTGTTTTCAACTCAAATTTGTGTTTAAATTCTAGTTAGCAAACCACTTGGTCGGTTCCCGGTTTCCAGTGGAAACCAGTAGTTCAGTACAGACCTAGGCCTGGGATTTTCTTTTCCCGTAACCGATTTTTACAACCTTGGTGTGTAGTTCGCTAACTATTTTAAATGCTTAGGCAAGTATGCAAAACTGCGGAAAAACTTCTAGTATATAACAACAGATAACAAAAAGAAATGACAAACTGACTGTAAACTACTTTAAGGGACCAGTCTTACTAGATAACAGAACATATTGGTGCCTTATATTAAGTATTATAGAGCCGGTCTGCTAATGTTATTATATCTTTTAATCTAGACGCTAAAAACATCAACCATAATTAATGAAATCTACAAGGTAATTTCGCATTAACACAAAAAATATTCCTCTCACTAAGGCAGCCAAAACGCTGAGAAGTTAGAACGAATTGTGATCCTTAGATATCAATAATCATGCAAAGTTAGCAACAAAGTACTATCAACGCAACAGTCAAAGAAGCATTGGCAGAGGGAAAATCCTGTAGTCTCAGAGGAAAGGAAGCAAAAAGAACCTTGAAATTGACAATTTCACCAAATTTCAGAAATTCTGTATGCACATCTTCGTAAAATTCTTCATACCTCTGTTCAACCTCTTCATCTGTAAACTGGATAATGTTAAAGAAAAACTTGTTAGTCCAAACGATGGAAGAAATCAACCCTTTAACTGCAACTTCCCTAATCAGTAATTTAATGAAGCGAACACCATAGAGAAAAGAGAAATTAAACAAGAAAATACAAAAGGGAAAAATACCAAAAAGAAAGGGGCCAACTAAAGCACTGGTTTACCATCATAAATTCTTTCCTGTCCAAAACGGATTAAATAGATCCACCTGTCACCCTAATGGTCGTCAAATACGTTCAATAAAATAACAGCTCCTCGAAAGTTCAACGTGTTAAAAATGCCCAAATACTATTCAATTGTCAAGGAGCTGTTTCATCAATAATTCCCAAGATATGTTCCAAATTTCAAATATTGAAGATATTTCCAACGATTTAAAAAGAAACATGTAAAAGCTCAGCACCAACAACAACGAGATGATAATTTAGGATACAGGAGCAGATCAAAGTTCAGCGCGTCCTCAATCAAGTGAAACCAACTGGCCTGATCACTGTTTGCCTCAAGACGGAATTCCGAGAGAATTACATCAAAGAACATGCATTCTGTCGCAGGTCCGAGATTAGCCAGCATGTCAAGAAAAAACTTTAAAGAGCAATAAACATCTTTAGCACTTGGAAGAAAAAATTACAAATGATTGGAATAAGTCAGTTATTTGTATCCATGGTTATTCATTATACAGTACAAAGTTACAAGCTTAAAGTGGAATAGTGTTTTTTTTTAATCATTGACTTGATTTGAGCGTCAAATTATCAGAACTTATAATCACAAAAAATGGGAGTAGGCGGGGAAGAATTCTTGTAGTGAGTAAAGAGTTACTGTCCATGAAAGTAAGGGTGAAAAAATTAAAATGTTGTGTCAAAACAAACAATAGTTTCAGGATACAACTTATTTGCAAGAGATTGTCCCCTAACAAACCTCAAGCCCTTCATCTTGCTCCAAAGCAAGGCCTGGACCATTATACATGTTCTTCATGAGCAGCGTGCATGATTTATCAGGGTAAAAATGAACTCTGCTGCAACGCACTCCAAAGCGGCAAGCCCCTGTCTTGAGGTGAAACGGGCAATGGGCCTTATCCTACAGAGAAAATAAACAGGAAGATTACATTGGTGCAAAGGAAGGCAAAGATGTTAGGTAGAAAAATAGGTATATTTTTACTCCTTTATTGCATTAGAAGTACATCTTTCCCTGTCCTACTGCAAAGAGAACCATGGAGCATGCCTGTTCAGTTCCAAAATTTGGAGTCTCTTGAGCAACTTTCTCAAGTACTTCCTGAGCAGACATGGAAGATTCTCTCCTCTGAGAAGCAAAAGTTACAGAATGTGGTGGAAGTGGATTTGATGTAGGTCTATGTTCCTGCAAGATATTTAGCATGCCCTTTTCAGACTATGTAAAAATTTGGATCTTAGAGCAATGGAAAAGAGCCCGCAAAACTTTATCACATATAGAATTTGGACCTCCTGAATTGGTGGTTTATCTTTGCCCTTCTTTGGTACTTTGACCTTTTTCTTCTTCACAGTGATCTCATTTCCTTGCCATATGATCTCCGCCGGTCCATCTTCAACATATTCCCATTCCCCATCCCCTTCCAACTCGTCTCCATGGTCATCTTTATACTGCAATAATCAAGATAACACAATAGCATTTGTATCCAAGTTAATTTCAAAACATGCAATAGAAAATTCAGAAAGTACATCTACACTGCACCAGCTGGTAGAACAATTTCTGATGAAAAATCCTGAACAGATGGATTGAGCTACCAAAAAACATTCATCCAGAGGATGGAAATAAACTGTTGTGGATAATCAGAATCTGCTGGATTACACGATAAGTCGATAACTAGTTACTTCGCATTGGCAATGAACATAGCAACTACCAACACTCACAGGTGCTGTTAATGTCAGTCCATTGACTTTTCACAATATAAACCACATGCATATCATATCCTCCCATGAACAGATGAACTACGAATCAGGCGTATAAGCTCATCACAGCAATAGAAACGGAGAACATGCATCGAGTGTAACTAGTAAGTAAAACAACTGGCTAAAAGCATTAGTTCGGTAGAAGAAGCTAAGGAATTAGCGTAAGTGAGTAGAGAGAGACCTTCTCGCGGGAGGAAGCTTGGGGAGCCGTGGCCTCCTCTTGGGCAGCCGCAGCTACAGCCGCCTTCTCCGCGGCGCGCGCGGCGGCGGCCTCGAGCCATCGGCGCTCGGCGTCCTCAAAGGCCCGCCGCGCGCGCTCGGACTCGTCGGCCTCGGCTTCCTGGAGCTCGCGGAGGCGTTGCTCCTCCTCGGGGTCGGCGGCGCGCGCCTCCGCCGCCACCCGCGCGAGCGCCGCGGCCTCCTCCGCGCGCGGCGGCGGCGCTGCTTCTTCCTCTCCCGCCGTCTCTCCCTCCTCGTCGTCGCTGCCGCCGCAGGGGGATCATCGACCGCCGCCGCTGGGAGATCAGCGTCCACCGCGGACATGGCCGCCGGGAGGGAAGCTGCTCGATCCACCCTCGGCTCGGCCTCCCTTACGGAAGAAGACGGTGGAGAAACTTACCAACGGTGGGCTTTTGTCAAAGGGAAATTTGCCATTTCGTCTGACCATTGCGTTGGCTTCTACAAAATATCGTTAAGGAACAAAATATCATTTAGACGTAATAGATTATTTATCGCACGGCTATTTTTGTCTCCTCGTTGCTTTGCTAGTTTGGACTATAATAATCATATTTTTGACTTAATCTTCTCTCCCCTCTCCCCCACTGGTGTGGCGGGCCAAATCCGACAGCACCCAGCTTTCCCGAGCGAAATCCGGCGGCAGCGAAGGGCTCAGCAAGTATACCCCCTTCCAAAGGCCTTTCTCTTCGTCTTATTTCTCGTTGATTCATTTTTATAGATGAGACTTGATAGATCCGGTGAATGCGTGAACCCTAGGTTTGTGGAATGGAGCCAGTTTGAGTTTAATAGAGGAGTCGGTTTGAACTTGATGGATGAGCCGGTTGGCGGAGGAGCGTGCGTAGTGGAGGAGCCGGTTGTTGGAGGAGCGCACGAAATGGACCTAAAAGGGTATGTAACTTTCCTATAGTTTTTGTTGAAGAATGTACTGTTTTTGTGTCCTTTCCCTCTCCCCCAATCTTAGTGCACTCGAATGATGTATTGTAATTTTATTTTTATCAATGCCGAAAAGGATTGAACCTGAAAGAGCCTTAGCCATGGTGCAACCCAACTCAGGAACAATTTCTCCCTTAAATTCGACCAACCCAAAAACTCTAGCCACAGTGCACCCCTAATTTCTTCAAAAATTGTGCAACCCTAAAACCCTGGCCTTGTGCTACCCAGCCCAAATCAGTGCCAATTGCAACAAATCAGCCCAAAATTTGGAGTCTCTTGAGCAACTTACTCCGGATTGATTCCTTAGACACTTAAAGAGCATCTTTCCCAAGTTGTTTTTCGTCTTCAAGGTGAGCTCCACCAACTTCTCTAATCCGCAAATAGGACAGTCGACGAGGGGAAAACCGCTATTCTCATGCCCCGATAGTGGCGCACGATTAGGGGTAGAGTGGGTGCCACCATATTTCGCCTTAGACATCGCTGGATTTCACTTGAAAAGCTTGCCACCACCGGATTTGGCCCGCCGAATTGTCAGACCCGAGAGTTACCCCCCAAAGCTATGTGTATTTTGCACTAATACCTGGAATAGTAGCTAGTATACATAGTAAATAAATATGGTAATATCCATAATTCACACAACTTAATTAATAAATATCAGAGTTTATTACAAGAAAGACTTATGAACCAACAATAAAGAACACAACGGAAGACGAAAAAGAAGTAGTAAAGTCCAGTTGGTGAGGATATCCCTACCAACACTATTGAATCTAATCCTACTCTTAGCAAGAATGCACCAATTGGTCATATTACTCGAGCTAGGGCTAAGCTACTTGCACAATAGGTGAATTTGCTCCTTAATGAGCTTAGCTTTGATTTACATGAGAATTGGCTACTACCTAATGCATCTATCTTATGTGTGTCTCAGGTTTGACAAGGAAGCTGCATGGGAGACTAAGGGGGAGAAGAAAGCTGGAGCCACAACAATAGAGGAGAACCATGAAAGATCAAGAGAAGTCACTTTAAGTTGTCATGACCATATCCACGACCAGGTTCGTTGTCACGACTAGGTCTTGGCCCAAAGTTGTAGTCGCGCAGGGCAGGGAACGCTGGTCAAAGTCTACGACCAGATGTCGCCATGCGAGTCCATGACCAGGTCTTGGCCGAGGGTTGTAGTCGTGTAGTAGGAAACGCTGGTTAGAGTCTACGACCAGATGCCGCCATGCGGCGCTAAAGGGGGAGGTCCAAGCAGCCCAAGACTTAGATAAAGAGGCTCATAGCACATGGTGCAAGCCCAACCCGAGTGGAGGCCCAAGGCGTGAACAGTACTCAATGTGAACAATGTGTAACATGAATAGTAATTCCAAATTAGAGTTTGTTTCGGCATATGCAGCCAGCCCTAGATCATGTGTGAGTCGTGGAGGGGCGCCATAAGTACCGCTGCCCCCTCCTTTGTATCCCTTAGACCACGTTTTATTTAAGAAATAACATATTACTTTTCAGCACTTGTTCTTCTCCTAGGGTTAGCTATTACAACCGAAATCTAGAGAGGGGAATTGGATGTTCTTCGTCGTTGTTCTTGCTGGTCCTTGTGTATTGGGGGAGCATTGTATCTACTTGGTGGTCTCGTGGATATTTAACATATAAGCGTGTGCTTGGGCGAGTTTATGTGTTGCAGGTTTTGGATATCGTGAGGATATGTGCACGATCTTAGAATGATGAGTCAATTGGCAATGACTTTGTTGGTTTGCAAAATCTCGCGTTGTCGGTTTTGCTCCAAGGCTGTCAGACCACAGGCGGTCTGACCGGTGGTTCGGGGTGGTCAAATCGCCCGTGGGAGAGGTTCGACCGGCCATGGTGGCCGGTCCGACCGATATTGCTAAAAGTGGTTTTTGGAGCTGATCCAAAAATAGGTTGTGTAGGCAAGTGAGGGGAGTCTCCTGGATGTGGTCGCATCATTTTTGGAGCTCCCAGTCAAAAGTTCTATTGAGTTGAAAATTCCAGAAGGTTTCGGATTTTCACGATGGAATTTTGGCTAAGTCTTTTCGGGCGGTCCGACCGCCGTTGTGGAATCGGTCCGACCGGCCTGAAATCGGTCAGACCGGTGGTGTGGGGCGGTCAGAACGCCGATCACTTGAAGGTGAGCCTTCTTTGCATTGATGTGTTTTGATTGTGGTTATTGTGTGATCTTCAATGCTTTATTGTTGCATATTGCATTGTGGAACTGACGTGGGTCAAGTTGTGAAGAACTTGTCCCCGGAGACGATTTGTTTGTCTATTGCTGTGCAGGTGGTTTGCAGGTCAACGACGTCAACGGTGAGGTGGATCGGGACTACGCTTGGAGAGCTGAGGTCCAGAACGATCATGGATGCCGGGTGAGGTCGTGTGACTCAAGCATGGTGCAGAATGGGCAAGATGGATCGAACGGGTAGTTCGGTGCAGCTGGTTGGATCAGACGGTGCGGAAGTCGGTGCAAGTCTCTAGGAGTTTCCGATGGGATTCGGACGGGAGAGGCTTGCCGATATGATGAGAGCCGCTGATCAACCTACACGTGGTGAAGCATGCGATTGCTTCAATAGTTGTGTGTGTGGGTCCCATGTGTGAGTGGGTCCCAAAAGTGAAACCCTAGGCCTCTCCTATAAATAGAAAATGGGAAGATGGAAAACCCCTTAAAGCACTCACTTGAAGCCCTCTTCCTTTTTCTAGGGTTTGGAGAGGAGAGGAGAGGAGAGGTTAGGGTTTGGAGAGATTGTGTGTGCTCCTTGTTGAGCTCTTGTCCTCCTTGTTGGAGTGGCTTTGTAAGCATCTAGTGAGATCAATCAATCTTGTGATGCTTGCTTGAAAGATCATTTGTCTCCTTTGTGTTCTTCTCTCTTTTGGATGATTTTGGTACTTCCTTGATTCAAGTGGTTAAGCTTGGTCTCTTGACCTATTTTCTCTTGCTTTGATGTGTGGGAATACTTCTATAATCATCTAGACTATCAACCCCCACAAACAAGTCTTGAATCAAAGATTTTTATATTTCTAGGGTTTGTGCACTTCCTTGGTAAAACCTTGAGAGATCGATTCTACGAAGTGAATCTGGAGGATCGTCACTAGAAATAGGTCTCTAATATCCTTAGGGAGGTGTGCTCGAAATTTGGTCAAGTTTCATTGGTTGAATCAAAAGTTGGATCAAATTTTGTTTTGGATTTGGGCTTGGCATTTCAGTTCTGGACTAAATCGGTCGGACCGATTTTTATACGGTGGTCGATCGCCGCAAGATGGCGTGTCGAACCGATTTCCAACGGTCCGACCTCCAGTTAGTAGCCGGTCCGACCGCTCGTCAACCGTCGGTCCGACCGCTGCTTCCAATCGGCCCGACCTCCAAAGGCCTGCACTGCACCGGTGAGATAAAATCTCCACATTTGTGTCGTGTGGTTGAGGGGGTTATCGAATTCAGCACAAGGCTTCCTCTCAGGCGCCATCGATCTTCTTAGCTTTCATAGCTAAAGGAGTAAAGTTCGTGTTGAATTTGATTAAGGCGAGAAAGTTGAGAAAGCGCCTATTCACCCCCCTAGTCGCCTTTACGGTCCTACAAGGTTGTTGCATTGGCAGCGTATCGGCTTCATGTGATTTGTCTGGCTACTCGAGCTATCTTGATCCTACGTCGAGAAGATAGGGCACCCCGTATCATCTTGGTATCAGAGGTCCGTTGACTCGGTAGGATTTTATCTAGCTATCTTAAATTTTTGTTTTGAGTCCTATACACAAAACCCCCCAAAAAAATCTTTTAGCCTTAGTGTTCAATCTGAAATTTTCTGTGAGTATTGCTAGGTTTGTATCCATTAGATTCGTGTTTAGCTTGCTGATCTTAGGGTTTCCTTTGCATTGCTTTTACTTTTGTCGTTCCAGTAGTCAAAATCGATCTAGTTTTTGTTTTGGTCATCCTAGTCATGAGCATTAGGGTTTG
Source organism: Hsuehochloa calcarea (assembly GCA_036346395.1). Classification (NCBI taxonomy): domain Eukaryota; kingdom Viridiplantae; phylum Streptophyta; class Magnoliopsida; order Poales; family Poaceae; genus Hsuehochloa; species Hsuehochloa calcarea. The sequence goes on along the minus strand of CM070610.1, from coordinate 40,995,046 downwards.
GTGCAACTTGTGTCCTGTTTACGCCGGGTACTATTCGTATACCCTAATCTGAGTTCTCTATCCGATCCCTTGGCCGAATCTTTTCGACTACACGACTGTAGCAGTCCATTTTTCTTTGATAACTATCTCGTCCTTTGTGAAAACTTTGAACCTATCAGGACAGGCTCTTTGATTTGCTTAGGGCTGCATACATAATATTTCTATATTTGCAATTGTGAAACCAAATTTGAGAAGGAAGTGTTAACTCATTGCTTGTGCTCCTTGTTTGGCCGACCATAATATTACAAAAAAGAAAGAAAGAAAAGAAAAACAGTCAAAAGAAGAAAGGAAAATCAGATTCAAGTTGACCGAACCATAATTGAGTTTTATACCCCCATTGGTTTTTGGTTCCATTGTGAGTACATATCTATTGTTGTGCAATCTTATGCTCTCATATCACTTGTGCAATTAAGCTTGTGTCTTTCTATAACTTGTGCAATACGAGCTACTTTGTTCATCACTTATATCCTGTTAGCTCACTCCCTGATTGCATTAAGTTCCAATATCCTTGCATGTGAGTTGCTTTCTTCATCACTTATACTTTGAGATCAGCAACTAGGCATTGAGTTTAGCTTGGATATTTACTTATCATTACAATATCAAGATTTCATATTGATAGGATATACACTCTACCCTCCAAGCTCCACATATATACGTTGTTTGTGCAATTCCTAACTGTGAACTTGCTTAACCATCACCTTTGTGTAATCTCCACACTACCAAAGTGCATGCTACTCCGCTTTTCAGCAAAGGGTAAGTAAGAACTTCAGTGGTAAGAAAGGGTGAGGTTGAGAGAGAGATTTCCACACATATAACATAGCTCTTTGTCTATTGTTATTTTTGCACCACTAACTGTGTTAGGAGCAAGTCACAACATTGTTAATGAGTTGGAAGGTGATCTTAATGCGCCAGTTACTCGCTTTCAATATCAAGCTTTACGAGACACGTTAAGGCAGGAGTTTGAAGTGAGAACTTTGGTGTTGGAGGAGGGATATGATAAACTCAGGGAGGAGGTAACCAACTCAGTCCAGGATCTTCAGATTGACAAGAATCAACAATTGCATGTTCTACACACCAATGTGGTGGATGATCTCGTTCGTGAACTTTGACCACAACAAGATGAAGCTAGTGTGCACAACAACGACTATCCACCACAATTTGATGAGACTGATGCAGAGATCGCTGCACGTCTTGCTCGTGAAGCTCAAGAACGTCGTCACCCTGTGGTGGCGCGAGCTATTTTGCCACCACCACCTGGCCATGGTGCGGGAGGCATGGATCATGGTCCAGGGGGGCCGTGGTTGTGGAGGACATGGTGGAGCTGCATATAACATCGACAATGACTTCTACATGCACCACAATGATGGTTACCGTCGCCGGAAGCGCGACGATGAAGAGAAGTTTGGTAAATTAAAATTTTCTATGCCTAAGTTTACAGGTGGTACTGACACGGAGGAGTACTCACTTGGGAGCTCAAGGTTGACAAGGTGTTCTATATGCATAACTACTCCGAACAAAAGAAGCTAGAAATGACATCACTTGAATTCGATGGTTATGCACTCGTTTGGTGGGAACAAGTTTAGAACCAAAGGCGCGAACATGGAGAACATCCTATTACCACGTGGGAGGAGATGAAGCATCAAATGCGCACACGGTTTGTGTAGGGATATGGTAGGCTACACTAACTGACAATTCAAAAATTCTATCACATAAACTAAGATATCATACAAGCAAAAGATCATAAATCGTTACCACTAGATGCGCAATGCAGCGAAAGAAGAGTTGGAGCAGCCTGGTCCAACGAAGAGCGCATCAAGGTATTGGTCGTAGTCGATCATCTGACGTAGTCGATTGTCCTCGCAGTCAATCATCCAGCGTAGTCGATCAATCGTTCAGTGTCATCGTCGTCGATCATCTCCTTCAGCAATCGATCGCTTTCCTTGCAAAGTTGCAGATCGTCCTCAAACGCAATAGCAACCACAGTAGCGGCTCTACGGTATCCACACGTCCAGGGTAGGAACGTCGTACACCGGTGTGCTAGCACCAAAGTCACATGAGAAGGCTCTCTCAAGAAGATAGCGGCTAGGGTTTGGTGGAACAACTCACATATCCTCGTCTCCACATCCCTCTCTCCAATAGCCTCAAGCATCTCCTTATATAGTGCCCGTGACGGATCCTATCTGAGCATGTTTGACGAATCGTATCAGTATTGGTTTGTTCCAATCCGTTAAGTGTGTGACTCTGTAGGTTCATGTGTAGTTCAGTTGTGACTCGAAAACCTTTTCTGACAACCAGTCGTTAGTGGTACCTAGTAGGACATAACGATTCCTGAATACACACAAATTATATAGAACGAACCTTAATGCAATATGATCTACGACCAAGTCTTATTTGGTCTCGACCGGTTCGTAACTCCTTACGACCAGGTATCGACCAGGATACGACCAGCTCGTATTTGGTCTCGACTAGTTCGTAACTCCTTACGATCAGGTTTCGACCACTTAGTGATCATATTCGACCAGCCTACGAACAGCTTGTATCTCCATACGACCAGTCCGTATCTGATCAAACTGAACAACCAACTCGTGTATTCTCCCTTTGCCTCACGATATCTGGTTGAACTCCAGGTCAAATATTATGTCATCTATTGACTGTTCAATACGTTCTCGATCGAGTGTTAGATAACTCCAGGGAAAATCCCATATCCGACCAGTCACATTTCTCTGCATGTTTCATAGCATACTAGAAAGCTACCTTTATGACTACCCAGTTACGGAGTAGCCTTTGGCAACCCCAAATTGTACTCTTACATATGTAGGAAACCATGCTGATCTTAAGTCTAAAGATTATACATCATCATTGCTAAGGATTATACATCATCATTGCTTGAGACCAACTGATGACATATGAAATCATAACAATCTCAGCAGTGTCTCAAGGTGGGTCAATCCAACACCATGTTCTTTAACATGTGTTAATATTATTGATTCGATATCCCAATATCCATGACCGGTGAAATATAGTCATCAATCAATATATGTGCTGGTCAATATGATCACTGGTGTTCCGACCAGTGACATCTAACTAGGGATATATTTAGAACGACATCATATAAGTTAAAAGAGCTTCACCAACAAGTCACATACTTGTTAATTTTTATAACAGATGATTCATTCAAGGAATAGAATAATACTTATTCAATAACTCATAAATATAGGCATGATACGATCATCTCTATGATTGTCTCTAGGGCATATCACCAATAGTTTGTCCCTGCACATTACAAACATGGCCTCTTTGATAAATTACAGCACTTGAAGCAAGGAACTCTCACGGTCAAGGAATACTACAAAGAGATGGAGATGACCACGATTCGAGCAAACATACATGAACAAGAGGAGCAAACAATGGCAAGGTTCTTGGTAGGTTTGCACTATTCCATCAAGTGCATCACTGAATTTCAGCCCTACAACAATATGGTTGAATTGGTGCATCAAGTGACCAAAGCGGAACACCAAGTGCAGCAACATGCTAAAGTAACAAAGGGGCATCTTTCACTTCCCATTCAACACCTACAGGAGGTAAACCTAATCCCCATTTCAATTCATTTCGTGCTAACACTTCTAGTGCAAGTGTTGTTCCTTGTTCACGTGCTCCACCAAGTGTGAAAGAAGTTATTACTCCAAGTGTCAAGAAGGTCCTGGCACCTAGTGCTACTTCTTCAGTGAGATCTACCACAAAGAGTGGTTTCAAGTGCTTGGGGCGTGGTCATATTGCTAGGGAATGTCCAAATAACTGCACCATGCTTGTCACCGACGAGGGAGATTATGATTCCAAAAGTGAAGATGAACACCATGTTCATATACTCCACTTCTTGTTCCTAGTGCTCCATGGGAGGACATTAGTATGGACTTTGTTTTAGGATTGCCTAGGACTAAGAGGGAGAGGGATTTTGTTTTCGTCGTTGTGGATCGATTCTCTAAGATGTCACACTTTATTTCTTATCATAAGAGCGACGATGCGTCGCATGTAGCTAACTTGTTTTTCAGAGAAATAGTGAGATTACATGTGGTACCCAAGACTATTGTTTCAGATTGTGATGTCAAATTTATAAGCTACTTTTGGAAGACCTTGTGGGCCAAGCTTGGGACCAAGTTATTATTCTCTACAACTTGTCACCCACAAACTGATGGTCAAACGAAAGGAGTGAATGGAACACTTTCCATGTTGCTACGAACAATGATAAAAAAGAACTTAAAAGAGTGAGAAGATTGTTTACAGTATGTGGAGTTTGCCTATAACCGGGCGGTACATTCGACTACTCAATTGTGCCCGTTCGAGGTGGTGTATAGCATCAAACCAACTAGCTGGACTTGTTACCTCTATCTCTCTAGGAACGTGCTAATATGGAGGCATCCAAGCATACTGGTTTTGTCAAGAAACTCCATGAGAAGACAAAAGAAAAGATTGAGAAGAAGGCACGTTACTATGCTGCAAAGGTGAACAAGAAACACAAAAAGATGTTATTTGAGCCCGGTGACTTAGTTTGGGTTCATCTACACAAAGAACGCTTTCCAGAGAAGCATAAGTCCAAGTTGATGCCACGTGGTGATGGTCCTTTCAAAGTGCTCACTAAGATCAATGATAATGCTTACAAGATCGAACTTCTGGGTGATGACTATGAGGTGAGTACTACGTTTAATGTTGCTGATTTATCACCATTCTTTGGACCGGAGGATGTAGAGTCCAGTACTACTCCTTTTTAAGAGGGGGAGGATGATGAGGACATCACTACCAACACTATTGAATCTATTCCTACTCTTAGTAAAAATGCACCAATTGGTCCTGTTACTCGAGCTAGGGCTAAGCTACTTGCACAACAGGTGAATTTGCTCCTTAATGAGTTTAGTTTTGATTTACATGAGAATTGGCTACTACCTAATGCATCTATCTTATGTGTTCTCAGGTTTGACAAGGAAGCTGCATGGGAGACTAAGGGGGGAAGAGAGCCAGAGCCACAGCAATGGACGAGAACCATGGAAGATCAAGGGAAGTCACTTTAAGTTGTCACGACCAGATCCACGACCAGGTCCGTTGTCACGACCAGGTCTCGGCCGAAGATTGTAGTCATGTAGGGCAGGGAACGCTGGTTGAAGTCTATGACCAGATGCCGCCATGCGAGTCCATGACCAGGTCTTGGCCGAAGGTTGTAGTCGTGCAGGGCACGGAATGCCAATCAGAGTCTACGACTAGATGCCACCATGCGACGCTAAAGGGGAAGGTTTTAGCAGCCCAAGACTTAGAGAAAGATGCCCATAGTACATGGTACAAGCCCAACCCGGTGGAGGCCCAAGGTGTGAATAGTACTCAATGTGAACAGTAATTTTGAATTAGAGTTTGTTTCGGCATATGAAGACGGCCCTAGGTCATGCGTGAGTCGTGGAGGGGTGCCATAAGTACCCTTGCCCCCTCCTTTGTATCCCTTAGACCACGTTTTATTTAAGAAATAACAGATTGCTTTTCAGCACTTGTTCTTCTCCTAGGGTTAGCTATTACAATCGAAATCTAGAGAGGGGGATTGTGTGTTCTTCGCTATTGTTCTTGCTGGTCCTTGCGGATTGGGGGAGTATTGTATCCACTTGGTGGTCTTGTGGATATTCAACATCTAAGTGTGTGGTTGGGCAAGTTTATGTGTTACAGGTTGTTGCATTGGTAGCGTATTGGCTTCATACGATTCGTTAGGCTACTCGAGTTATCTTGATCCTATGTCATGAAGATAGGGCGCCCCATATCACCAGTTAATCTACTACAGGCAATTGAATGGGGTAGCAGACTAGTCATCGAGATCCTCAACAGTTGTGAAGTTGTTCTCCTCTAAACAATATTTTATTAAGTAAAGGTGAGTACAAAAATATACTCCGCAAGTTACACTTATAACAGAGTTAATGCATACATGGATATTATCAAAGGAATGCTTATAGGGTTATTTGTGTAAAAGCAACATTTGACATTTTAAATACATTTACTAAGTTTCAAAGCAGTTTAGTCTATATCTAAAATCAAATTTAATTTTTATTCAAGAATTCTTGAGTGTAAGATAAACCTCCATACACAAATGGTGAAGGACTAACCTCCTTACACCAGTCTTTCTGCCCAAATTTCCCAATTGGATGAACTATCCAAAAACATCTGAGTTTAAAAGTATTTTTTTTAAAAAAAAAACAAGTCTAATCCACGAAAGGCTTTGCTCATCATGTCAATAACCGTGGACATGGCTATTCGAATAGTTTGACACTTTGCAGAGGTTGTACAACTTTACCTACAAGAGATAATCAACTTATAATGTCTGCTTCACACACTTTCGTAGGTTTACGACTAAGTGATAATCACAAGGTCTTTACAATGCGTCATCTCAAAGTATTCATGCCCGCTAAGGTTTTGTTGCCGTAAGGTTTCACATCAAACGGGAGCCCTCTCTTGCGCCATGTGGGATAATAAAAAGTAGGTCATTCTGACACCCACACATCAACATAGCACAACTAACAATGAAACATTACAAATTAATTAGTCCGGTCTATCACACTCCAGGCTTGTGGTAGTAGGGAAGGGCTTTACAATCCATAGCTTGCAGATGTAGGATTGAAGATAACTGACTAGAGGGGGTGAATAGGGGGTTTCTAAAAACTTTTTGATTAAATAAGTTCAATACTATTTAATCAAGGCTTTCTAACACAATTCAAGTATTGGAAGACTATGCTATGTTAAGACAATTTCAATACTATACCAATACTAAATACAAATCTAGCTAAGCAATTCTGCACAATTAAATTGCTAGAAATATAAATGCGAAAATAGTAAAGGCAAGAATTAAATCACAATGCAGACAAACGATATTTTCTCGTGGTATCGAAGACTTGTCGGTCTTCACTAATCCACATTGAGAAAACTTGAAAAAATCAAGTTGGCTCCACATGAGCACTTCCTTCAATCACTAGAGTTGCTCTTTCTCCTCTCCAGAGGTGGTGAGCACAACACCACTTCACAATCCATTGCCGGGACTCTTCACAATCTCCTTGAAGAGCTCACCGCGCAAGCTTCCTCCAAAGCCATCTAGGTGCCGGTAAGCACCAAGAATAATAAACCAAAGTGTTTGCTTGAGAAAATAAAGTGCCAACAAGATCAATTAATGATATAATGCACTTGAATACTCTCAACTACATCAAAATATGAATTCTAATCAAATGGGTAGAGGAGAGTGCACTAAAGGCTCAATATGCTCAAAGGTCCTTGGCTTGGTGCTGGTAGGGGTGTATTTATAGTCCTCACCAACAAAACTAGCCGTTTGAACCATCTCCCTGAAAAAATCAGGATTTGTGGTAGTATCGCTGTTGAAATCCGCTACTACCGGAACCACTGCTCAATGGTCGGAACTGGCGCATTTAATGATTCTAAACTAGCCGTTACATAAAGATGTGGTCACACCACAATCACAAGATCTGGTACTACCGCACGCTGGTAGTACCGCTTGGCCAGATCGGAACTACCGATTTCTAGATGTTTTAAGAATCAAGAAAAACACCCTCTCTGAAAATAACGCACCGCCATGTAGAAATCGGTACTACCACACACTGGTAGCACCGCTCAGATCAATCGATACTACCGATTTCCAGAGGATTAGAAATCTCTAAAAAACACCCTCTTTGGAAATAATGTATCGCAATATAAAATTCGGTACTACCGCACTCTGGTATTACCGCTCAAGAAATGTGGTTATACCGATTATCAGAGGAGATGAAAACTCCAAAAACAAGTTCTCTGGAATAAACACACCGCCAACTAGATTTCAGTACTACTGACCTGCGATAGTACTGCACATCAATTGCGGTCATACCGATTTTTCTTGAACAGATTCCATAAACTATTCTAAATGCAATGCATGAGTCTTAGTTGATGAAGATGGCACAATATAGATCCTCAAGCTACTAGTCATGATCCCTCTTTATAGTATGGTATTTAACCTATAAATTCGGTCTTTTCTCCAAACACCGAGATCAGTAAAAACTATAAAAGGATCCTTAGGATACAATATACATTTGCCTTGAGCCATATCGATCTTTTATCATCTTTACATTGCCATTACAATGTAGCCATTCAAACTCTGGGACTAAGCCTTTAAAAATATCTTAGCACACATGTTAGTCCCTTAATAAATTGTCATCATTAATTACAAAAATATTTTTTAGGGGCATAGATACTTTCAGCACACTGGTCCTTAATTGACTGGGTGCCTTTCAAAATAACCCATGGGCATAAACCATTCACTGAATTGAGCCCGTGCATAAATTTGCACCTACCAACTATCTATTTCACCCAAGTCCAAATCAATTTTATTTTATTTTATTTTTCAAAGTGTAACATCCTAATTTTCTGAGCTTTTAAAAATCTTTTATTAGTTAGTAGTTGAAAAATTCACCATTTGGATTTTATTTGAATTTTAATTAAATCTTAATATGAACTTCCAATATCAAAACAATTGAATATGATTAATTCCAGTATCAACAATTGTTAAAACTATTTTATTTGGATTCTATGTGCTTGGATATATTTTCTAGATTTTTCTAGAATTTTTCCAAGTTCATTTGATATTTTCTAATTACCATTTGGATTTTATGTATTTTCTAAAATAGAAAATCTATTTAAAATCTAGGAACAGTATTTGGGCCGAAACCCAAACCCTATTCCCGTCGGCCCATCACTGTGCGGCCCATCTCACCCGAGCGCACTCGCTTCTAATCGACATGCAGCCCCGCATGTCATCCTCTTCTCTCTCGCGTCGCGCCTGCTTTTTCTAACAGGTGGGTCCTACCGAGTCGTTGTCCCCGCATCGTCGTCGTCGTCGCGTGAGCTGCACTCACCTCCGCCATTGTTGAGCTCGAGCTCCGAACGACAATAGGGATTATCCAACTAAAACCTCCCAGATTTTCGCATAAGATCCTATATCTAGCTATCCCGCACCCAAATCTGCAACCAATCGTTCCCGAAACAGATTCTATCTCCCTCCAAATCGGGATTTCTTTCGTGCTCGTCTCAGACTATTTTGGGGATTCCCTATCTCGTGCCATCGCGCCCCTATAAATAGCCCCCTAAGATCGCCTCTTCGTCCACACCTCGAACCCCAGATGAATTCTGCCCCAAGAACCCTAGCGCCACCGCGATTCGAAATTCTAGGGTTTTGGCTGAGACTTCATATTTCACGAATTGTACCGCCGTCGTCGCCGCCTCGTCAACGTCGACTGCAACGCCGAGTCCGCCTCCACCCAGGCTACCTCGTACACCCTTCCCCGCTATAGGAGTGTTGCCGAAGCCCTCGAACGACAATAACCTTGGCTTTCTGCCAATACCACTCGCCACCGACGAGCCGCCTCCCATCGCCGGATCCCTTGGAACCCGAGCGCCGCCTGCCTCGTCGTCGACCACGTCAGCGCCACCTTGCTAGCCACCTCAACGCCGTGTCACCTCGGCGCGGCGAAGTTCATCGATTCATCACGAAGTCGCCATGCGCACACCTTTCAAACCCCGAGTCTTGCTCGGTGGACTTGGTCTACCGTGAACCAAGTCACTGTCATGTGGGTCCCACATGTCAAATTTTCTCCAATTTATTTTAATTCCAAAAATCTCAGGGATGACGTCATGCTTGCATCATATTCTGGATTTTTAAATAGAAAAATAATTCAAAAATTCTAGACATTCCAATTTATGGTATTTTCTTAAGTTTTGATCTTCCAAAGGTCATATCTTCTTCATCCAAACTCCGATTGAGCCCATTCAAATTTCTAAATTCATCTAAATTTGAGTTCTATTTATATAAGATTTTTATTTAATTTTTGGAGTTTTTTTATATCTTTTATTTATTTATTTTATTTATTTCGTTTACGAGTAGACATTAATTCTTTGGAGACTTTTGAAGAAGAAGGAGTGCACCAAGATCAAGACCAATACATAGACCTATTACAAGGAAAGTTATAACTTTGATCATATTGTACCCAGTTTTCAAAGTACTTTGATTCAAATTATTGCATTCTATTTTAAGTTTTTATTTAAATGCTTTTGGGTTTATTTATTAATCCAATTTGTTACATCCACCTTGTCTATTGTTATGTCATGATCTTTTATCACTCTAGGTTGGTTCATTACTAGTCGTACCAACGTGGGTTGATTAGATACGAGTAGATTGCTTAGCCGTGCTACGAGTCATCATCTAATGTGAGTTGCAAATATAAACTTGACTAAGTGATTATGGAACTGTGTGATAAAACTGTGTGCGCTGTGTACTATTACTCGTTGATGGCATGTGTTACACTTAACCAATAGGGTGCGAAAATATTTATACTGAGGCAAGTGGTGGATACTGTGTGATATGGTGAAAGTTGTGTGCATGTGAATATTTGTCTGTGTAACATTTAGTTAGAACTTGGAAGTCTTGCCTTGGTCAATTAAAAACTTAACTTTGTGCGCTATTGAACTGGGCCTTCCATACAACCACATGCCTGGTATGGGATGGGTCTAACTTATTAGGTTATGGAGTCTCGACATTGATTACTCAGACTGATAGGTTTGGCTGTGTGGCGAGCTGGAGGTGTGATTCTCACATCGCGAGATGGTTCGCCTCTTCCCTGTCTAACGGTGTGTGTCGTGCCAAACACTGTGTGTATCGATTGGACGGTGGTAAAGCACATCGAGAGTGTCAATGCTTGAGATGGAGTTATGATTAGTGTTAGCTACACTAATTATATCGTGTAGGTAAAGTGTACAATCTCTGCAGAGTGTTAATCAATCTATTCGAATAGCCGTGTTTGCGGTCATGGACATGCTCAGGGATTTCACACGAGGGGTAGATTTTCATAAAATATTTAGGAAGGGAGCTGTGTGATCTAAGTCATATGGTTGTGTGAATAACTTGTTTAGACTGTGTGTCCTTTGTGAAAATAAATATCAAATTATTAATGTTTATTTGTTTTAAATATTGTTTTCAATCTATTATTAATATTCAATTGCAAATGTTGCCTTATGCAAAATAACCACAGGAGCAATTCCTTTGGAATAAGCCATCATCTATAAATTGCATTATGTGGTATGACTTGCGAGTACAGTTGTGTACTCATGCTTGCTTCAAACAATCAACAGAAGTGGAGGAGTCATCGCCTGCATTTGAGGAGGAGTTATACCAAGGTGCTGATCGTTAGAGTCATGATCCCAGTCGGTTGCCTGTGGCGGATTGATGGGATTCTGCTGGAGTTTAATTTTATTTTGCTGCTGCTGCTATTTTATTTATTGCCAGCCCTGCGAGGCTTAATTAATATAAACTTGACCATTAGGTCAAAACCATTAGTTGCTATTCAAATTAGTCATTTATTTTATTAATCTTCTTGTGTAGATCGATATTCATCTATGTTGATATTGTGTGCACTAGCGTGATCCTTTACTAGTGCAGTACACACAGATGGTCCAGAATTGTATTTTTGGGTCCTAACACAAAGTCCTTTATAATCTTACATGGCACACCAATGCTATGGATACTATTTAAACCACATTTGATTTTTGGCTGAAAATTCTCAAATCAAATATTTCAGGTCCAAGCATGGTTAAGCTTAATTTTTTCCAAAATATTCTAGTTCATAATAGTGTAACAACTAGATTTATCTATGGTGACAAGGTGTAGGATCAAGGATAACTGACTAGAGAGGGGTGAATAGGCGGTTTTTAAAACTTTTAGGCTAAAAATAGATTTTAGCAATTTAAAGTTATGAAATACAATTTCTCAATTCAAGGCTTAAATAATCCAAGTCTCTCTAATTGCACTACTCACTCTAGATTAAGCTAAGCAACCTAATCAAGACACAATATTGCTATATAAATAAATGCACTGTAAGAAGAGTGAAAGAGACAAACCACAATACGGAGACAACTAATGTTTTCCCGTGGTCTCGGAGACTTGTCGGTCTCCACTAATCCACGTTGAGGAAGCTTGAACAACTCAAGTTGGCTCCACACGAGCACGCCCCTCGATCACTAGAGGTAGTTCTTCTCTACTCCGAAAAGGCGAGCTCCAACCTTCACAATTTACCTAGGTCTTCTCACAAGCTTCTTGAGAAGATCACTGAATCACCTTCTTCAAGCCGTGATACGGGGGATGCCCGATCTTCTCGGTGAGGAACCGTGGATAAATGATGTGAAGTAACGATGTCGCTAGCTGAACACTCGTGCCAATGCACGAACCCTCAACTCTTTGGAATACGCCCAAAACACACCGGATAGTTGATCGTCGCGAGACCACGAACGACGATCGCTAAGTCCCCAATTCCCAATGGAACGACGGCTTGACCTTGAATTTCAGAACGAACCAATGGATCACCTAGTCCTCTCTCAAAGTACTCGCATGAACTCTGGTTTCAAAAGAACAAGCAATAGCTATGTTTCAATTCTTATGCTTAAATTGGTCTGAGGTTACAATGGGGGTCTAAACCTTAATATATAGTGCCCTTCTCCTCCTCATGGCTGGCCAAGAGGCTCTACTCCTACTCCAATTCGGAATTATAACTCCTACTCCAATTCCGACCCAATCTAAAATAAAAAGGAAACTCTAATTTTACAACCGTCATATTGTTTCGGTCATATCTTTTGATTCACGAGTAATTTCGGAGTGAAAGGATCCATTGAATCGGGCTTGAAGTTATCTTTCCAACAAGCCCAAGAACACCCAAATCAGACTCTTTTTGTGAAAGTTATGACCGTTTTACTCCGGACTGTCCTGCTGATTCCGAATTCGAATTTGATTCTGAGTTGATTCCGAATTTGATTTCAGTTGGGGTTGTGGGAGATCTGAATTGGGCTTGAAAATCTTATCCAAAACTTGAGATTTAAGTTCTTGGGCTTCTTCCCCTTTTACTCTCCCATCACACGGGCTTTTTTCCTTCTTGATCAGCCACATGGGCTGCTTGACTTTCTCCTTCCCATCCGCTTTGAACTTCTTGTTCTTCATCACTAGGTAACAAATATGGTTACCTCCTCCTTGTGCTCCTCTATTGCTTTGGCTCCGGCCTCCCTCTCGGTTCCAAAGACTTTAAGCTTGTCGAACCTGAAAATGCACAAAGTATTGCTTTTACGTAGTGTCCAATTCTCACGGAAAACACAAAGAAACTTATTAAGAAACAATTGCACCTGTTGTTTGATAAGTGTAACTCTTGCTTCATAAACAGCCTCATAAGTAGTCGGGATATCCTCATCATCCTCCCTTTCTTCAAAAAAGCCGTCATCGGCTTTTGATAGCCTGAAATTGTGCTACACAAAGAAAACAACGTATATGCATGGTATATGTATTTATCATCCAAACAACTTCCATGTAGCGCATGATGATTTGCTGAACATGTACTAAACAAAGAGAACAACGTATATACGTGATATATGTATGAATCAATTGTTGTGCCATTCGCGTTGTTTTGCACAAAATAAGCAACACAACTGTAACCATAGGATGTTTTGATATACACATTGCGGTACCTTCATTCACATCATTCTCCCTCCCATGAGAAAAAGTCATACTCGACTTTTCTAAGCACATGGACAAAATATAAAAGGGACGAGCTAGATCAAATTGTTCAAATTTGGGGGAGAAAATTCTTGGTGCCTTCCATGCTTCAACTACACTACTCTGTTTACTGGTACAGGATAAACAAGTAGGCATCATATTGCGTTCTAAACAATAGACACTTGTATTCAAATCCATCTCAAAGTGACCATGACATTGCTCAATAGATTGTTTGCGTAGAACATGCAATTTAAAATCAACAAAATTATCATAAGCAATGCACATTCGATAAACATAGAGCTTGTCATCTACACCATAATCTCCAATCAAATTGAACGTATATGTGTAGGCAGAAGGACTAACTAGTAATTTTAAACATAAAACGTCAACAAGGTTTTCAATCACACTAGATAGCTCTCTAGGATCATCGAACATGATATAGTATAAAGAATCATTAAGAGATATGCTAGTAAGAACATCCTTATGAGTAATCAATTGCACATTATATGAATTGAGCGAAGAAATTTTAGAACATAGTATATTCAAAGGAACACTAGAGTTCTCACTCTTACGTACCTCGGTGTGATGAATATTCAATTCAACATCATTATTGTTACCTTTAACGTCCTCCTCTATTATTGCAGGTGTTGTAGGTATCAAATTATCATCGTGAAACCACGGGGTAGCAAGCATTCCATCCACAACCGTGGTTATCTCCGCGTCTTTTACTTCCAACGGTGCTGGTTGTTGAACAGTCAACTCATCTTCTTTAATATCAACCTGTACAATGTGAGAAACAACACTAGAAGTAGCGAGTAAATCGTTAATTTCAGCAGTAACGTCAGTTTGGCTATCATCTACTTCCCTCTTTTCTGTTGGTGTATCTCTCTCACACTCAATGGAGATGCTCTCAACCTCACGTATGGTGGAATCACACAGCTCACTCTCTTTATCATTCTCACCCAATTCGGCTTTGACTATGTGGCTCTCATTCTCACATGGGTTTGGATACATCGCATCCTCCAAAGATTGTGGGTCGGCAATGGAGCAATCCTGAGTAACCACAATCTCTTCATGAAGCAATGGAGCAATACTACATGAAGCCAGGACCGAAGGTAAAATTCCATGCTCGGTCTCCTTCTCTTGTGTCACACAAGTGGACTTTAAACCTTATCGCAGCCCTGTCAACTTTTCCACTAGGGAACGCTTGTAGTGGTAAGGTACAAAACGTGCATGCAAATGTTGTTTCATCTGCTCCTAGGTGATAACCGGTAATTCATGGCGCTCCATACGCTTACGAACAAATCGCTCCCACCAATGTGTGGCATAATCAACCAAACCATTGGACGCAAGTAAGAGCTTTCTCTCATTGGAATAGTTGTGCATCCGAAATAGCGTATCAATTTCAAGCTCCCAATTAAGGTATTCTTTCACATCTGCACTACCTGAAAATATAGGGACATGAAATTCGGGTTTAGTGACAAAATCATTACGATGCACGTTGGGCTGGTTGAACCTGGCGCGCAGCTCCAAGAAGTTGTTGTTGATGTCCGTATGTAGCTGCGTAACCTCCTCCCCGAGGTTGTTCAATTTATACCGAACGACCCCAAGCTCATCGCGCACACCATTATCACAATCAAGAAGTTGCTTTTGTAGCATCCTGCGCAAGCGAGTGTACTCCATCCATGTAACCGATAGATCCTCCTGATGACCTGACATGGCAACAACTCACAAACAACAAACGTGATTATATCCAGGTTAGTAAAACAAAACAGCTCTCTCTACGCTCGCAACTCACTGTCCTGAAAACAAGACAAGCTTACGTTCCAAAGTGAATCAAGGACTTGCAAAACGACACTTGTGATAGCGAACGACCTCCACCCGGTAATGTATTAGCGTAACCAAGAGCAAAGGTAGTACACGAACGGGTGTAGGTGGAGCTTGGTAAGGTATGTGTATAACCTATGCAAACTGATATTCAAGTTGTTGTAAAGCTAAGTAATGATCCAAGCTAGATTCTTTTGCCTACGTGCTGATCCAATGGGTTTAAGTGATAAGGATGAACGCACACGCAAAGACAAATGTGACTCAATGCAAACAAAGGAATGAGCTAGCGAGACGGGATCTGAAAATGAGATCAAGCTAGCTCGTTTTGCACCAAGTACAAAGAGAGACGCTAGCGAATTGCAATTGAAAATAGTAGGGCACAGGATTGCTCAAAGAAAAAAATATATGACTACACAATCTGAAATAATGATGGGTTGGTACCGTAGCAACCAATAAAATGCATGATACTGTAGCAATCGGCAAAAGAATTATTTTTTTTCTTCCTCTTTTCTTTCTCAAAAATTATGTTTTTGCTCTTAGTTTTTTTACTCTTTTTTTTCTCAATACCGTGGCTCTTGCTACTATGCGGATGCCTTTTTTTCTCTTCTTTTCTCAATGCCCGAAAGTGTTTTGGTACCCTCGTAAGTGCATAAGCCCAACAATTCAGTAAGGTGTAAACAATGTTCAATGAGCAGCCCTAATACAATATCAAAAGCTAGTCTCACAAGATGAAAGGATATAAGTGAAGCTTCTCAAGAATTGCAATATTAAGAAACTTGTAGGCTCGAGCACACATAGAAGACTGCCGAATTTGGATTTGACCAAAACCGTAAAGTTTGAGATCTCGTTGTAGGCTTTCCAACGAATCAAAGAGCACTTCAATCGGAGTTCGGACACAAAAGTTACGACCGATTTACAAAATAGTGTACCAATTGAACTCGGATTTAATGAAAATTGAGTCAGGGACCGAATTTGATTTTTGGATTTTTTGTTTTTTTAAGGAAACAAGAAACAAGGTACGCAAAGGAAACACTTTATATCAGCACTAAACAAAAAATTCTAATGGACTAAAACCTAACAAAACTCACAAGAAATAACAGATTGAAACTAGGGTTTCGAATTTTTGTGTTGCAATTTTCGGTTTAATGGAGTATAGGACAGAAAAACGAATATAACTAAGTGTAAAAAGCTCTCACCGAGTAAACCTAGAATCTGATACCATATGATACGGGGGATGCCCGATCTTCTCGGTGAGGAACCGTGGATAAATGATGTGAAGTAGACGATGTCGCTAGCTGAACACTCGTGCCAATGCACGAACCCTCAACTCTTTGGAATACGCCCAAAACACACCGGATAGTTGATCGTCGCGAGACCACGAACGACGATCGCCAAGTCCCCAATTCCCAATGGAACGATGGCTTGACCTTGAATTGCAGAACGAACCAATGATCACCTAGTCCTCTCCCAAAGTTCTCGCACGAACTCTGGTTTCGAAAGAACAAGTAATAGCTATGTTTCAATTCTTATGCATAAACTGGTCTGAGGTTATAATGGGGGTCTAAACCTTAATATATAGTGCCCTTCTACTCCTCATGGCTGGCCAAGAGGCCCTACTCCTTCTCTAATTCAGAATTAGAACTCCTACATCAATTCCAACTCAATCTAAAACAAAAAGGAAACTCTAATTTATAACTGTTATATTGTTTTGGTCATATCTTTTGATTCAGGAGTAATTTCAGAGTGAGAGAGGATCCATTGGATCGGGCTTGAAGTTATCTTTCCAACAAGCCCAAGAACACCCAAATCGGACTCTGTTTGTGAAAGTTGTGACCGTTTTACTCTGGACTGTCCTGCTAATTCCGAATCCGAATTTGATTCTGAGTTGATTCCGAATTTGATTTCGGTTGGGGTTGTGGGAGATCTGAATTGGGCTTGAAAATATTATCCAAAACTTGAGTTTTAAGTTCTTGGGTTTCTTCCCCTTTTGCTCTCCCATCACACGGGCTTCTTTCCTCCTTGATCAGCCACATGGGCTGCTTGACTTTCTCCTTCACAACCGCTTTGAACTTCTTGTTCTTCATCACTAGGCAACAAATATGGTTACCCTCCTCCTTGTGCTCCTCTATTGCTTTGGCTCCGGCCTCCCTCTCGGTTCCAAAGACTTTAAGCTTGTCGAACCTGAAAATGCATAAAGTATTGCTTTTACGTAGTGTCCAATTCTCACAGAAAACACAAAGAAATTTATTAAGAAATAATTGCACCTGTTGTTTGAGAAGTGTAACTCTTGCTTCATAAACAGCCTCATAAGTAGTCGGGATATCCTCATCAAGCCGTCTAGGAGGCGGCAACCTCCAAGAGTAATAAACTAACAACACTTCGCTTGAAGATGTTCAAGTGCCATAAAAATCAAACCCAACTCAATGCATTTGGAGAAACCTCTACAACCTTTGCAAGATGGAATGTACACTCTCAAAGAGTAGAAGAATAGGCGAATGGCTTAAGAGCATTTAATGAGGTTCTTGAAGACTCCCTTCTGCAGTGGGTGAGGTATTTATAGCCTCCGCCCACTTTACTAGCCGTTGGCACTCGAGATTGTGCACAATTAGTAAGTCTATTCAGTCCATAGGCACAGGGTCAGTCAGTCCGGACTACAGTATAACAATAAACTGTGCTGTAATTAATGCTACAGAACCTATCCATTATGACAAGTCCGGTTAGTCCGGACTTATACCTGCGGTCAATCCGGTCAGAAGAATTGCAAAACATGAGCTCTCTGGAAAAAGCTAACCGCTGAGTTGATCCAGGGATCCGATCAGTCCAGCCCTTCAATCGCAGTTAGTCCAACCAAGCAAATAAAGAACAGAGGAACTGTGGCCAAGAGATCACAAAGAAATCCAAGATTTAACCAAGTGAGTTTGAGCATTGTGGCACACTTTGCTATCAAGCTACTAGCTATTAATCCCTTTTCATAGTACTGCTACCTATACTAGCAATCCGGTATTTTATCCTTCATACTCCTAGACCGATAAAACTAAGAAAAGATCGTGTTCTACTTGGTACCTTTGGTTTGAGCTAGATGATGTTGATATCCTATACTTGAGTACCTTTAGTGCTCATTTCTTTTAATCCGAGCCTAACCTTTTTAATCACTTGACAAAGTAGGTTAGTTCATAACACATGGTTGTTTTTAATTACCAAAACACTAAAATAGGGTCTAGATTCTTCACAAGGTATGTTTGATTCAATGTTAAAATTGGATATACAATGGAATTGTCAATAACTATAATTTTAAAACAAAAAATTAAATTGAATTGAATGCAAACAAGCATGTAATAATAATTTAAAATACTAGGGGTCATATATGATCAAAGGATGTAACTTGCCTTACTCAATTAATTGTTGTTCTGAAACGTCGTCGAAATCTAGTTCTCCAAAGTCGTCGAAATCTACAACAAAGTGGATGTGGTTGCGCACGTGGGCACGGGAGAAGGGAGGGGGGAAACAGCGACGATTCGGAGCTCCGGCTGGGCGCTAATGGTGGTAGCGTGTGGTTCGGTGTAAGGAGGAAGAAAGTGGGGAGGAAGAAGCAGAGGTGATGCCGACAGGTGGGGCCGGGGGTGGCGGTGAGAGGGAAAACGAAGGAGAGAGGAAGGCGGGTGGGCTGGGCTGAGTGTAGGAAAAATGGGCCGGGCTAGGAAAAAGGATTTCAGCCCAAGAGGAGTTTGCGAATTTTAGTTCATTTTTTGAATATCAGAAATAGCAACAAAACAAAAGGGCTTTTAGAAAATAGCAAATATAATTCAAAAATTATGGAAAAATTCACAGAAATTTCCTAAATTATTTTGAACTTAATAAAATTATTTTCAACTTAAAGTTGGATTTTTTCACATAAATTATTTTAATTTATGGAAAATAGGAAAAAAAAAAATTTAAAATCCAGAAAATTAATTAAAATATCCTTTTTAACTTTAAATCTAAGAAAATCCCAGAAAACTCAATAAATTTTCTTTTTGTCTTTAAAAATCCAATAAATTCAAGAATACTATTTTAAATTTCAGAAAATCTAATAAAATAATAACTTTATTAATTTTATTTTTGGTAACAGAACTTTGGGATGTTACACGCACCAGTGGCCGAGAGAGAGAGAGGAGGTCGCGAGAGGGGTGGTGAGAGCGAGGATACGAAGAGGGACGAGGTGGCGCTGGGTCTGGTCCGGGACAGGATCAACCCATCCACTTAGCGGTCCCAGACCCGATTGGGAGGGGCAAAAAGGTCCATTCGCGTGTAGGCCAGGGCGATTAAGCCAAAAAATATATGATTATTATAGTCCAAACTGGAAAATTAACGAGGGGACAAAATAATGTGTGGCAAATAATCTATTACGTTAAACTTAATGACATTTTTTAGAAGCCTTCACAAAAGTGTGGCAAAATGACAAATCTCTCTTTGTCAAACTTGACTACTTGAGCGATTAGGGCCGTCACAAAGGCCTGCATTGTTAAGATTCCTAAAATTGTTTTTTAAGAGAAAAAAAACCCTAAAATTGTTCTGAACACGAATCGAGCATTAGCATATAATGTTTAGAGCACGGGAAGGAACAGAGAAAAAAAAAACTGGACATAATAGAAATACATGTGTAAAACAGGGATCGGAAAGTACAAGGAAATGTTCTAAGTAGACATTTGGATGAGCCAAACGGGCCCTAAATAAACACTTGCAGGATGCATTCCTGTCCAGCAAGTAGCGTGGGCCCAGAAAAGATTATCTGTGGCCCGGCACGAGCCTACCGTAAATCACATTTCGCAATCCAAGCAAAGTGGAACGTCCTCTCATCAGAAACAAAAGGCCAAAAGGAAGGAGGAAACGAGGTCTTTGTGCCGTGTAGATTAGCACAACACAAGACGTAGAGCTCTGGAGGTGATGTCTGGTGTTATCAATGTGTGTGTGTGTGTGTGCGCGCGCGCGATCCTTTTCCGCCGTTCCGTCTGCTGACCAGCCACCTCGAGTGGTTGCCGAAAATGGAGGACATAGGTCAGAGAATGGGGAGAGTTACACCATTTTAAAGATGGTGATTTTTAAAAAATAATATCATTTCAATTAAAAGTTACAAAAATAAATTGTTAATTTTTTTTTTTACAAAAATAGCCTCCTGATGCCAGATGAAATGGCGACAGGCATCACACCATTTTAAAGATGGCGATTTTTAAAAAACAATATCATTTCAATTAAAAGTTACAAAAATAAATTGTTATTTTTTTTTTACAAAAATAGCCTCCTCATGCCAGATGAAATGGCGACAGGATGCCAGTCAGTCGCCATGCAACAGTTCTCAAATAGTAATTTTACCATTTGAAATAGGAACTTGTCGTCAGTTCAAATGGTAACATAAACCAATTTTTAAAATTAAATTAATTTTATAATCTTGATATATCTTTAAGTGTCCGCGCAACCGATAATTTTTTAAAAGATAAAAGAAATATAAAGTAGAGACCAGGAGATCGGCAGTCGATACACAGCAGGAGAGCCCGTAGAAAATGTTCATCATCATCAGTCACTTTTCCTTAATTTGTCCCGTATCTTATGTTTCACGCATAGGAGATGGAGAGTCGATGCACAGCAGGAGAGCCCATAGAATCTAGGAATGTTCACTAGGATATATAAATTAGATATTTTGGGACCAGTTAGGGATTCGACAAGTCGATTGCTTTGGTTCTTTACCGGGAGGACATTTTGGTTTGTTGATGCCTTCCTTGTACATCTCCAGATCCACCGGACAACTGCTCGGCCGCGTCGCCCGAGCTTAAGCTATACCCAGCCTTCGTCTTCTCTGTGCCAGTTTTTCTTCACATTCGTCTTGCTTCTCTCATTCTACTTGTTCTACTTGCGGCGCCGCAGAGCAAATTTGGAAATTTCTTGAACAGAAGCAAACAATGCAGATTTTACTATTTAATAGTGATCCTTCAATTGGCACAAGGTCGATAAGATTAATTAATAGATGTCATTGTTCCAGCTTTCCATAACTAGTAGTGGGAGTGCTAGATTTTACTGAAATCTAGTAGGCTCTAATGAAGTTTTGATGAATTATTCTTTTTAAAAAAATGTTGTGGACATCTCGATACTCATGAGCTTAGTGGTAACAAAATGCATAACATCATTTGCTAAATTTTTTTGTCAAGGATCTCATTTTGACGATCTGTTATGTGTTTTTGCCGTCAAGGAAAGAAAAAAACACATATATATACATGTGATGTGCGTGCACAAATAGTGTGCTCTCGGAATGGCAGGACACATGAATTACTTCTATTGCAATCAATTGAAAGTACATTAAAACTGCCCATGGATTCAGAGTTTCACTGCTACTAATATGCACACAATACAATTTATTTGAAGTGCAAGCTTTCCAACCTATGTTATCAAATACCCAATAAAGAGTCCTGCATAAATCATAGGAAGGTAGGCTAGCCCAAGTTCGAAGGTTTTTCAACAAATATGAAATATGGCAATTCCAGTTGGGTAAATTACTAGAAATCACATACTGCTTTGTTCCAAATCTTCTCGTGGAAGGAACAGGAAGAAGAAAACACTGAAATTCAAAAAGTCACCTACAAGTTATGTTTCAGGTCTTCCAAAATATGGAACTACGTATAGATGACTCCGAGTTAGTCCCTTCCAGATTAATCCCTGAAGATGATTTTACTCAAGTGTGCACCTGTATCACATAGTCCTTCTCAGGATGTACGAATATGTTGTTGATTATGCAGCAAAACTAAGGATTAGCAGTGTCACATTGCCTTGTGTTGTGGCTCTCACCACTACAATTTTGCCTGCTGGTCACATGTATTCTAAAGCGTGTTTATCCTCTCGAACCTATATGAAGGACAGTATATTACTTGCAGTGACGCTGTAGCATAAAGGCCTTCCTTGTCCACTTTGTCGTAGTACTTGAGACTTATTTTACATGCCTGTATTTTTTTGTACTGTTTTGCTTGCACATTTCTCTGCCAGGTAAATAAATTTCTGTAAGATAGCCGATTGAAGTCTAGCTCTCGACGCAACCATGTGTTGGCTAAATTATAATATCCATTTCTTTCTACTGTCATTTTACCCTGCATTGTTTCGTTTGGTTAGTTTTCTTCTGCTTCTGAACACCTAATAATCATTCTTGCCAGATGCTCTGTCTGCTTAGCAGACTATCAACCGGATGAGCGGCTTCAGAGAGTCAGAGTACCTTCCATATCGATTGCATCGACCACTGGCCCTCTACAGACACCACCTGCCCCCTTTGTTGAGTATCAATCACTCCTTCCAGCCAACAAAAATGTCAGCATTGACCCAATGGACTTGGAAGCACAAACTGTCGAAGAGGAGGACTACTCGAATGAGGAACAGGATGGCGGGGGCCCGACACATTGGCGTGAAGAACCGCGGAGTAACGGAGAGGCATCGGTCAGGGTTAGGGGGCGAACCCAAAGAGGCTGAGTGTGTTTAGACCCTTAAATTTCAGTTTTTAGTAAAATAGCCTAGTGTCTGACCACTTGTGTCTCCGCTCAGTCAAATATTAGTGATCCAACTAGTCCTCATTTTTTTGACGTGGGTCTGCCCTGGTCAGGTTCAGTCGTTGAGCCACAAGGAGACGCCGAGGGGAAGTCTCAAGGTGCAACCTGCCGGCCCTGTAAACCGAAGAAACAAGGCTTCTGCTCATGTACAGTTCATGTGATGTTGTGTTTTTGGCTGCCTCGAAGGATAAATAAGAGGCATATGAAGATCTCCACTAATGATGTTCCATTCTACAGAAAAGGACTAGTCTTGTACTTGCACGGAATTTCCACTGATATATATATATATATATATATATATATATATATATATATATATATATATATATTCTAAACTTAAAAAACCAATATGCATAAGATAATTATCCTTTCATCTAAAAGTTGCGTACAAAATTCACATCAGATCAACAAACCACAAAGAGTCTTATCATAAACCAAATGTACATATGATCTAACTGTTCATAGAAGATCTTTATAAGTAACATATGCATGTATACATATATCTAACCATAAAAGATCATACCAACGCATGAGGTGGGGAGGTAGATGGCAGACTCACCACCACCACCACCAAGTCTTTCTTTTATAATAGTAAAGAAACACTTAGTGGTTGTGGTGAGCCTGTCATTTACCTTCACTACCTCTTGAGTTAGTGTGATCTTTTGTGGATAAATATGTGCATACATGCATATATTACTATAAGAATCTTCTGTGGACAATTAGATCATTTACGCATGTAATCTGTGACAAGACTCTTCATGGCTTGTTTATATGATGCAAAATGTGTATGCAATTTTTAGATGTAGGGATAATTACGTTATGTATATTGATTTTTCAAGTTTAGAACTTATATATGTTTATTTAAGATTCACAGCAACGCACGGGCAAGACTCGATTAGTCACCGTAATGTTCGTGTTGGATGTAGGACCACATACGGTGAGAAAATGGAATTGGCAAGCTCTTGTTTTTGTTTTTTGAATTGCGTTGTCTATTAACACAAGTGTAGTAAGTAATACATGTGTCGTTATAATATTGTAACGCACCAAGGTTTTGAACTTTGAACACACTACTACTATACTCTGCCCTCACACGGAATAAACCACATGCGTAGCAGCCACTCGCTCGGGGTTTTCATCCTTAACAACACGCATGCAGCAAGGATTTTCGCCCTTGCTAATCGCTTCGTCCAAAAGGAGTTGGAACTCCCAAATTAACTTCCCTTGCTAGTAACACTGAGAAGACCTTAAGGGATGGTTTGGAACGCAAGAACTTTACATGGAAGAAAACTATATGGTAGGAATCGGGAGAAGAAGAAGAAGAAGAAGAAGAAGAAGAAGAAGAAGAAAACTATGCTAGCGCCCAGATTGCCCCTTAAATTCCCTCGTGCAAGTGGCTGCTGGTCGGAGTAATCATTCCGACAGACAGACCTCCCTTTGTATTGCAGGTCAGTATATCATCATCACATGGCAGCACATAGCTGCTGCTCCACACAAGGCAAAAGCACAAAGCATCACAACGATGAGAATACTTCGAAAAGCGAGGCAGTTGTTCCGGGGGCTGTTTGACATACATTCTGTTTTTTTTTAAAGCAACTTTCTGTTTGGCTGGATGACTGAACAGTTGAGCTAAAGAGGTTAGATAGATTGGTTGAAGCTTCTGAGATGAAAAATACCTTATATACCCTGAGGCAAATGATGGCTTGTTTGATGCCGTTTAACGACAATTAACGACACTTCACGACAACTACCAATAATTAACAATAATTCGCACACAAGTTAATCTTAACGAGAATTGACTGCAATTAACGATAATTTGCACAAAGTAAATCTTAACGACAATTAACGCAATTGATTGCGATTAACGATAATTTACACAAAGTAAATCTTAACGATAATTAACAATTAACGACAATAGATCTAATTCCATGGTTAAACAAGTAATCAATTTAATGATTACATAAATAATTCATTTATAACAGAAAAAAGAAGAAGAAAAGAACATTAAACAATAAAATAAAAACAAAAGCCGGCAACGGCAACAGAAGAGAATGGCGACCGCCATGTCAGGGGAGGAGGCGAAGGGCGATGCTGTCGGGGGAGGAGGAGAAGGGCGGCGCTAGGTCGGGAGGAGGAGAAGGAGAGCAGTGATGGCTCGAGAGGAGGGCGGTACAGACACGTGGGGAGGAGGAAGAGAATGGCGGCGCAGACCGAGGAGGCGTGGGAGGAGGGACTCAAGGCATGGCGCTAGGGTTAGGGTTTTGGGTGGGATTGGAGGTTTTGTTCAGTGGCAAGGGCGGATAATTATGTAACATCCTAAAATTTGGTTATTTTTTAAGCTTTTAAAAAACAAAAGTAACTATTTGAATTTTCTTGTTTAAGTTCCAACTTAATTTGAATTTTTAGAAATTAAAACAAAATGACATGATTAGTCTAAACTTCAATTAAATTCAAAGTTGTTTTATTCGGATTCCTTGAGTTTCAAAGAATTTTCTAGGAATTTTTAGAATTTATTTGCTATTTATTTGAGCTCAGTTTTATTTAATTCAATTTCTGAAATTCGGAAATCATTTTTATCCGGATTTTCCTTTAGAAACCTTCTTTTCTGAACCATTTCTTTTCTTTTTTCCACCGGCCTATTTTTCCTTTCCTTTCCTTTCCTTTCCATCGGCCCAGCCCATCCTTCTTCCTTCCCGCGTCGAGCCAGCCTTTTCTCTCTTCCTCCTTTCCCTTTTCTCTTTCCTTCTTTACCGAATGGACCCACTTGTCAGCCTCCTCCATCCCTTTCCTTCTTCTCCCCCTAGACACCCAAACCCGTGTCCGTGTCAAGCACGATCGCTACTGCCGTGCTTAACTCCAATCCTCCCAATCTAGCCCTATTTAAAGGCGCCACGTCGCGCCAAAATATTCATGTCGTTCTCCTCTCCCAAAACCCCAAGCCCCAATTTCTATTTCGCTTTCACCGCACCGAATTCGTTAAAGATCGAGCCGCCATCGCTTCTTCTTCGTCGGATTGTGTTGTCGCCGAAGCCTCTCCGCCGAGCCATCTTCGCCATTGATTCACTCGCGACGTTCTACGTCCGTATATCTCCTCTTCGATCAAGATCATCAAACCGCCGCCGCCATTGTCTTCAAAACCGGCCGCCGCACCGTTGTCGATCTCCTCATCGGTGAGTGCTCTTGCCCTCCCTTGTGCGCCATTCCCTGCTCCCAGTCTTCTCCTAATCCCATCTTTTCTTTTGTTTCCTTTGTCACCGAGGTGTTGCCGCCTCTCATCTTCTTCATCTTTGGTCATCTCTATCTCGCCGCCGCCTTGTCACTCGATGTGTTCCTTGTGCCATCGCCGTCCCAAGCTCCTCTCCAATCTCTTCAAGGCCGTCATATCACCGCACTTGAAACTCCCCATCGCCAATGTCGCCGCCATCACTGGCCAAGACCGCTTTGCCGAGCCACCACCCAAAGAACCTCCGTGCCCGTGGGGTTCCATTTTTGCACTTGGCCAGACTTCCCTCGCCACCGCTCACCATCGATGCCGCCACCAAGCCACCGGCAAAGCCTTCACTGTTTCTTCCTTGGTTTCTCTCTCTTCCACCATAAACCTGAAGCAAGTCCATGGACTTCGTCCATACATTTTCCTTTAGAAAATTAATCCATCCGAAAATCAAAATCTCTGTTGATGTCATGCTGATGCTATAATCTTGAATTTTTCCTTT
Source organism: Hsuehochloa calcarea (assembly GCA_036346395.1). NCBI lineage: Eukaryota > Viridiplantae > Streptophyta > Magnoliopsida > Poales > Poaceae > Hsuehochloa > Hsuehochloa calcarea. The sequence goes on along the minus strand of CM070610.1, from coordinate 40,968,326 downwards.
TAAAAGAAAACTCCAAAAATCTAAATAGTGTTTTCTCTCTTCTTTTTCGTTTCCGGAAAATCTTCCGAGAGTCCGTTCTCCTCTGTCCGAACTCCGATTCAGCCCATTCAAATTTCTAAATTCATCTAAAATCGAGCTATTTCTTTTAGAGTTGGTTTTACTATTTTGGAGTTTAATTGTATTTCTTTTGAATTTATTTGTTCTTCGCCTATTGTTTTCTCTCTCGTTAGACAATCTATTTAACGGAGTAGGAACATAAGCAAACTTTGAAGATCCAAGTGTGATAACTGAGCAAAGCCAAAGCCAAGGCAAGTCGTAGTCCTTTTGATCCTATTGAACATATGATTTCAAAAGTATATTATTTTATATCAATTGTATGCTATCTTTATATCAACTGTTTTGTGATTAGTTATCACTTATTTGACATTATGACTCCATTGAACTTTTGAATACCTTGAATCACTTGTCACCATATGGTGGTTAATATTTGTTGGACATATTTGTATCACAAATATGGGTATCGTACCGATGCTTAGTTACGATGGGCTCATGATCACATGTTCTATAATGTAAAATTTGATTTAATGATATATGGAATTGTGACGGGTAGCTACTATTGTTAAAATTTATGTACCATGACAGGGTATGTCATTGGTCTTAGTTGAACAAAATGATTTCTACTCAAAGTAGCGATTATGAAGTCAAAAGCGGTTTAGCATGTCGTGGGTTTATGGTAGACTCGACTGAGTAACTTGTTGATGACTTAATCTTGTGCGTCATTGAACCAGGTCTAATCGTACAACCACATGTATAATGGGACGGGCATAACTTAGTAAGTTATGGAGTTTTGACATTGACTACTCAGGTAGTATATGGGTGGAGGTGTTGGCTTCTTCAAAAGACACATCTATAGGCGGGGTTTACCGTCTCCAAATCCAATGGTGTGCGTCGGACCAACGGTGAGGTTAGGTCGACGGTACGCACATCGAGAGAGTCAATTGTTGAGATAAAATTTCTGAAAGATTTTGTTATGATTACTCAATCGCATACTTTCGTATAACGAGTCATGGCAGACATGACGAGTTAATTGTATCTTGTGGGTAGAGCGTACAACCTCTGTAGAATGTTAATTAATCTATTCAAATAGCCGCATTTGTGGTTATGGACATGTCTGGGGATTTCACACGAGAGGTAGAGTTTCTTCATAAAATGTGTCGGAGTATGAATGAGAAATTCGCTTGATGAATATAATGCTCGTTCGGTGAATAGATAATTCATTTTTTTGGTTTGGTTGGGAAGTGAATGGGAAGTTCACTAGTTTCAAAACAATTGTTTATTTATTATTTATTTTCAATTACACATTTCAATCTATGTAATATATTTATCGTCAATACTGCTTTCTGAAAAAAAAACTTTACCACTAATCCTTTGTTCAAGTCTTGTGTGAATACTAATTATATACAATTTTCCTACGACTTGTTGAGTACTTTATATGCCTACGACTTCAAACTTTGCTACTCAGTTGAAGAATACCAAACTGCTTAAGAGTTCTACAGTCAACAGTTTTATGAAGACTTTGCAGAATAAGATGCGTTCTCCACTCAACTACCTATGGGCATATTGATTGGTCTTTCCAAGTTTTTCCGTTCCGCTATAAGAGTTTATTTGTTTCTTTAGCCTCGCGTGACAAGTTAAGTAAATATTGACCATAAAGTCCTGTTATTATTATTACTATTTGTTATTTGTGATCTTTTTAATTAAATCAATAGATAGATGATATTTCATCGATGTTTCCTGTGTGAACTAACTACTGATATGAGACTAGTTCAGAATACACAGAGGATCCAGATTTACATATTTAGATCCCGACAAATTACCTCCAACTTTAAGGACAAAGTCGGAAGTCAATCCCACCAAAGCTACGAAAAACTGCCCCCAAACAGCTTTCGGCTTTCCCACGTTATAAACAGCTTCCAGCTTTTTCAGAAGTTGTTGGAGAAAACCACTTATTTGGAACAGCTTTCAGCTTTTCCGAGAAAAAAAAACCGAAGTCGAAACTATCCCAACCGGGCCTCAGTTCATCCATATGTACATACAGCGAGACAGATTGGCTTCCACAAGGAGACAGAAGGCAGCAGCAAGCAAGAAAGCACAAGATACTAGTAGCAAATGTTCCAACTTCCAAAAGCATAACACCAACGACCACCACCACCCAGCACGGCAGCACAAAGGAGGGGTAAAAAGGGGGATGTTGCTGTAATAAAACAACAGTTTGTGCGGCGCCGAAAGCATCCGGCACCGAAGCTGTCAACACAATATGCAGGTGGACTAACTACAGATGCTATACTATATGTAGGAAGGTAGCAAGGAACATGATGCTGATATGTACTACTAGCAAATAATAGTAAGTACTCCTATTTACTGGGTGAGACGACGGGCAGCGGCGGCACCCACCCTCCCCCATCTTGCAGGTTTTACCAGTCCTCTTCCCAAACCAAAACCGAGTACCGGACAAGAATGCCGTGGCTCATACCAGACACAGCAAATAAAAAGACGGATGGATGTCACAGGGAATGGCATGCGATGCGCTGCTGCCCCCCAGCCATCCTTGCTGGCAAGGGACCCCCACCGGTCCAACGGCAGCCATATGCATGATGCACGAACCAAGGTAGATGGATGCGGACGACGTCCTCGCACGAACCAATGGATAACTCTTAGCAGTCTCAACATCCCCGAAAGAAAACAGAGAGAGGAAAAGATAGGGCCGAGTTAGCATTCAGCAGCAGTCCTTATCGGTAACCGGGGCATTGTTGTCCAGGTCACTCTGCGGCATGTCAGATTCGGGCGACGGTTTGATCGGGCTTGGCTTGATGGTGTCACCAATGACCGGCAGCTTGGCCTTGGGGGTCAGCTGCTTGGCCTCCTCGTAGGAGTAAATGTATATCCTTTTCACCATGCTGCAAAATTCACTGCAGTAGCAAGTGATCCAAATGCGGTCAGTTAGGAGTCGAGGACGTTAAAACAGAACTAATTGCAAAGGGATATAAGGGTACATACGGCCAAGGGTCATCCCCAACCAGCATCATATCATCCTCATCGTCAGTGTAAACAACCTTCCATTTCTTGAGGCTGGCAGAGAGCTCTCCCTGGATATCAAACATCTCCTCTAACTTGCAGTGAAGATCATCATATCCATGTAGCCTTGTCAAGTCCACTGCCCTTCCAACTGCCATTCCTTGCATAATTACCTGCGGGAAGAACAATTATCAACTACACTGCCATCTACAAGCCGGTTTTGAGCATCATCGAAAATAATAATAATAATAACCCATTATCACCTTGGTGCAGCTCCTGACTTGCCGACTCTGAGTTTCGAGAGGAGAACGCTCACTGCTTGCTGCTGGAGCATCAGATTTGTTGACATGGGATGGTTGCGAGAGCTGGTCAGACTGTGCGTCTACTGAGGCAGCTGGTTGGTCTTGACCAACACCAGAAACAGCAACCACTTGTGATGCTGCTTCCACAGCAGAGCTTATTTCAATGCCAAATAATCTGCAGCCAGCCGTAGTAGGTTCTTGCTTCCTTTCCGGTGGAACTTTGTGAATGCTAGCAGAGAAGGAGTCTGCTCTTGTGTCTTGCGTTGGCCAGTAAAAATGGTTGTTGGTTAGACTGGACATCTCATTTTTTGTATTGAATCCAACATTCAATGATGATGAGAAGATTGAATTGGGGCTCGGAGGATATAGTTCTTGAGTTCGCTGTAGTCCCGAAAATGAGAAACCTTGCGTAGATTCTGCTGGGGATTTCCACAAACCTGAGATAAATATATAAGGGGTTAGATATGTCAGAGCAATAACTGAAGAGAAACAGTATCACTGATAAGGTTTCTATCCCTGCATTGAGTAGAACAACAATCTGTAGCAACAGCTTAGTAACCGCATACCAAAAACTGGAGGGATCTCTGGAGCAATAGAAGGTGAAGCAGGAGGTCGTGCACGTTTATTTCTAGCAGGAGGCTGAGGCGGCTGCTGATTAGTTGCAACAAGTGGTTCCAGTTCCCATGGTGAAACTCTATCTGGACGGGGAACAGCAGAAGGCTCATCCCATTGGACCTGTCAGTGGAGAACACATGGGTTGAGATCTTGGAAGATAGAAGAGAAAACATGACAATACAACTGCAAGCATTTTGTAATAGACAAATGTTTCAATGGCAGGAGCAAAGTAAATTTTGAATTCTACCCACAAATTCAAAAAAGTTGATTACCTTCAAAGATCTCCAGTCAGAATCTGCCCATGGAGATGTTGACATGCTCCCCACAGCAATAATTGTCCCACTAAACCTGTAACCCATGAAGAAAACATACATGAGATGTGCCCACACAATTTCTGAGTCAATGAAATATCAGTGGTGGAAGATAAATCTGAAACAACCTTCTTTCAGGAGCTTCATCACCCTCGAATCTCATCTTAAACCTCATTCCAACATTCATCTTGTGATTCTTAGCTTCAAGGTACTTGTTAACACTCACGATAAACTCAGATCGACTTGTTCTGAAACAAAATTAGATAAATAATGTGAGTTTTGCTGCATAAGTTTACAATGAACACATATTTCGACATATCAATTCCTAATAGGACAACATATGTTTTAGCACAATAAACAAAGCCTGATAGGGCAAAATCACAAAACATACATTCATAACATAGAAACATTGTAATGCTATAAACAACAGTTGCTTATAATGCTATGAACACTCAGGTGAAGAATTCGATGTGTAAAGTGGAATAGACATCGAAGGGGTGACCGCAGGGAAACTGATAACAGCATATTTAGTTTATTTTACAAAGCACAGTACACCACAAGTCCACAACATAAGAAACTGGTAGAGGTACAGAAAGCATTGCACAACAGAGGGTATAAAATGAAAAGAACCAAACCTTGGTTTGTAGAAAACAGAAAAGAGAGTTCCTGTTGAGATGGCATGGGATGCAGTTGCCAGGACTCCAAGATGCATGCTGTGGCTTGATATCACTGATGATGGCATGTTGTTTAGTTGCCTCATGAGCCTCCTTACACCAACTCGTAGCTCTCCATTCTCACCTCTGTTAGATGAACAACGGTTAGCAAAAGTAATCATAATAGAAGGTTCATCCAGAGTTCAGAAGAGCCAGGAGACAATGCAAATGTGTCAAAATGGCCTCAACATGCGATGCTATCGCATACCTCAAAAATATAAATGCATCACCAGCAACCAATCTCTTTGAGCTAACAAAAACACTCCAACCAGTTGTAAGTAGATGCCGCCTAGGTTGCCCTAAAAGAAACAACAGACAATACCCTTTATGAGATATATAACAACCTAAATCACTTCATGACATCGAAAATTTTTGGGAACCTTTTTTTTTTTTGAAGCGAGTAAAGGATACAACAATTCAGCAATACTAAAAAATTGAAAGCAATTTTAAGCAGATGGTGATATTACAAACTCACCTCGGAAGATGTGACGGAAATGCCATTCATTTGTATGGAGATCTTTAGCCACTAGTTCTTGCCATGGTGGATTCTGAGTCATATCCTACAGATAAAACCACACCACGTACAACAGATGTTATGCATAACAAAATATCCAATATCATCTACAAGTGGATGCAGTTATAAAATGCTTTTTATGCTAACCAGTGGGGGCAAACATTCTTCAGCATGCCTCCTAAGAACTGAGAATCCACCATGGGTGCTCGTATCTGAAGCAGTCAAAGTCTTGCAGAAGGAGTGGACATTGCATCTTTCAGGTTCATGAGGTTCAGGATCAGGGCTGGTGGGTTCACTTAGCTAATCAGGCAAATTCAGGGAAACAAATCAGAGCATATACATATAAAAATGAGCATGCAATAGAATTAGATAAATCAATCGCGAGAATGAAAAGACTACATGATGTTAACAAGAGCACTATATTGCAGGAATGTGCACAAAGAGGAAACTATGATCCAGAAGGAAAATGAATAAGAGAGTCTGTGCTCACAGCTGCTTCTGGTTGCAGCATAATTTGAGCATAAACTTCATCTGAATCAGTTTCAGCCTGCATTCCAGAGGAAAACCAGTGAGCAAACTACAGGATCTCAGCTAAATTCTAAACATTCCAGTGAAAATTGCATGAAGGGGGACTACACCAGACCATAAGAGGTAAAAACCCTTACCCTAAGTTCGACATTCATCACCTTGCACAGGATCTTAGATGGTAGATTAAATAAAGGTAAGTGCTGGTCAAGCTGTTGATCTGTAGACGCTTCAAGCTATAGAAGAAACATTTGATGATCAGTTCAAAAGACAAGACAGACATAAATTAATTCTATTTCCGCAGAAACAAAACTATGCTGCCATTCTAACATAAGGAGAAAGGAAAAATTTTGCAATACAAACAGCTACTGTTTGTAAGTAAGCAGCAAATTCCTTGATTATGGGGCATCAAGAAGAGAAAATAAGAAAATATGGGCAGATATACCTGTTCCATATGACCCTGGGGGAAGTAGTAAACCCGCTCGCCTTGGCAAGGCACTGTGACCAACGGCCCAGCGCAAGCATGCCAGAGCTCCCTGTACAACGCATCGCTAGAACTCCCTACACAAAGGCATTAGATTTCATTAAAAGAAAATTCATCAAGAGTGCAGGCATGCAAATCAAGGGGCTTTTTTCTGATTTTATGGTGACAAACTCTATCCGTTGATTATGAATTACTTGAACCATAATTACTACACAATTCTAAAGTAGGAGTAGCACTGCATGCATAGATCCACCAATTATCAAGCTAACAATAAGGCCCTGTTTCATAGAAAATTTCGCAAGAATTTCCGATGAAACAGTTCAAGTCCCTGGGAATTAAGAAAAATTCGGGCGTCCCAAACGGGGCCTAAGAATTTTAGAACAGGACACACTGTAATTAGACAAACAAAATCGGATTTCAGACCCGTAATTGCGTATCTATTTCCCCATTTCACAGATCGAAACTCGCAAGCATCCAAACGAGAGTAAATAATGTAACGGCCAGACAAGCAAAATTGCAAATTCTCTCTCGAGGCAGCCGAAAACAACAATCCTCCAACCTAAACAACAAAATTAGGGGGGTTTTGCCTTTTGACTAGAACAATGCTAAGTCGCCTCAAATTCTAAGCAATTTCACCACTTCTCTTCCTCACAAACGAGTCAACTACCCAAGTCCACGTCTCTACCCCCTCAGCATCCACCCAGCACCTCATTACTCGCCACAGAAGCAGCTCATATCAAGCAGAAACCAGCCCAGGAAGCGCACGGAAAGCCAGTAACAGCGAGCGAAGCGAAGGAACCGAACCTGAGCCGCCCGGTGCGCCGGAATTCGCCATCTCCACCTCGTACTCGACGAGCCCCGACCAGAATTCAGCAGGAGAAGATCGAGCCGCCTCCCGATCTGCTCACCCCATGCCCAGCTCCACAGATCTGGCCCCGCAGCACCACCGGAACATCGGTCAGACCCCGAGAAACGTATAATTCAGAGGCGGCGAGCGCGGGAGAGGCGCGAGATCTCACCAGGGCAGCCCTGCGCCGGCGAGGCGCGGACGGAAGGAGCTCGCGGGGGCCCGGAGGATGTGGCGGAGGCGGAGGCGGAGGCGGAGGAGGTGGCGTGACGCGTGAGCTAGCTCGAGCGAACGGAACAGCGCGGCAGCGGGAGCAGAGGAGGCAGTGTTGCGTTGCGGGTGGGTGGCTGGGTTGGTTGGTGCTTTATTTTGTTTCGGTTTTTTAAACTGGTTTTTTTAGAAATACAAATAAGAATATTTGTGCGCGTTTTCGTGGGGAGAGGCAGGGAAGGCATTAATGCACGGTAACGGTGTCGGGGGTGCGGGGCTGTGTCGCGGGCTACGGGTACACAGGGAGTGTACCTGTGGCTCTGGGTTCTTCATTAAAAAAAAAAAAGGCAGAGGAGATGCGCATCTTTACTGATTCTAGATAGTAGCTGTTTTCGCCGATGCCAGGAATTTTTTTTTTTTAAAAAAAAGGCATAGGAGATGCACATCTTTATTTTTAAGTAAGAGTATCTGTATTTGAACTCGTAAACTCTCGCAGCACAACCAACTGTTCTTCTGCCTAGGATACATCTGAATCTTTTTTATGAGTATTATTACATATTTGTGGTAATTCAATTTTAATCTTTTACTAGGTCAATCAAAATGCTATTTTAGCTATTTAAAAAGGTTGCAGCAAAATAAAGTTGCAATTCGGAGGATTGCAGGAACTTCGACCAAAAGAACACCGCCCAAAATAATCTCATGAAGGGTATGAAGCTCATCTTCTGTTTGATTCACGTTGCGATATAATTCTACCTTTTGGAGGGATTGGGATTATTGCATTTGAAGTAGTCAATGCAGATGATCTACAGTGGCATGACACTAGCAGAAATCTCTACCGTCCGTTCAAAAATCGAAAGATCATATCAATCGCTAGTCACTACAAAGCATTATTCATCTTTTATTTTTTTAAAAATATTGTTTATACAATAGAGCTCTGCAGTAAAACAAATTATTCGAATCTTTCGGAGACAGTCCCAGTAAAGAGACAGCGCCAGCAGCACAGTTACTTAAATTCCCACTTGACAATCCGCAAAAAGATCTCCAAACACCATTAATACGACCGTCTTTTAAGGCTCACTCACGGATTCCCGCTGCACTGCACACACCATCCCTACTCCCGCCACCTCGTTTCCCGCCATCGACGCCTCCCGCTTGCCCTCTTCCAAGATCCAACGGCCCGCGTTTGGCCCCACGGGTGCACGGCCGCATCCAGCCCGTGCGCTGCTCACGACCAAAGACCACCAAGCCCCATTCTTGCCTCGGCGGGCCCGCACGCCAGTGTCTCGGAGACCCGACGCGAATCTTTCCGGGCGCGCGTCGCGTGCGGGTGGTGAGGGGTACGAGGCGGTGTACCTCTCGTGTCGTCGCGTTTGATTGATGCTGCGGGTTAACGGGCGGTGGGTCCCGCCCGCATTGCTCTAGCCCAGATCCGATCCGATCCGATTGGCTGGCCTCTCTCTGGGTTCAGCAGCGGATCTTCTGCGGTATTCCCTCCCTTCCATGCACGACGCAACCCGTGTCGTCGTACATTGCCCTTTAAGTGCATGCTTGATGGCACACGCTTCTCGGCAGCTCCAAAACCGCTTCGGCCTTTTCCTAGACACGCCTTTATCGGTGCGTAATCATCACAAGTGGCAGGTTACAGCTGTGCTTGGAACTTGATTGTGATATATGCAATGCTATAGATGATTATTATCTGTAATAACTATTATATTATTTATAGACAGTGTTAAAGGTAATTTCTAAAATGGGTTATCTTTTTACATATATTTGTAAACAACGTTATATGTCTTTTGTTTGTCGTGTTGCAGTCGACTATTACATGAGAGACGATTTAATTCTTTATGCTCTCTCATCCACATCATCTCGTGTCATACATAGAAAGACTTACAGACGACACACTACTGTATATGCTCTTAGGTCATGTACAATAGTATAGACAACTGTTGTCTATAGTATCCTGTTGGAAATATGCCATAGAGGCAATCATAGAGATAATGATATTTCATTATATTCATGATTTTGATAATATGTTATCGTGTTCCTTGAATGAATCATTTGTTATAGATAAATAAGTATATGACTTGTTGGTGGAACTCTTTGACTTATATAATGTCATTCTAAATGTATCCTTAGTCGGAGGTCACTGGTCGGAACACCAGTGACTCTATGACTGGCACATGTATTGATTGATGACCTGGTTTCACCGGTCATGGATATAGGGATATCGAATCAATAATGTGAGCACATGTTAGAGAACATGGAGTCGGATAGACCCATCATTGAGACACTATTGAGATTGTTATGAATCTTTGTGTCATTAGTTGGTCTCAAGTAATGATGATGTATAATCCTTAGACCTGAGATCAGCATGGTTCCTTACATGTATAATAGCACTCTTAGGGGGTTGCCAAATGCTACTCGTAACTAGGTAGTTATAAAGGTAGCTTTCGGGTATGCTATGAAATATACAGAGGGATATGACTGGTCGAGATGGGATTTGCCCCTCCTAACATAACAGGAGAGGTGTCTCTGGGCCCCTCGTGGTGATCGGATAAAGAAAGTGCATGGCCATAACACTAGTGGTCGAAGTGTCGACCACGTGAAGTTATCCGACACTCGATCGAGAAAGTATTGAACAGTCCATGGATGACACAACATCTCACTTGGAGTTCAACCAGACATCGTGAGGCAAAAGGAGAATGCATGAGTAAGTCGCTTAGTTCGATCAGTTACGGACTGGTCGTATGGAGATACAATCTGGTCATAGATTGATCGAACGTAATCACGGAATGGTAAGGACCTGGTCGTAAGGAGTTATAAACTAGTCGGGACCAAATACGATATGATCTTATGGAGATACGAACTGATCGCAAGTGATGAGGACCTGGTCATAGATCATATTACATCAAGGTTCGTCCGCTATTCTATGTGCATTTGGGAATCGTTATGTGCTGCTAGGTACCGCTAACGACTGGTGGTCGGAAAGGAGTTTCCGAGTCATAACCGATTGCACATGAACCTGTAGAGTCGCACACTTAAAGGGTTAGGATCTGTTTTGGATGGTGATCCGAATTCGTATAGGCCACTAGTTCCTAATGGGCCTTAAGGTCGAGAGCCATCATGGATGCCTATATAAAGAGGGGCGGTGGCATGGGGTGGGAAGAGGATGATCTTTAGAAGAACTCCTGAAACCCTAATAGCCACGCCTTCTCAACCACGCTGCCGGTGCTAGCACTGCAACGCGTGGTGATCCTGCCCCGTACGTGTGGATACCTCGGAGGTGTTGTTGTGAAGCATCAGCACTAGGACGATCCGCGACTCGTGACGATCACCGGAGTCGGAGTAGAAGTCTCGTGGTGAGTACGACCACTCGGAGGAGCAGACGTGCGGCGAGTACGACCACTTGAAGGAGGAGATGCGTCGTGAGTACGACTACGACTGCATCAAATCGCTACGACGATTCTACTTTCGCTACGAGTCGGCGCGTCTAGCGGTAATCTCGTAATCTATTACTAGCGGTGGTTCCTTAGTTGCGCGGTAAAAATTTTGTTTGTGCTATCGTAGCCTTGCCCGTAACCCAACATATCCATCTATATCATCTATAGACAACACTAAATATACCTTCTACAATGAGTTGTCTTTTTACATGTCTCTATGGACAGTTTCTCCATGTACAATGTGTCTTGTTTCTCGTGTTACAGTCGACTACTGCATGAGAGACGGCCCAATTCTCTATGTTTTCTCTCTTTCCTCCACGTCTTCTTGTGTCCTACGTGTCGAGCCTTACAGACAGCTAACATTGTACCATTTTACAATTAAAATCAGTATAATGCTTAGATTTAATCATTTAATTATTACTCTGAGATGTAGAGTTGCACAAAAGGTGTAATCTTGGCATTCTCGCTATTTTTGTCTATACTTTTCAGAAATTAGATAAGACAACAAGAATTCAGACTTTAAGCTCTAAATAATGCTTTACTAATCTGTCAAAATTGATTTTATTTACAATAAACAACAACTTATACTTTCAACCAACAGAAGATCACCAATGTACAAGATTACAAAATCAACACTCCAGTTAGCCAACAGAAAAGTCATGAACTCTTAGTGCTTAAGGTTCACATAAACACAAGTTGAGCCCTAAAGCCTTTTGGCTAACAGTAGAGAAAGCAAATAAATACTTAATTGCTAAAGATCACATAACAATATGATCCAGTCCACTTAACCACAACCGAAAGTAACAAAATGAACAGTTATATATCACATTAATGACAGTAGTAAGCTACTCAATTAGAGCTCAAAACTGAACTAGCTATCAAATCAATTTCAGTACAAGATAATTATCCTCATTGAGCATTAAACATAAGCCCACAACATCACTTTGCCATATCTTCCAGTAGAAGTATTAAATCAATTAATCAATGAGACTCAGACTAGAACAATACATGTGCAAAGAGATGATCAAAATGGAAAACTGTACTACTCACAAAGCCGATGGCACTCAAAGCCACCGAGAAGAAATCCGGGCAAGGCCGCCAAAAGGCGTTGACTCAGAAAACCAACCGCCCCGCTGTGCCGCGAAGAACGAACGAGATCGTCGAAGATACAATGTCAATCCACAATTTTAGGACACACCAAAATTACAAAGTCGAGGCATAGGGATGCCGCACAAGACCAACAGAAGTGCACCGGCCAAATGCACCCGAAAGCACCAGTACCAAAGTCACAGTCTTCTTCCTCACCGAAGCCAAGACAGAGACGACCAAACCAAACCCCAAATACGCAAGTTCCCGTTCCCAAACCGAACGCCCACAGAGGAATGGCGAAAGAATGGAACCAACCGAATGTGCACAAAAGGGAGATCCAGAGCTCACCACCGATGTCACCGAAGAAAGCACGATGGCGAGAGAGGTCCAAGGCCCCAAAATCGAAGCCCAATCGGAGGGGGAGAAGAACCAACCAAAAAAAGGGGAAAAAAAGCTCACTGGATTCGAGTGGGGAAAGAAGAAGGGAAAGCCGACATATGAAGATAAGGAGGAGGAGCTGACCCACCAATAGATGGCGCAGAACTCGCCAAAGTCAGCGAACCCACCTGCCCCGAGCCCGAGTCGCCTGCACCGTTGCCACTTGGCCGAAGCCAAAACGCCGAAGCTAGCTGCTCTTGATTAGAGATGACCCCCTCTATTTTCTTTTCTTTTTTTTTTGAAAATAAGAAATTACCAAATAGCCCTCAAAATATCCAACAATTCATTGGTCCATTTGGTTAGGAGCATTGTTCTGAAAGCACACGTAGGGGGGGGGTTATAAGGGGGTCAATGTCCTTCAGGTTAAATATCCCTATCATTCTACATAGCTAATTTATCTGTACAAGTTCCACCAATTGTTAGATCAGAGAAACAACACATGCCAAGTGTGCAGTGGCAGTTCTAAAAGAAAAGCAACCGAATGTTCCATACATATCATCACATGTCGAGTATAGACACTCGAGAAATACACAAACGAATACACAGACATAACCTTGTCAACCAAAGAGGTTGACCGTGACTACTGACTAGTAGTAGCACCATAAGCGGTCGTGCAATCACTGGTTCATTCGAGGAAAGACCAGTCACAGTGGTGCTCGTAACGTTCAGTGGACGCCACACATATCATAGGATCCCGGTGACCCAGACCCGACCCGCTTGGGCGTCCGGGTGCACCGCACAACGGCGGTGCGACATGCGGGCCCAGCCGAGATAAAGCCGTCAAGCCAGCGCTCCTTAGTTCCGTACCCCTTCCGTGAGTAGGAGGGGGCTGGGCCGCTCGTCAGTAGTGTGAGGAGCTGTTTAATGCATGTACCTCCCTTGTCAGCCCGCATCACATCGCATCAGCAAGCAAAGCACCCTGGTGTCGGGACCCAAATATGCAAATCTGAACCCTCTGTGTATACTGCACTAGTCCAGGATCACGCTAGTGCACACAGTGGCAACATCGATGAAATATCAAATTCTATATACAAAGACGACTAATAAATATGCAAATAGACAATAATTATCATAGTAAAGACTTTAAGGTCAAAGCTTACAATTAATGTCTCAAAGGAAAAATAGCTCAATAAAGCTACAGCAGAACGTAACAGAATAACTTCAGTGAAGCCTATCCATATGCCCATATGCAATCGACTGGGGTAGCGCGAACTAGTTCTCTACGATCCTTGAAGTAGACCTTGTAGACTAATGATTTCTCCACTTCTGTTAATTGTTTATAGCAAGTATGAGTACACAACCGTACTCGCAAGTCATACCACAGAATGAAATTTATAGATGATGGCTTATTCCAAAAGATTTGCTTCTGTGGTTCTTTTGCAGAAATGTAACACGTGCAATTGAATATGAATAATAGATTGAAAGCAATGTTTAAAACAAATAAATAATACTAATTTGATGTTTGTTTTCACAAAGGACACACAGTCTAAACAAGTTATTCACATAGCCACATGACTTAGATCACACAGCTCCCTTCCCAAATGTTTTATGAAAATCTACCCCTTGTGTAAAATTCCCGAGCATGTCTATGACCGCGTACGCGGCTATTCGAATAGATTAATTAACACTCTGCAGAGGTTGTACACTTTACCCACACGATATAATCAGTGTGGCCAACGTTGTTGTTGGTTGCATGGTACTCCAGCGGTCTTCGGGCGAAGGGGATGGCACCATGACGTAGAGCACAACGCCGCGAACCAACGCCGCAGACGGTTCGGCCTTTGGTTGGAACTCGGTATTTTTAAGATGGCGACGAAAATAGATTGATTCGGAGGAAACCAATTCAGGGGATTGGAAGAGGAGATCAAGACGGACGTCTGGGCGCAAATGGTTTGCTTTTATATGCACCGTGGAAGGAGATATCGATTTTAGAAGTTTTGAATTGAAACGTACATAAACTGGAGTCTCTGTTCGGCTCGAACTCGCCGCTCGGCTTGAGAATCGATGTGAACAGTGCCATGCGAATGACTGTAGCACTTGGCAGATGAGAGAAAATTAGTAATTTCTGGAATTAAATAAAAAGACCAAAAATCAAGGAGATCAAATAAATAGCAAACAAATCCAGAAAAATACCAGAAAATTCCTTGGAACACAAGGAAACCAAATAACATTTAATTAATATTTATATTAGTTAAATTAAATATTTTTAATTTAGAAAAAAGTCCAATTAAGCTTTATTAATTCAAATAAAAATGGTGAAATTTTTCAGGGATCTAAACTACTCAAAATATTTTAGAAAATCTAAATTTTGGGATGTTACAAACCTCTCCCCCTTAAAAGGAATATCGTCCCCGAGATTCAGGCTGTCTAGGAAATAGGTTAAAGAACTAAGTATTCTGGATCTCTCCTTGCTTTCAACTGCTTTGACTCTGACGGAACTACTTTTCTGAACAGCCACGAAAGAAACGCCTTGCTTCTTGCTGAACTCCTCACTTCAATGAAAACTTGACAAGCTGGCTATTGGCATGCATCGCCGGAGCCATCCGCACGAGCCGTCGGATGCCGCGCCCGCATGCGCCGCCGAAGCCGCCGGCTCGGCCACCTCCTGTAGAGGCATCAACACCCTGCATGGTTGCCGGCCCTACCTGCCACCCAAAGCCATGTGTGCTCACCGTACGAAGGTGCCCGCATGCGGCCGCCCGCCCGAAGATGCGCACTCACCGCCACGGCGCCTCGCCGCCGGCTGCAATCGCCGCCCACTCGGCCCCCCGTCCTGGTCCCGCTCGCACCGGCTCTTTGCCCGCCACGCCGCGCGAGCCACCCTCGCATGGGCTTCCGGCGCGCCACCGCCCGCCGCACAATCCCCCCGCATGGGCTCCGCCCGAAGCGCACTGCCGCACTAGCCGCACAACTCCTCGCGTCCGCTGACCGTCCTCCTTGAAGCCGCCACCGGAGCCGTCCACACGTAGCCCCGGCCGCCCACAGCCTCGCACACCGCCACTCGCGTGAACAGGGGAAACCCTACCCCGTTCGGCGCTTTGACTCGGGTATTGTGGGCCGGCAAGAATGGTCTCGGGGAAAAGAAAATGGGCCGTGGAAATCGGCCCGACCGGAAAGAAAAGAAAAGAAAAAGAAAAATAGAAAATCCTAGTTTTTGCAAAAAGGCCCTCGGGAATTCTGAAAATTGCGCGAAACTTTTTCTCAGAACATAAAATTAGCGGTTTAGCCCATGGAAATTGCAGAATTCGCCGAAAATTCATATTCCAGCAGAAAAGGGCCTCGGGAATTTGAATTTTGAATAATTTTAAACTTTTGAAGCTTCTTTAACCTTGTTATTATTATTTCTATGCAATTTATGTATTGTATTTACTGTTCTGATTATCTGTGATTGTTTATATTGCTTTTAATCACTGAAAATAAGGGGTAAATCATGAAAATGCATAGAAAAATACGGGAACATTATGAGAATTTGCAACCATTTTATGAAAATTACCAGCAGTAATCTTACGAACTCTTTGCATAAATATGTAGATTACTGGCATTACGAACCGGAAGTTCGAAGATCTGGCCCAGCATGGCCACAATTACCTTACTTGGACATTAGATGTCGATATCATACTTGGAGCCAAGAAGCTCCGTGCTGCTATTGGACTTGGCACCTTGAAGGATGTCACTTCAACTGCTGAGGAAAATGATCAAGAACTTCATTTCCTCAGACACCATCTCTGCCTAACGTTCAAGAATAAGTATATGGCGGAGAAGAACGCACTAGCTTTATGGATTGTACTGAAAAAGCGGTTCGAGAAGCTGAAGTACATCATTCTTCCTCGGGCAGAGCAAGAATGGAACCGACTACGTTTTGTTGACAACATGACCGTGAGGGAGTACAATTCTGCATTGCACATAATTTGTACAAGTCTTAAACTCTGTGGTAAGGTAACCACGGATGAGCAGAAGATCGAGAAAACTATCTCTACCTTTCACCCAAACGAGGTGCAATCCGCACGCAACTATCGTCAGGACGGATACAAGGAGTATGTCGAACTGATTGATACCATTTAAGTTGCAGAAGCTCAAGATGATGTTCTCAGAAAGAACTACATCTCATAGCCGTATAGTAGCAATATTGGCCATGAAGTCAATGCTAGCAGCTACAAGGTGAGGAAGCTTAACTCAAAGGAAAGAGGCAAGACGAGTAAGTTAATGGGTTACAAGACTAAGCAGAATGCTTAAACCAAAAGGGCGGACAAAAGAAGCGCAATGAGAAGCCCTATGGTCAACAGGATCAAAGTTGCTACAAATGTGGCACTTAGGGACATTGGTCACGTGTTTGCTGTGAGCCGCAGCATGTGATTGACACTTTCTAAGAAGAAGGGCAAATGACAACATGAGTCACACATTGCCATTGCAGGCACAGAGGATCCACAGTTATGGGTTGCACCCATGGATGCGGATAACCCATTTGCAGCCCCATCACACCTTCTTTGGACATCGTAGCGGCAGCAACCGTACTTGCCAAAGAAGAGAAGATAGACATGGAGTAGATTCAGGCAGAAGTTTCTTCGTACGTCGCTGATTCGATCTAGTGCACGCATTGCACTTAGATTTTTTATATAGTCATTTGCAATTTTATGGTTGTGATAGAACATTGAATTTTTGAATAATGGTTGAAAGATCTAGGAGAGCAAATCATTAAATTCTTATGATGAGTCATGCAAGACTTTTTCCCGTATTAATAATAGCAAGTTATGTTCTGTTTTAGAGTATGTTATTTATGTGTGTGGATTGCTTCCTACCCCATATTAATAAATACTTTATATATCAGAACGCGTGTGGCACCCTATGGAGGAAGTGTGCTTAGCAGATAGCGGCACAATGAATACCATCTTGAGAGAGATAAAAAAATTTCAGTCGATCTGCAAGAATGCTGGTAGTCTTACGATAATCGCAGGCAGCGACACTTGTATAATAAGCTCAAGAAGAGCCACAATTATACTCCCGATGGTCACAACGTTGATCATTAAAGAAGCCTTGTTGTACCCAGAATCGACTAGAACTCTCTTAATCTTTAAAGATATTCACGCCAACGGTCTCCACGTAGAGACTGAAGAAGAGTATAGAAAGGAATACCTACTCATTACAAATCGTGAAGAAAATGGAAAAATGGTATTAGAACGACTTCCTTCCTATGAATCTGGGCTATAATACACTAATATTAAGACACCTGCAACATATACTGTCCTGAATACCTCTTTTAGAAGCTTTGAACTTTTCTATCTCTAACATGATAGATTAGGCCACCCTGGTCTTAGGATGATGAGAAATATAATTACTAATTCTCAGAGACATAATGTCAATGTAAAGAATTTTCTGAATCAGGAAGATTTTGTGTGCTCCGCATGTGCCACCCGGAAACTAATTACTAGACCTTCTACTCTGAAAGTAAAATATGAAACCCCTACATTCCTAGACCGTATCCAGGGAGACATTTATGGTCCTATACAACCCCTGTTAGGGCTATTTATGTACTTTATGACGCTCATCAATGCTTACTCGAAATGGTCGCACGTATGTCTATTGTCTAGGAGAAACTATGCTTTTGCAAAGCTGATCTCGCATATAATTAAAATTAAGATAATTTCCCTGATCATCATGTGTAGGACCGTAAAGGCGACTAGGGGGGTGAATAGGCGCTTTCTCAAATTTCTCGCCTTAATCAAATTCAATCGAACTTTTCTCCTTTAGCTATGAAAGCTAAGAAGATCAGTACACGCACAGAGGAAGCCTTGTGCTGAATTCGATAACCCCTTTAACCACACGATACAAATATGGAGAATTGATCTCACTGGGCTGGTCTGGACACTGGCGGTCTGACCGGCTGCCAAAGGGCGGTCCGACCGATTTAAACCGGTTCGACCGGCCGTTCACGGGCGGTTCGAATGCTGGCGGTCTGACCGCCGTATATAAATCGGTCCGACCGATTTAGTCCAGAACCGAAACACAATGCCCAAATCCAAAACAAAATCTGGTCCAACTTTTGATTCAACCAATGAAACTTTACCAAATTTGGAGCACACCTCCCTAAGGATATTAGAGACCTATTTCTAGCGACGATCCTCCAGATCCACTTCACAGAATCGATCTCTGAAGATTTTACCAAAGAAGTGCACAAACCCTAAAAATATAAAAATCTTGATTCAAGACTTGCTTGTGAGGGGTTGATGATCTAGATGATTCTAGGAGTATTCCCACACATCAAAGCAAGATAAAATAGGTTAAGAGACCAAGCATAAACACTTGAATCAAGGAAGCACCAAAACTCAACAAAAGAGAGAAGAACACAAAGGAGACAATGGATCTCTTAAGCAAGCATCATAAGATTGATTGATCCCACAAGATCCTTACAAAGCCACTCCCTCAAGGAGGACAAGAGCTCACCAAGGAGCACACACAATCTCTCCCTCTCCTCTCCAAACCCTAACCATAACAAGGGGTTTGCATATGAGGGCTTCAAAGTGCTTGGGGGTTTTACATCTCCCCCCTTTCTATTTATAAGAGAGGCCTAGGGTTTCACTTATGGGACCCACACACACATGGGACCCACACACACACACATCTGTTGAAGCAATCGCCTGCTTCACTACGTGTAGGTTGATCAGCGGCTCTCATCACGTCAGCAAGACTCTCCCGTCCGAATCCCATCGGAATCTCCTAGAGACTTGCACCGACTTCCGCACCGCCTGATCCAACCAACAGATCAACTACCTTCGATCCATCTTGCCCATTCTGCACCATGCTTGAGTCACACGACCTCACCCGGCATCCATGATCGTTCTGGACCTCAACTCTCCAAGCGTAGTCCCGATCCACCTCACCGTTGACGTCGTTGACCTGCAAGCCACCTGCACAGTAATAGACAAACAAATCGTCTCCGGGAACAAGTTCTTCACAACTTGACCCAAGATAGTTCCACAATGCAATATGCAACAATAAAGCATTGACATCCATACATTAAACACAATCAAAACACATCAATGCCAAAATGGCTAACCTTCAAGTGATCGGCGGTCTGACCGCCCCACACAGCCGGTCCGACCGATTTCAGGCCGGTCCGACCGATTCCATAACGGCGGTCGGACCGCCCGAAATGCTTAGCCAAATTTTCATCTTGAAAATCCGAAACCTTCTGGAATTTTCAAATGAATAGAACTTTTGACTGGGAGCTCCAAAAATAATGTGACCATATCCAGGAGACTCCCCTCACTTGCCTACACAACCTATTTTTGGCTCAGCTCCAAAAACCACTTTGAGGCAAGACCGGTCGGACCGGCAACCACGGCCGATCGGACCTCTCCACGGGCGGTCTGACCGCCCACGACACCCGATCGCATCACCGTGGTCCGTGCAGAATCAAGCAAACCCCAAAAACGCGAGATTTTGCAAACCAACAAAGCCATTGCCAATTGACTCATCATTCTAAGATCGTGCACATATCCTCACGATATCCACATCATGTGAAGTCCATCAGAATGGACAACGTCGGAGAATTTACTTCAAAGGCATTTAATGATTATTGTATGATAATGGGAATTATCGTTGAGCATTTCGTACCGCATTTTCAGATCTAGAATGGGCTAGCAGAAGCATTAATTAAAAGAATTAAATTTATTACCCGACCGCTTTTGCAGAATTGTAACTTACCAACTACATGTTGGGGACACGCAGCAACTCTCATCAATTTTAGACTGTCGGCATATAGCATCCATTCACTTATGTAACTAGTGCAAGGGTCAGCAACAAAAATCTCTCATCTACGAAGGTTTTGTTGCAAGGTTTATGTACCTATACCACCATAGCAGCGAACCGCAATGGGTCCTCTCTGAAAGTTTGAGATATATGTTGGTTATGAGACAACATCCATAATCAGGTATCTGGACCACATGACTGGAGATTTGCATACAGCCCGCTTCGCTGATAGCATATTTGATGAGGATAGTTTTCTGTCATTAGGGGGAGGAAATCAACCCCTTCATGAAAAATACCGGGAAATGACGTGGCAAGCCACGGGAATCTATGCACATGACCCGCACACTAGTGAAGCAAATAGAGAAGTCTAGAAGATAATTGATTTGCAAGCATTAGTGAATCAACTACCTAACCACTTTATTGATTTGAAGAGCGTGATCAACTCGCATGTGCCTGCACGTAATGCACCAGAGATGGTTGAAATACCAAAGAAAATTGAAAGTTTCCCTAATCCCGTCTAGAGGCCTCAGAATAAAAGGACAAGAATTCCAGCCCCTCGAATCCTATGTAACCGTGGACGCCTGACGAAAAAGGATAAGAAGAACTTGACACAGCCGATCACTGAAGTTTCCCAGAACCAGAAGGGAACCCAGTTGAGACCTGGCACCAGTATGAAACCTTTAGTAAAAGGCATACCGGATTTGAATATTCCCACAGAAGGAGACATCAGTATAGATGTGTGCGAACATATCAGAACTGAAAAACTAAAGGGACTTGCCCCCGCAATTGGAAGCAGCGGTGAGAAAGTAGAAGCATTAGAAGTATCGCTCCATGAAGAAATAGCTATAAATTATGTGACCACGGGAGAATCTATGAATAGAACAACAACCAATGTCGATATTTATTTTGTAATTTTTTTGCCATAATCATCGATCTTGATCCAAAGCCCGCATCGCTCGCTGAATGTAACAAAAATCAAATTGGGAATATTGGAAGAAGACAATAGAAGAAGAATTATTGTCTCTGAATAAAAGAGAGGTTCTAGGGGCCTGTAAGCCGCGCGCCTCCTGATGTGCACCTCGTAGGGCATAAGTGGGTATTTGTTCGAAAGAGAAATAAAAACAATGAAGTTATAAGACATAAAGGAAGGCTCGTTGCACAAGGTTTCACTCAACGATCAGGAGTCAATTATGAAGAAACTAATTCCTCGGTCATGAGCGGAACTACCTTTAGATATTTAATCTCAATGGCAGTAAACTTGAATTTAGCAATGAAATTGATGGATATGGTAACTGCATACCTTTATGGAAACTTAGATTCAGACATTTATATGAGGGTACCTGAAGGTATCCCTGTCTCAAACTAAGACAGAGCAAATAGAAATCTGTACAGTATGCAACTCAGAAAGTCACTGTATGGACTGAAGCAATCAGACAGAATATGGTATAATCGCTTGAGCAACTTTCTATGCAAGAAAGGCTACACGAACAATGAGGATTGTCCTTGTGTTTTTATACGGTGATCCCATGATGGATTATGTATAATCTCAGTATATGTAGATGATCTGAATATCATCAGGACACTGGAAGATGTTAAGAAAGCAAGTTCTTACCTAGAGTCGGAGTTTGAAATAAAACACTTGGGTAAAATCAAATATTGCTTAGGCTTACAGCTTGAGCACACCCATGAAGGGATTTTAGTACATCAGTCAACCTACACTCAGAAAGTGTTAGAATAGTTTGGCTTTGAAAAGGCATATCCTTCGAAAGTGCCGATGGTCGGTAGATCCTCGTAGCAAGACAAGGACCTGTACAAACCTAAAGAAGAGGAGGAGGAAGTTCTGGGACCGAAATTCCCATACTTAAGTGCAGTAGGAGCACTAATGTATTTAGCAAACTGTACTAGATCGGACATCGTATTTGCCGTGAATCTACTAGCAATATATAGTGCAAAACCTACCGAAAGACATTGGCAGGGAATAAAGGACATCTTCTGATACCTCCAAGGAAGCAAAGATCTTAGTCTGTTCTATAGAAAGAACCAAGACATAACCATGACTAGCTATGCAGATACATGGTACCTGTTAGACCCGCATACAGCCAAGTCGCAAAAGGCTATGTATTCCTATGTGGTGGAACAACAATTTCATGGAAATCATCTAAGCAAAATCTTATATCTACTTCGACGAACTCCTCGAAAATCATAGCACTGTACGAGGCCTCACGAGAATGTTCTTGGCTTCGGCGGATAATTTACCACATCCAGTAGTCATGTGGATGGAATACCGCGCACACCCCCAGTATTATCTATGAAGATAATGCAGCCTGTGTTGCACAAGTGCAGATGAGTTATGTGAAGAGTCCTCCCACTAAGCATATCAACTCTATGTTCTTTTATGCTCATAAATTGTAAAAGATGGACGAAATTAAAGTATTGCATACTAAGTTATGTGAAAATCTTACATATTTATTCACTAAGTTACTTTCAGCGTCTAGCTTTGAAAGATGCATATGTGGAATTGGAATGATGAGATTTAGAGAAGTGCAGAATTCAGGGGGAGAATCTTCACGAACTCTTTATTAAAGCTTGATCAAGAAGATCGAGTACCCAAAGAATAAATCCTGGAGATTAAATGAAATTGGGTGGATTGTACTCCTTTTCCCTTGACGAGTTTTCCTGAAGTTGCTCGGCTAAGGTTTTTAATGAGGCAATTCGTGCAGCACAACAGAACATGTTTCATGTATTATTTCTTCAAATTTTTCCCACTGGGGTTTTTATGGAGTTTTAACGAGACATGAACATGATGGATGAGTACCCAAGGGGAGTATTAAGAAACTAGGCGCAGGCCAAACAAGTCTAGCCTATGATGGGCTACTCATCCTTCCAGTAGACTATATAAAAGGGGGTACTACAGTTTTGTGAAGAGCAATAAAGAGAAGCTAAAAGTCCCTCATATCTCTGTATTCAATTTATTATTATGTTCTTGTGTTCTTGCATTTTTCTTACGATTTAGAGTTTGTCTACAATGTAATCGCTCGGATTGAACTCACGAGCGACCATTCCTCAACAACATCTACCCCTTTCCTTCCCTCTCTCTCTCCAGACACGAGGGCCCACACTATCATCGGATGCTAGCTGGCATAGGGTATGAAAAAAAAAGAGTAAATTACACTTTGGATCATATAATTTTCCCGTGGTTTCACAATGCACCAGGTTTTTGCAAATCTTCTCACTTAACACCGTATCTTTTTACCATCCGTTGCAGATTGCACCACCTAATTCACTTGGCCCACCTGCAGCTCACAGCTTGGATCCCGTCGGTAGTCCACGCTGGCAACACATGAAATTATATCTCTCGGCCTCTCAGTTCTCATTTATGAATGTGAAGTCCTATCCTCCTTCCTGACAATTTTCTCAATATGTTTTGAGAATGTTTCAGGTTGGAGCATGGAGCCAGCGTTACAGCCTTGGTGCCACCTGCGCATAGGCCAAGTTATTTAGCCGGTGGAATGTGCAATAGGTGGTAAAAAGACAGTGTTAAATGAGAAGATTAGCAAAACTTGATGCATTGTGGTACGTACGATGGTAAAATTACATGGCGCAAAGTGCAAACATATTCTTTTTGAAGACCTCTCCCATGTGATTATGTGGGTGACCAAGCCGCTGAATTAATGATTCGTCAGCTCCTCTCTTTTCTTTTCTTTTTTCTTTCTCGATCGGTTTACGATGAGCAGATCACTCGAGTATGCTGTCGTGTTTACACTCTACACTCTGTGAGCCCTCGCAGCTTCGCACTAGTATTCTAGAGCATTGCTAATTTGCTACGTTTACACCTGATCAGGAACGAAATTAAACTCCGCGGGACATGTTTACTACTGCATTACGATGGCAGATAGACTAAGCATCGTTTTCTTTTCGAGAAACAAGGGACATTAGATGATGATTTGATTTTTAATTACACAGACCGTCCTTTTATCTAAGCTGCAAAATATGCAGGTAGAGTAAAAGAATTTCTGAATTCAACTTTAAGCTAGAAACATATATCAACATACTTTAATCCTCTTCAAATTCTAAGCAATTGTGCCAAACAAAATCCTATGCCCATCTTGTGCTTGCACGTACGTCAGCACTACATCTTCTTCGCCAAGAGATTCGGTCAAATCACACTTACCATAAGACGAGGAAAATATGCATGGATGCTAACGCTACAGACCAGGCAGGGGGGTGCCGGTCGGAAACAGTGGATGACAGGGAGAATAAACGATGACGGACGATGGAAAAGGGAGCAGTGGCCGGCCGCGGGTCCTTGTCCATTTACGTTGTGCTGGCCACCACCATTGCTAGCTAGCCAAAGCTTAATTGGCACCCAAATATGAGAGCGACCTTGGTTTCGGTGCTTGTCTCCACGGGCATATACGCCGGCACGCCTCTCGTCTACTCATGTCGGGAATCCTCTATCGAGCGTACCGGAGTCTGCTCGTTAACTCAACTCTTTCTTTCGGAGCGAGGCCTTAGGACTATTTTTAATACACTAGAGTTGTCGATTTTAACAAAAAAAAAAAACTAAAATTGAATTCTACATAGAAATCGATTCAAAGAATTAAACAACTCATATGAGCTTATTTATGAAAGAGAGAGAGAGAGAGAGTGCGGTCGAGAGAAAATATTATTTTTTAGTGAGTTTTTAATGTAACATGGGTCCCAGTTATTAGTAGGAATTGGATCAATACATTAGAGAAAAATAACATCAGTTTCTTTAATACTTACGTGGTATCTCTTTGAATCGACGCCGGTTCAATACACTAAAGTTGCTCTACGAAGACTTGTAGCCAGCTGCATTGATGTGCCAACGCTCAGACGCGTCACCTCCTCTGTTGCTCACCTCCTTCTCTGTGACGCTTGGACCTATGTTGCCCACCTCTTTCTCTGTGGCGCCTGGACATGCCACCTCCTTCATATCTGGTCCAGCACGGTATCGTGCCGGAGTGCGGACCCAAACACGATACGAGCACTTGTGTTGTGCTGACTCGGCCCTTGAACAACCCAGATTATACTGTATTCGGGCCAAAATAAAAGTACCGTACTTCGTACCGACTGACCCGAACGACGCGGCCCATGCAGCCATAACTACAAATGACCTAAGAAGACTTGTAGCTAGCTGTTGACGTACACCTGACAGCTTGACCTACGTAGACCTCCTGCTCTCGGGTGAATTAATGTCATGGGGTGCAGAAAGCAACGTTCTTTCTTAATTAAATGAGCCGCCGAGGAGACAGACAAGACAAGCGGTTCTCGTGCTCCCCGTACTAGATGCCCCCGAGGATGATACGCAGCGGCAACGCAGAGCCACAAGTCAAGTTTATAATTAGAAAGGAATAAGTCCATTCTTCGTCCCCTAACTATACCCGATGATTAATTTTGGTCCCTGAACTTAAATACCGGATATAACGCACCTCAAACTTTACATACCGGGCAAATCGTGTCCCTCCGCAAGCGTCGACGGTTTGGGCGACGTGGCATCCACGCCGGCGCCGAGTCGGCCTCGCGCTCGGTCGCTTCTCTGTCAAATTCCACGACCGGTCGCCCTCGCGACTCGGTCGCTCCCTCTCGCCACTCTCGCTCTCGCTCTCTCTCTCTCACGGCGGCGGCTAGGGTTTGGCGGCCATGGCGACTAGCCATGGCTGACTTTAGGAGCTCCAGTTCGTTGGCCGGAGGAAGCTCAAGGTCGGCGGCATGTACCGCACCCTCCGTCGACCGCTTTATGGGGCTTCCACCTCGCCGATTCCATACAGAGAGCGACCATCGAGTACGCCCAACGGTCCATTGCCATTCAAGCGGGAGAAGGTCGGTCGGTGGATCTCGTGGAGCGACTCTAACCCAAGACGGAGGTACATGACATGCATGCGAGCTCGGGTAAGTAATCTTCACCAAATTGTCGTTATTTTGGTTTGTGAAGGCTCGCTTATTTGTGA
The DNA here is from genome assembly GCA_036346395.1 of Hsuehochloa calcarea. NCBI lineage: Eukaryota > Viridiplantae > Streptophyta > Magnoliopsida > Poales > Poaceae > Hsuehochloa > Hsuehochloa calcarea. The sequence continues at coordinate 40,942,045 of CM070610.1, read as the reverse complement.
ATCTTAATTGAAGGTCGGAGGTCGCAAGTTTTGGGCATGGTACGATGATGAACCAACCCCTTCTTGAGGCGTAGTATCGACTTGCGCGACAATCGTTAGGGCGTTGAGGAAGGAGAACCGTGAGCTTAGGGCGTTAAGGAACCAGAACAATGAACAAGATTTGAGTGTGGCCGAGTCCAGGCATGGAGAACGTGATGTAGCAGTTGTTGGACTCGCTGGTAGGGTAGCACAGCTGGAGAAAGAGAGGAGACTTTTTTTTGTCTTGCTTGTTGTTTTTGCAATGATGGTAGTTAGAGTTCTGATTAGGGAATGTAATTGAACCTGTGCCGCAATCTATTATGTAATGGAACTCGTGTTGCTCGAGAATTGTCCATTCGGCTTGATGCTCAGAATGATGGTTTGATGAATTGTTTGCAATGATGGTTTGACTTGTTTGCAATGATGGTTTGATGAATTGTCCGCATTGTCCGGATTAACTTGTTTGCAATGATGGTTTGATGAATTGTCCAGTTCATTTGATGCTCTGTAATACTGATGCTTGTCAACAAGGTACCATGATTGAACCTAACAGCATAACTGTCTCCTGGAATCGATGCTCTCTAATACTGGATGAAATGTAAACCTGGATGAAATGATACTAGGGGACAGTGATTGAAACAAGTTCGATGCTCTTTAAGCGTCCGTGCATTGTCCTAATGTAACTGTGAATGCATTGTAAGATGTTCAATCCATGTAAACATCAACGTAACTCGAATCATTGTCCGAGCATTGTCTTAATGTAACTGTGAATGCATTGCCCCAATGTAACTCGGAATGCATTGTTCAATCTTGTGCTTAATGTGACCGAGTCTTAAGAAGGATTGCAAGATTCTTGTGTCACCGACTCTTTTTTTCTAATTAGGCTTCCGCACTGATTGTGCTGTAATGATCTAGGGCCTAAAGACATTAGTCTTGAACAAAGTGGTGAAATTCCAACTGCACAACATGGTTACATGAGTTTCTCATGTCATCTTTCATAGTTCGATGGCTTGATCTCAAATCACGCCCATTTCCATTAATAAACACGCTTATCGACCACAAGGCACAAGTTGAAAATATTACATAACACTAAGTGATCACGCGTGAATCTGCTGGACCACAAGGCACAGCTTGAAAAGATTACATAACACTAACAAAGATAACTGCCGACCCACAAGGCACAAGTTCAAAAGATTACATAACACTAACAAAGATAACCTGCTCGCAAATCCATTAGAACATCACTCATTAGTTGGGATACCCAAAAGCTTTGCAAGCTTTGAACTATAACTTTGCTTCTTCTTGGTTGGACTCGACTTCTTCCTATTTTGAAAGGCTGGTTCTTGGGCTGCAGCTTTACCAGAGGCAGAACCCGAAGTTACCTGGATGTTCACACTTGATTTTGCACTCGCAGACGCCACACTTGCCTCCAAGTTCATAGTGCCAGAACCACCATGTTGTGTAGTGACTTTAGCAAGAGAGAGGTTTTGATGATCCTCCGATCCGCATACCAGTCAGAAAGAACCACCATGTTGAGTTAGAGGTTTGTAGTTTGCAAGTGCAAAGAATATAAATGAAGATATGGAAATTATGGAATGCACCTACATTCTGAAAAATTGTGCCTGTCCCTGTCTGAGTACAATACTCCTACCCCAAAGGCAACTCTTTTTGGATGGAGGTGGTGTGTTCACCGAATTAGACCTCGGTCTTTCTCTTGGTCATGCTAGAACAAATTGTTGTGGTGGAGGAATCACAACCCGCAATGTGAAAGGTGCTTAAACTATGTAATTTTGTACCAACTTAGGAAATGCATGAAATGAAGGAATGAATTTTGTACCAGGGAACAGACCATTGGTGTAGAATTGCCAACACTTGCACAATGACCTTGTTGATCCCGGCCGGGCTCGATGTTTGCTCGATTGGCCATGTCTCCTCTCACACCTAGACTGTTATGGCTAATTCCTTTGCAAAGCTCGCACCTAATGATTGTGCCAATCTTGGACAGTCTTATTCCTTTAGGCTTCTCATCTTGCTCTCTTCCTATCTTTCTTTGGCCTCCTGCATTTTCTCCATTTTTGGTTGCCTTGGTCTTGGTCTTCCGATGTGGGCCAACAAGTCATGCCCTCAACAAAGTTGCAAGCAAGGTGCTCATAAGTCTTGTTGTACTGCAATGGAGTAACATGGTGCTATGTAGTCATCAAGGGAACTGCTCCTCCAATTGATGCATGCAATGGCATGTGGGCAAGGCAAACCAGCATAGCCAAGCCAATATCTGCATGAACAAGTTCTACTATCCAAGTTCACTGAGAACCTATGATCTCTATGTGTGACCTCAAAACCATTCGACCATTGTACACAAAGATGACGTAAAACCGACTCATTGATGTAGACCTTCATTTTCTTCGTAATATTGGGGCATGTCACACTGGCCCACTTCTCTCGCTTTGCTTTTGTTGGTATGGATTCTAACCATCACTTTCCTCCTTATCCACTCAAACATGCCGATGATAGGGAGGTACCTTGACTCAACTATGGCATGATTGAATGATTCACACATGTTGTTGTCCACAGATTCACAAAGATGATCCCAACTTGAACCATGCCCCGCTCCAATGTTGTGGATCTGTCCTCATGATTGCATTAGCACCTTCAGGGTATCCTTTGCAAGCCTTGCCCAATGGTAGTTGAAAAGATTGACACATGGAGATTTGGCACACAACCGTAACTTCTTCTCGCCAAGCCTTGTTCTTGTAAGTCTTCCTGGTTGGCATAGATGTGTCTTGCACATCCTATGCTCACCTTGGGTACCCAATACTGAACAACGATTTAGTAGGCCCTGCAACAAACAAACAGGTTAAGTAATTGCATATGACAAATTGGATGAATAAACACTAATGTGACTTACTTTATGTTGATCTGAGATGATTACCCATCCTTCGCCATCTCCAATTTCTATATCTTTGAAGAAAATCCCACAGAACCAGTCCCATGACTCATTAGTTTCCTTCTCTACCACAGCCCATGCTATGGGGTACATCTGATTGTTTGCATCTCTTCCCATTGCACAAATTAGCTCCCCATTGGTTGGACCTTTGAAGAAACAACCATCTAAACCTATCACTTTCCTACACCCAGCTAAGAAACCTCTTTTGCAAGCATCCAAACAAATATACATTCCGAGAAAAAGCGACTTGGGGCATCCGGATGCGACTTAACCACTCTCAGGTTACGGATTGCTCCTAAGAAGCTCCATTTGGTAGTCAAAGACCCTACCATACTCTCCCTTCTTGGAGTCTAATACCTTCAGATTACAATGGACTTAGCTCTTTGCACTTAGCTATGCTCACATCTGCATGCATTTGTTCCTGTCTCTGCTTGCTTCAAGTGCTCAAGCTTCGTGTTGGGTTTCCCATTATGGCACTCTCAAACTTTTCAAATATTCTCCGAAGTGACAAGTTTGTTGTCCCTTCTTGGGGGCATGTGTGCTCATCCTTGAAACTACTCACTATCCATCCTTCATCCCATCATTATTTGACAACAAGATAAACCAAGGACATTTGGCCCACTCACATTGAGCCCTAACCCTTTTGTTGTCATTCTTGCAAAAATTAATAACATGTCTCCTCTCTACTCCATACCGCCTAACAAACTTGAATGAAGTCCCCTTGCAGCTAAAACCCATGCCCAAGCTAAAAGTAGGAGACTTGCTTTGGGGTCATACCTAGGGTACTTGGGTTTCCTCCTCGTGAGCTCACCATCACCGCCACCTTCCTCATAGCCGTCCTCTTCCTCACTCTCGTAAAAGTAAGAAGTGTCACCGTCATCGCCTCCTCCTTGTCCCTTGACTCATCAATGGCCACCAAATGACCACCTTGTACCTCTTTCTCGTAGTCACCGCAAGTCTTGTAGTCACCTTTGCCTTCCCCTTCATATCGTGCAATGTATTGTAGAACTTCCGCTATGTGCAATATCCTTTGCAATATCGGGTGACACCTCAATCACCTCCACCTCCTTGGAAGCATCTAATTCCTCATCATCATCTGTGTGCATCCAAGCTTCACTCTCATCTTCCCAATCACCGTCTTCATCTCCTTTGTCACCAACACCATCACCATCCGAGCCAACATCATCATCAACTCCCACCGCCTCAACAAATATATCCACAACACCCCATCGCTGATACAATCACCATGGTCCGCGCCTCATCATTTGTTAGCGCCCTCAATCCAGCCTTCAATGCTTTCCAGAAACGCCAAAGGCATGAGTACCAACTCCACATCCTCACAATGGTCCTTCAAATGGCCTTGACCTCCTAGAGCGACAACTTATCCCGATCTATGTAAGACATGCCGCCTCTTCCTCCGCAATAATGCAATATCTTCCCATCATCAAAGAAATCCCCACTAAATGGAACCTAACACTAGCTTGTCCAAATTATCCATTGCTAAATCGAGTAACCGCAAGAAATCACCACCGTGATATACCTACATGCAAAATAACACCAACCATTACTCTAAGAACAACACTAATCAAGTAGCTCCACAAACAACCGAGTAATTGCGCCAGATCTAGGATTGAAGAACTCACCTTTAGCCCCGCCCTTGTTCACCGCCGCATCCTATCCGCCGATCCGGGATTTCTTAGAACCCTAGTCGCCCGCCGCCAAACCCTAGCCGCCGAGAGGAGAGCGAGAGCGAGAGTGAGCGAGAGGAGAGAGAGCGACCGAGTGCGAGGCGACCGCATCGAGGCATCGAGAGAGCATGATTTGATTCGAGGGGAGAGAGGAGAGAGAGCGACCGAGTCACGAGGCCGACTCGGCGCCAGCGTGGATGCCACGCCGCCCAAACCGCCGTCGCACGCACGAGGGACGCGATTTGCCCAAGATGAAAAGTTTGAGGTGCGTTATATCCGTATTTAAGTTCGTGGACCAAAATTAATCATCGGGTATAGATGAGGGACGAAGAATGGACTTATTTCCAATTAGAAACAAGGGAGCGCATCGAGACAGAGGCCCGCTGCGTCTCCGTGAGTAGGGTAGGGGTATAGTAGTTTAATGCTGCGTCTCTTGTGAGGTGATTAGATGAGTTAATCGAGTATATAATCACCAAGTGGACGAGGGCAGATTAGTTTATTGTTAACCCCCGATTAGTAAATCGATCGGCCGAGTGGTGGGGAGCCGAGGAGCGGGTCCAAATTGCACCAACTAGCCAAAAAAAAAAAAGGTTGTGGTTGTGGCCGAGGAATCTCCTCTTCCCCACCTTTTTCCTCTTCTAGGGAGGTTTTTTCCTCGGTTCGAGTATCAAACGGTGCAAGACGGTCATAACATCGCTATATGTTCTTATCGAAATGGTGGCGGCGTCATTGTGAGCATAGTATCTAATACTCAGTCGGAGCTTCTCACGTGCCAACATGGCCCATGGTCCCCTCGGTCTTGCTAAAAATTCATTAGTGGGCTTGAAATTAGTCGCTATTTTCGTGGACGGTTATATTTTTTTAACCCGTAAAGCTATATGGTGAGAATTAAATATCGAGGAGTGTCAAGTACAAATATTTCACTATTCTATAATGACAAACTAATAGCTATATAAATTACTTCATTAAATATGGAGGGACTAGAACTCCCGCTAGTCCCCGGTTTCCATCCTTGCTTATTTTCTACACAAATACATTGCTCTTTAACGTCTGGCCCCTCCTCCATTTCACCTAGCTCCGCCACCGCTCATATCACTGATAAAACTTATTCCGACTAGCTAAAAAGGCCATTATTGTCTTACTAGTTGATCTCAAGCGTTGTATTTTTGGATCGAGTAGCTCGAAAGAGCCAGGCATGACGTCCTATAATACCCCAACCTAATGTTCCTTGATTCTGTCACGAGCAGCGGTTGCTTAATAAGGTGGTACTAAAAACATCTAAGGGCTGGGTAGATTGTCTAAGGTCATGTACAATGGGTTTACATCCGCTGTCTATAGCCTCTGTCACGTAGAATTTAAACTGACAAGGATGAAAGAGAATGAAGAGAGAAATATGATGTCTACAATCCTGTAGTCAACTGTATCACCAGAACCAAGAAAAGCATTAAAAAATTATGTGTTGTCTACAATCATGTAGCCGACTGTATCACCACAACACATCAATCTCAGAGTCAATCAGATCACCGTAACCAAGGAAAGCATTAAAAAATTATGTATTGTCTACAATCATGTAGCCGACTGTATCACTACAACACATTGTATGAGTATAGCATAGGCATCAGAAACGATCTTCACCGTCCGATAGAAAAAATCAAATATAGAAAAATCACTACAGTATTATCTCGTTGTTGCTACAATATTTACCACAGTGCCACGTGATCACCCGAGACTGATCCGTGTACATGTGGCAACGTCTGGATTACGGGAATTTTGTAGAATTTTCTGAAGATATTACACTGTTTTCGTACAACTATAAAATTTATGTCTATGTACATAAATGGACATTCCAACGTAGCTAGATAGGCCAAGTCCTAGCTTGTATTCGACACGCACCAAGGATCGATTAAAATGGCAATGTATAGCATACTTGTTACTAACTTAATTTTTTTTTGAGAACCGATGGCATACTTTAGTTAAAGCAGGGAAATTAGGATAAAACCTTCGATCTGTTGTAATATTATGGTAATGAATACTTACCTAAACTCAGTGTTCTCGTAGATTACTGTCCCTTATTTTGTCTTGCAATAAAGGTATGTCTACAAGCCTATATAAAAAGGGGTTGGGGATTGAATATTGTGGATACGCATACTGATTTTGTATCCACCTATCAATAAAGTTGAGATACTGGCAGGACTACATCGTGTGGTACTCTATTTTTCTCGTACTCCTATGATTGTTTGTCGATAATATGACCTCGATTATAACATGAACAATGTTGAACAGTCGAATACGCAGGGGGTGAGGGAGGGAGGACTAGCAGGTGCCATGGCTTCCCGGTGATCCAACAATTGCAAGTATACCTTTTTGTATTTCAAAGGATATATTTTATTTGAATTGATGCTATTGGCTCGCCATATTAAATCTAATTAAATCACATGGTATAATTATCTCGTGTCATCTCTGATTACTAGGTCCTCCACTGCGAGTACAGGAAGCAGTTTTGCGTCATTGTCCACGTGATATAGTGCCAGCTAGCTAGCATCGACGCGACTCGAGAAACCCAACTTATTAACTAGTTAGACTCAAGGGGAAAACACACACACAGAGAGAGAGAGAGAGAGAGAGAGAGAGAGCTAACTGATAAACCTAATTAGAGAACGGTCACGTTTCGTTTCGCTATTCGATCGATATCCCCGATCGATCGGGCTGAAGTTCTACTGCGTACTAGCTACTTTGGCTAAGCTGCTGCTGCTGCTGCTTCTTCTTCTTGTTGTTGTTTTGTCAGCGAGGTACTTGTGCTAAGCTAATTGGGCTGCTAACTACTACTAGTGATATTACGAATGAATTGGTTGGGCCAAAGATAATGAAATCACATGCATGCAGATCGAAGCTAGCTAGGGAAAGGTAAATTAATCAAGTTGCCTGCAAGGCCGCAACGGCGTAGCGTACTCGCGCGCGGGCCTGAGAGTGCTTGAGCTGGCCTGCCAGGGCCAAGTGGTGTCGGATATAATCTTGACTTCTCTCGGGGAAAGAGTTAACTTTCTAGGCATGTTAATGAGTTCGGTGATTGCATGGCTTGTTGCATGCGGTGAGGTCTTAACGATAATTCTAGATCAGTCCAACCTTTTCTATTAAAGTTAGTCTCTATCAAAGTAGGCCTATGAACCGCAGTCTAACGATAATTCTCGATCACGTCAAGCTTTTCGATTAAAGTTAGAGTCTATCAAAATAGGCCGATGTATCGAAGGCTAACTCTATAACGGTTATGAACCGATCGACAATCAGTTTGAGTCATGAGATAACCAACTATATGGGCATCATCCGACCAGTCATACGGTTTTGGGCAATCCCCGACCAACAAAAGACATGACAGTTTTCTACGTGACTAATACGAGAGTGGTTATTGGTGCATCTGGCAACTTACAACAGTTGGCTAAGAGACGTGACGGTTCAAGACTCAACAGGGAGGAACATGCGTGAAGATTAGAGGCCCTTTAGAAGCATTAACTACTACCCCTTCAATAGCTATAAAGAGGATAACCCATGTATTATGTAAGAGATATAACGACATTATCATTCATATTTAAGTTCATCAATTTTGTAACATCCACTACTACAGAACACGTCATCACAGACGGTTCGGAACCGTCATCACAGACGGTTTCCGAGCCGTCTATATTTATACGTCTGTGATAACAAGCAGTTACCACAGACGGTTCAAAACCGTCTGTGATAACACTTATCACGAGCGGTTTTTAACGAAACCGCTCGTGATAGTGATGATCACAGACGGTTTACGTTAAAAACCGTCGTGATAACCACTTATCACGCAGCGGTTTTTAAAGAAAACCGCTCGTTATAAGTGATTATCACGCACGGTTTTAAAGAAAACCGCTCGTGATATGTCTAGTATCACGCACGGTTTTCTTTAAAACCGCTCGTGATAAGTGATTATCACGCAGCGATTTTAAAGAAACCGCTCGTGATATGTCTAGTATCACGACGGTTTCTTTAAAATCCGTCAGAAGACTATTACCACGCACGGTTTTATGTTGAAACCGTCTGTGGTAATAGTTTTCGCATTTGCTTTCAACATAAAACCGCTCTGTGGTACCGGCGACCTAGCTACATTGTTTGTCGCTTTTTGGCGCCACCAGAATTGCTAGCCATGCCCTCTCGAAAACAAGCATGTACAAAAATGTATACATCGCAGAGAATCAATTGTTGACAACTCAAATTTACCATTACTCAAAATAAATTAATAAAGATCGAATTTGTTGAAGTATTTTTGCTAAGTTGTACAATTGGATTACAATTAAATCAATTGTTTGCGTGAATCTGGGTCGGCGATGGAGTGAAACTCTCCTTTGTTAACTATTTCGTCATGATAAAGGTGCATAGTCGCCTCGAACTTCCACGAGCTCTTGCGCAACGAGTCCATATAAATCTATTATCAAACCCCGCCGCTAGGTCAAGAAAAAATGGTAAGGATATATATTTGAATTTACAATTACAAAAAATTATTTCGAGATTGACAAACCTCCTGATTCTTCATCTTAGCACTAATGATTTGTCGCATATGATGGCAAGCGAGAATGCACATAGCTCATCATTTTTTTGTCAAGCTTTGCAAAAATAGAATTACATATGTACGTATAGTCATTGAAGATAAATTTTATGAAGTATGATATATATAGGATTATTGTGTTGTAGCGCGTCATCGAAATTTCGTCACAATGTGTTAGTTGGTATTGGATCCATCTGTATCTTCCTTGTTGGCTAACATAGGAGATGAACGAACTACATAATTGAAAAAGTTATCCTCGGGCATTTCAAACGAAGGAAGACTACAATAGAGTTATGTATGGAGGAAATGATCATACTTGTCGAGTATTCCTTGCGAATCTTTGAAGTCGTGATCGCTTCGACTAGGGAATCAAGATATATCACGTTGTTCCTCTTGGGTATAATGACTAAAAGGATCCAAGTGGTACCTACTCATGTATGTCGCTATAACTATTAAACCTAAGTACAAATGAAATTTGAATAGCAAATAGTGAAGCACTTACCCCGGTTGTAGGGCACCGAGATGTAGTCCTTGCGATTACAAGAAGCAATGACGTCGTTATATAGTTCTTGACGAAGGTCGCTGCGCTTGGATGGTTTGCATAGATACCACGTGTGGGTCGAGGAAACCCACGGTTCTCGCCTTCCCGCATTTTTCATCATGTATCTATACATAAGCAATGAGTTGCGATATTTATCGGTATTACATGAATGTAGAACTTGATTGTACACACTTACGATTGTCCAACATCGTAGAAGCGGCGCCGAGGGCTTCGAGATTGAATAGGTTGAATAAGTCGTTGAACCCCACCACGAAATTGCGGCCGTTGAAGAAATGCTCATCCTTGTATGCGACGGTGATTCCAAAGATCGCACTCCTTCTTTGCGGTATTCCGCAAGTACTGTGCATGCAAAGCCCGACAAGCAAATCCAAATGGGCTAATTGTGCGTTAGAGCACAACGGTTTTCCGATGGAGTACTTCCTGCTTCGGGACTTGGGAGGCGGCTTAATGTTCGCCGATTTGATTTGGCCTTAACGATTGGCGCTCTTTCTGCGAGACGACTCGGAACCGATACGGTAGCACGCTTTTGTTGTTCCTTCTGCGTCTTCTCCACGGAACCGGCGAGGTGGCCTTCGAGGCGAAATATGAGGTGGAGTCATGGAGGGTTCCGCTGGAGAGGAATGGTCCTGCCGAGATTGCGGCCTTCTTTGGGTCCAGGGCGATGTCCGCCTTGGGCCACGGATAAAAGCGTACGGCATCCCCTAGTGTTGTGATCTCTTCGTCGGGCGAATGTCCAGCGGGGCGCCATGAAATGTTGATGTACCATGTCCACCTCCACCCTTGCGTAACCATGCGCCACCGACACCGTCTTCGCATCGCTCCTTCCCGGTATGGATGCACCATCCCCGCCCACCTCAATAGGAATGGACCCAACTAACCTCGCTTGAGCTTGCGGCCGTCGGCTCCTACAAAACGATACGCAATTAGCTAAGGCGTCCTATAGGTCTATCTTTGGTGCATTCCATAGATGTACATTACCTTGATGCGGTCTATCGGTAATTGGTCGTCGCCACGCTCAAAATTATGCGTGGGCGCGACACTACTCCGATGTCGAGGAGGACCGGTTCCCGCAATAACGGGCGGCTTGCGGCATCGGTTGCGAGTACTTGATTCGCTTGATCCCGCAAACTTGCTATCTCGCCCTGAAATTACGCCTTAAGCGGTTCCAACCGATTGTCGTATTTCGGCCTTGGATCTCTTCCTACTTCTATACATGAAGTAGTCGTCATAATCCATGTACCCAAGGTACGTTAACCCCTTGCCTCGCGTGCGACCGGTGCTCCTTGTTTCCTAGGGCCGTAGATAGTATATCCTTCTCCCCGTGTTCTTGGAAGGAGCCTTCGAAGTTTGGGCAATCAATTCACGCGCAAGAGGTCATCATGTTATTATAGTCACTATTAAGTTATGGACTTGTAAACAAGTAGGTAGTTCGACATATTTACCACACGCTGGGACACTTCACGTCCGCGGGTTTGGGAAAGTGACGCCATCGACGAGACTTTTGCCCTCGCTTTTAACTGTGCACGGAACGCGGTGTGTGATATCGGAAATAGATTCTCCTCCTCCGCCTCCCATTGCGCGGATTTAGAACTGTCAGTAACATCACGCATTTGCCTCTTTTCGTAACTCGTCAGTGATATCACGCAGCGGTTCTGAAATAGAACCGTCTGTGTAACATCACAGACGTTCTATTTGAGAACCGTCTGTGATAATTGCCCATCACAGACGGTTCTATTTCGTAACCGCTCGTGATGGGCCCACGCGCCAAAGATAGCCCAGACAGACCCAACACAGACGGTTCCAAAGGAACCGTCTGTGATGGGCCGTCTGCTATAGCCTCTTTTGTAGTAGTGATCCCCATTGTATTCATATACACTCATTGTGTCCACAATAATAAAAGGTCTTCGTTTAGATTGTGCTCTCATATCATTTTCCCGAATAAGCTCGATAGGGAACCCCATATTCCGATCATCAACAGTTGGCACTAGAAGGAGGGCACCACAAACTCGAAGATCATCGTTGTGATGTTCTTGTGTCCTCACCAATAGACGAGGAGAACTCATTCGATCTTGCTGACTATGCTGACCTCACATCTGAGGACTATGTCTCTGAGGAGTCATGCAAATGCGACTTCTACCTCGAGTACATTCCCGAGAGAGAATCTTTGCCGCCTTCAACACAACCCGTTGGGAGTGAGGTGGTGGGGTGTAACACCCCAAAAATGCATGAATGCAAAAATATAAGATTTTAAAAACTTTTCATGTGATATCTATTGCCATCCTTTTTGCCAGCATTATTAGGAATCATTTGAGCTGCATCTTCTCCTTGCCGACACAAGAAAACCCTAAAACATAAACCCTAGTATCGGAAGTAGAAAAGACTTAAGAGTATTGCCCTTTGGACAATTTCATGAAGTATAAACCCTAGAATAAGAATAATGTTCAAGAGCCGACTATAATTGTTTAACAAATATCAGATTATGAACTATCATCACATGAGAATTTCTTAAAGGAAAGCCCCTTTTCATTATCTCAGGCTTTTTCCTGATATTTTATTTTACGTCTGCTATTCCTCTGTCAACCAGCCTGACTCACCTTAAGCCACCTAGGTTACAACCGAACCACCTCGGTTCGGCCTCAACCGCTTCCTTCCCTCCTTGAGTGCATCGCCATATCACCCTTCTATTCATCCCAAGTTACTATCCTCCGACCAGTGACTTGCCGAACCTGGTGCAGCTGGGACTGCTCCTCGATCGTGGTCTCCCGAACGAGCCAGAGTCGGTGCGTCTCTCTCCCCCACTCGGCGTCGACACCTGCCGAGTTTGAACGCCACAATGCGACAAGGCATGACCGCTGGCGACTACCGTCGCTCGGCCATTTACTCGCCATCACTCAACCCGTCACACCGGCTACACTGTGCTGCCGACCCTGTCAAAATTGCCAACCACTCCTCAGTATTGAGACATGCTGAATACAACGCATTCTCTCGGGCGACCTCCGCCTAAGCAACTGTAAATAGCATACCCAAGCCCCCTTATCGCCTTTCCTGGCCACAAGTGCTAATTTCCCCCCCTCCTCCATCCCTCAAATGAGCTTGAGCTCCAGGTAAGGCTTGAGTGCTCGCTTCGGCCGAGCACCACCACGACGTCGCCATCAACATTAACGCCAATCAGTGAAGCTCTTCCCTCCTTAAATGCGTTAGATCATATTCCATGACCTAAGAGACGTTTCCCCTCAGTTGATTCCACTCTTTATTTATAGGAGCTGCCACCGACCCCGTTCTTCCTCCCCTTCGACCAGAGTAGCCCAAGCAGTCGAATCGACCTCATCGGCCATTACCACCGCTTAGAGCTTCTCCCGCCGCTGCTGACCACCTCCACCAGACCATCTCTGGCTAGCTCGTTTCCTCTGCATCATATTGGTACGTTCCTAGTGGCCACTAGATGCTCATGTTCACTCTAGTTGCACAAAAGCAATGCCAGAACGACGAATGCATTGTAGATCAAAATTGTAGTCAAACCCCCAAGTGGTCGAACCTCTTTCCACTTGGAATGTAGTCGGACCTCATTCCGACCAGGTAGTCGCACCTCCTTCCACTTGGAATGTAGTTGAACCTCCAGGTAGTCGAACCTTCTTCGTCTAGAATGTGGTCGAACTTCCTTTTGACCAAATGGTCGAAACTCTATTCAACCAGACGGTTGAAACCCCTTCCAACTGGACGGTCAAAACCCCTTTCGACCGGACGGTTGAAACCGCTTCCGACCATGTAGTCGAAACCCCTTCCACCATGTAGTCGAAACTCCCTCCGACCAGATAGTCGAAACTCCCTCCGATCAAGTAGTCGAAACTCCTTCCGACCATGTAGTCGATACTCATTCGACTAGTTAGTAGAAACTCCTTCTGACCAGTTAGTCGAAACTCCTTCCGACCAATTAGTTGAAAGTCGTTCGACCAAGTAGTCGAAGCTCCTTTCGACCAGTTAGTAGAAACTCCTTCCAACCAGCTAGTCAAAACTTCATTGACATGTTAATCGAAACTCTTTCGACCAGTTAGTCAGACTCCTTCGACTAGTTAGTCGAAACACCTTCGACCAGTACTCGAAAACCCCTTTCGATTAGGTAGTCGAGACCCCTCCGATCAGGTAGTTGAAAGGATGAACGGTACTCGAAACCCCTTCTGACCTGGTAGTCGAAACCCTTTTGACCTGGTAGTCAAGATCCCTTCTGACCAAGTAGTCGAAACAATGAACAGTACCTGAAATAATGAATAGTACTCAAAAACCCCTTTCGACTAGATAGTCGAAACCCATTCTGACCAGATAGTCAAAATGATGAACAGTACATGTAGCAAAGAACAATACTCAAAAAACCCATTTCGACCAGGTAGTCGAAACCCCCTCTGACAAGGCAGTCGAAACGATGAACAGTACTCAAAACGATGAACAATACTCAAAACCAAGAACTCGTATATGGACTAGCCACTGTCTCGGGAAACAACTCACGTTATTTACTCGGATTCTATGTCCAACACCGAACACGGTAATGAAAATCGAAAACTAACTCAATCTGCCCAAATAAACCAAAGACACCCCAAATTGGAGTTCTAATCCTTGAACTTAGACACTATCATTTGTCACATTAGAATTAATGGTTTAGCCTTGCTTAGATACATTATCATGCTAGCATTAAATCATGAAAACTGAATTTGGGCAATGAGGTCAAGCTTTGGCCGTATGTTGGACTAAAGGTTATTTTAAAAACAAAGAAAAATTGAAAAATAGGTTTCGACTTGGACGGCTGGAAAGAGTGGCTGGTGTTGGTGATACACGACAGTGGGGTATGTGGTTGTACCGCCCAAGTCAATAAATTACCAAGTTCTTGTGATGGCCTCTCGTGTAAAAACAGTACAACCACAAGTCTATGGGTACGACATGGCAAACTAATTTGCTCGCCTCATTGCAACCTCAAAATTGGTGGATGTGTAGTGTGTGTATGGGTGGTAATAACAGGAAAGCTACACAGCTCAAATGGAGACCTCCCGAGGGCACGACCCAAGGAGGTGATGCCTAATGGTGTGGGGTTGCATTGGATAGGGCATTGTAAAGGCCTTGTGATAATCAAGTTAGTCGCACACCTACCAAAGTGTGTGTGAGACATTATAAGTTTAATATCTCTTGTGGATAAAGTGTGCAAACTCTGCAGAGTAATAAAACTATCTAGATAGTCGTGCTCACGATCAAGAGCGGTGCCAGGAACTCGCTTGAACTAGCTTTTATTTTTATAAAACCATTTGTGTGTTGGTGTGGAATGGAAAGATGGGGTGGGACCCCAGGGATTTGAGAAAGCCTGGTCGGGGACTGGTGGTAAATATGGGATAGCCTGAGCATTGGATGGATGGAGCCACTCAATGGTATAGGAGATGGGATCTCCACATGTACTTTACAAATAAAAACACAGTTTATAAAACCTGTTGGTAAAAAGGCTAAGTCTCATGATTTTCTACTACTAATCTAATTCAAACTTGGCTTTGTGCAAATGAAAGAACTCTGAACCTCCCTTGACTAGCCTTGCATCTATAATAAACTGCATTGTGTGTTGGCTCACGAGTATAGTTGTGTACTCAGGCTCATCCAATATAATCTTTCAGAGCCACTTGATCAAGACCCATACGACTATTTCGTGGCCGCTGGACCAGATGGTGGTCAAGTTGGTGAAGCTTAGACCAGGTCCCCCAGTCGCTTACCTATGGGCAAAGTGAATGGATCCACTACTACCTCTTTTTCTTCCACACTTATCCCTTACTCTATACTATGAACTTTGTGATATTGTGGCCTTTGTGCCCCTTTTGTAAAACATGGGCCGCTCAGCCTGTTATTTAATATATTCTGCTGATGCATGCGATGTATGTGTATGATCCAAGAATGTATCTGTGTGTGCTATCTACTAATATAGGGAATGGCACAGTCTAACACAGTAGATTCTAAATTACAAATTTGGGGTCTGACACACTTAGTATCAGACCATACGACTGTAGGATAAAAGCCTTAACTAGCATGGTCTATAAGAACTTAGTACTACGCCGTTGAAGGTAATTAAGCAGTTTTTCAACACACAC
Organism: Hsuehochloa calcarea; assembly: GCA_036346395.1. Taxonomy (NCBI): domain Eukaryota; kingdom Viridiplantae; phylum Streptophyta; class Magnoliopsida; order Poales; family Poaceae; genus Hsuehochloa; species Hsuehochloa calcarea. The sequence continues at coordinate 40,926,153 of CM070610.1, read as the reverse complement.
ACACACACACACACACACATGTATTTGTGTTGGAATTGGGCGCATATGTGTAGAGGCACACACACACACTTAGTACTACGCCGTTGAAGGTAATTAAACTCACCCTCTATCTTCTCCGAGTCTCATGAATGTGTAGTTGTTAGCACGAGCGAGACCGATGAGCAACATGCAACATGTGAATAGCTTGAGGCCCAGGAGCAGACCAAATGTGTGGCACAGGAGCAACACAATCAACTTCTCACCGCCAAGTAGAAGGCAATGGAGTAGCCCCATTGCTAGTAACACGACAGTGTGCCAGCACTACAAACAGGATTCGCCTTCGGCAACACACTCCCTGCAACATAGAGAACCTGTGTTGCAGGAAAAACTCCGTTGAACACATTACATTTGATGTAGGGTCTATGTGTAGCATGTGCAATTTACGTAGCTTGCAAAAAATTACAAAAAATGATCCAAATATGACACTTTGTGAATTATTTCATTTACACAATTGACTATATTAGTATGAAGCAGTACATATGGATGCTTTTAATCTATATTAAATAGATGGTTTATTTGTTGAAAAGGCCAATTTAAGTTAAGATGAAAAATTTCTTAAATTTAATATTTGTAGGATGTAGCTTGAATTACCTAGACCATTGGATTGCAAAGATGATTAATCAGAATTGGTTGTGGATAGCAGGGTATAAAATGAATATTATCAGGTTGATAACTTGGTGGGAACCACCTTGGGGTGGTCCAATAGGGTTCAAATCTCGGAGTCCACCTTTTGTGAGGTTGTGGATTTATTGCAAGGCTACGTATTTCTACGCGTGTGCTATGGGGGCGCACTTGCGCATGTGTGCATGTGGTGCGCGTGCGAGGTGGTGTTTGTGCGTGTGCTTCTTCCTTGTAATAAAAAAGTTTGATGAAAATTTGGTGTGTTATAAACACCACCTCGCACGCACACCACATGCACACATGCACAAGTGCACCCCCACATAGAAATACGTAGGCTAGCAATAAATCCGCAACCTCACAAAAGGTGGACTTCAGGATTTGAACCCCAGTGGGCCACTCCAAGGTGGTTCCCACCAAGGTATCAACCTGATAATATTCATTTTATACCCTACTATCCACAACCAATTCTAATTCTTCATCTTTGCAATCCAATGGTCTAGGTAATTCAAGCTATATCCTCCAAATATTAAATGTAATAAAATTTTCATCTTAACTTAAAATTGGCCTTTTCAACAAATTAACCATATGTTCATATTGATTAAAAACATCGAGATGTACTAATGTATACTAATATAGTCAATTGTTTAAATAAAATACTTAATAAAGTGTCATATCTGGATCAATTTTTTTAATTATTTACAAGCTACGTAAATTGCACATGCTACACGTAGACCCTACAACATATGTAATGTGTTGCAACAGAAGCCCCGCAACACATGTTCTATGTGTTGGGGGGGTGGGGGGGTTGCCGAAGGCGAGTCCTGTTGTAGTGAGATAGGAGAAAATGACGAGAAGGATCTATTGGTAATTCGTTCCTTGGCTACAGACCTACAAGAGGCTGTTGTAAAAGTACATAGCCTTTCGCAATTATAAAGGTGTCAGCAGCTCTAGAGCAGACCAGTCTGCTTCTAGGCATCATCGTCACGACAATAACCATGATCGCAGAAGACCTCATTCTCTTAAAAATTATGATGGAGGTCATAATGTCTGACCACGATTGGGCCATGCACAGGGTGCAATATTTTCTCACCCAGGCTAAGAGATGTCAACTAGCCTGAAAAGTTCAAGCCATGGCATTTGGACAGCTTCGATGGGACAACAAATGCCTCAGAATTCCTCTAGATCTAAATTACCGCTGTCTAATCTGCGGGTGGCAACGAAAATGTAATGAAAAACTACTTATCCACTGTGCTAAAAGGATCTTGTAACACTCTGACCCAACACTGAGCCCGGAATGTCACCAAATTGTACGCTACCAATTTAAACATAATTTTACAATAATTTCCAGCAAGCATATAAATAATAAAACCCCTCCACGGGTCACAATATAATCATTAAATACGACACAATAAGCATAAGGATCAAAACACTACATGTCAATACTTAATAACGAACCAATAGATAGTAAATGAACTATAATGAGTCCATTGACTAAATAAATCAAGTTCCAATCCATTCATCTAAAATTGATCAAGTCTAATTATTCCTAAAGGAAAACATCACCACACTAGATTTAAAGAGATCATGCCAATGTGAATAAAATAAATGTGGTGGTTGCATGTGAGGCACGTGACTTTGTCTCATGCAAGATGTCGTGAGCGTCCACCCGTAAACAACAATAGAGGAACGGTAAGTCCACGACTCAACAAGAACATAATGAAACAATAAGCAACAACTTAATAACCTCTATCAGTAGTATCATCGACATTCATTTATTTATTGTCATGCTCATGCTCAATTAAACATATCATCATTTTTTCATTCATGCAATGCTTCTATATTCTACATGCTAATTTTCTCATTTCATCACTTATACCGGTATAGCATGAGCGAACACCCGTGAAAATAATGCTTTCGAAAGAAACCTAGAGAGTAACATACCTCTAGACCTTGAAGGGATACGGGTAGGCTACACTAGCTGATAATTCAAAAATTCTAACACGTAAACCAGAATACCATGGAAGTAAGAGACCACAGATCGTTACCACCGGACGCGCATTGTAGTGGAAGAAGAGTTAAACCAGCCTGGTCCTACGAAGAGTGCGTTGATGTAGAGGTTGTAGTCGATCGTCCTCGTAGTCGACGGTCCTCATAGTCGATCGTCCTCGAGCAACCAATCGAGTTCCTCGCTAAGGTCGTGGGTCATCCTCAAGTGCAACAACAACCGTAGTAGTGCCTCTACAGTATCCACACGCCCAGGGCAGGAATGCCGTACAGCGGTGTGCTAGCACCAAGTCGCATGGGAAGGCTCTCTCAAGAAGATGGCGACCAGGGTTTGGTGGAACAACTCACGTATCCTCGTACGCATGTTGTCTTTTTTCCCTATGGCCTCAAGCATCTCCTTATGTAATGCCTATGACGGATCCTATCCGAACATGTTTGACGAATCGTATCTGTACTGGTTTGTTCCAACCCATAAAGTGTGTGACCCTGTAGGTTTATGTGTAGTTCGGTTGTGACTCGGAAACCTTTCTCGACCGTGAGTCATTAGTGGTACCTAGCATGATATAACGATTCCCGAATACACATAAATTATATCGGACAAACCTTAATGCAATATGACCTACGACCAGGTGCTTATTACTAACAACTAGCTCATTTTTGGTCTCAACCAGTTCGTAGCTCCTTACGACTAGGTTTCGACTGGCCTACGACCAGTTCGTATCTCTATACGATCAGATCATATTTGGTCTCGACCAGTTCGTAACTCCACACGACCAGGTTTTGACCACATAGTGATCATGTTCGACTAGCCTACGACTAGCTCGTATCTCCATACGACTAGTCCATATCTAATTGAACTAAATGACCAGCTCGTGTATTCTCCCTTTACCCCGCGATATCTGATCGAACTCTAGGTGAGATGTTGTGTCATCCATGGAATGTTCAATACTTTCTTCATCGAGTGTCAGATAACTTCATGTGGTCAAACTCTTTGATTACTAGTGGCATGGCTATGCACTTTCTTTATCTAACCACATCGAGGGGCCCAAAGATATCTCCTATTATGTTAGGAGGGGCAAATCACATATCCAACCAATCACATTCCTTCGTATTTTCATAGCATACTTGAAAGCTACCTTTACAACTACCTAGTTATGAGTATCGTTTGGCAACCCGAAAGTGTACTCTTACGCATGTAGGAAACCATGCGAATCTCAGGTCTAAGGATTATACGTCATCATTGCTTGAAACCAACTAATGACATTGAAATCTTAAAAATCTCAACAGTGTCTTAAGGTGGGTCAATCTAACACTATGTTCTCTAACATGTGTTCACATTATTAATTCAATATTCCTATATACATGACCAGTGAAACATGGTCATCAATCAATACATCTGCTGGTCGATAAAGTCATTAGTCTTCCGACCAGTGGCATTCGGCTAGGGATACATTTAGAACGACATCATCATAAGTTAAAAAGAGCTTCACCAATAAGTCACATATGTTGGAAATATGCCCTAGAGGCAATCATTAAGATGATTATATTTCATTATGTTGATAACATTGGATAATATGTTATCTTGTTCCTAGAATAATATCAATAATATTTATTATGAAGTACGTGACTTGATTGTGAAACTCTATAATTCTTTGATGATTATTCTTAAACATTCCCAGGTCGGAAACATATGAGGACACATATGTATAGATTAGCTTATGTATTGGTTGATGACTATGTTTCACAAGACATAGATATGGAGATATCAAACCAAAAGTATGGACACATGTTAGAGAACATGGTGTTGGAAAAGACCCACCTTGAGACACTGTTGAGAGTGTTATAATTCTATGTATCATTAGTTGGTCCCAAGCAATGATGATGTATAATCCTTAGACCTGAGATCAGCATGGTTTCCTACATATGTAGTAGCACTCTTAGGGGTTGGCAAACGCTACTCGTAACTGGGTAGTTATAAAGGTAACTTTCGGGTATGCTATAAAATATGTGGAGGGATGTGACTGGTCAGATATGGGATTTGCCCCTCCTAACATAACAGGAGAGATGTCTCTGGGCCCCTCGTTGTGGTCGGATAATGAAAGTGCATGGCCATGCCACTAGTGGTCGAAGTGTCGACCACATAAAGTTATTCGACACTTGATCGAGAAAGTATTGAACAGTCCATGGATGATACAACCTCTCACCTGGAGTTCAATCAGACATCGTGAGGCAAAGGGAGAATACACGAGAAGGTTTTTCAGCTTGATCAGATACGGACTAGTCGTATGGAGATACGAGCTGGTCATAGGCTGGTCGAACATGGTCACTAAGTGGTCGGAACCTGGTCGTAAGGAGTTACGAATTGGTCGAGGCCAAATATGAACCGATCGTATAGAGATACGAGCTGGTCGTTAGTGTATGGGAATCATTATGTGCTGCTAGGTACCGCTGACGACTAGTGGTCGGAAAAGAGTTTCTGAGTCAGAACCGATTGCATATGAACGTATAGGGTCGCACACTTAAAGGGCTGGGATTTGATTTGGATAGTGATCCAAATTCTTGTAGGCCTCGAGTTCGTAATGGGCCTAAAGCTCGAGACCCATCATGGATGCCTATAAATAGAGGGGGGTGGCAAGGGGTGCGATGACGATCTTTTAGAAGAACTACTTAAACTCTAATAGCCACGTCTTCCTCAACCACGCTGCCAGTGCTAGCACTCCAGCGCGTGGTGCCCGCTGCCCCATACGTGTGGATACTTTGGAGGTGTTGTTGCGAAGCATCAGCACTAGGATGATCCGCAACTTGTGACGATCACGGGAGTCGGAGGAGGAGGCGCGCGGCGAGTACGACTACTCGGAGGAGAAGACACGCGACGAGTACGACTACAACCGCATCAACTCGCTACATCGACTCTATTTCCGCTACGAGTCGGCGCGTTTAGTGGTAATCTCGTGATCTATTACTAGCGGAGATTCATTGGTTGCGCGGTAATTTTTTGTTTAGTGCTATCGTAGCCTTCCCGCGATCCTTTAAGTGGTATCAGAGCCATCCCGTGTAGTTTTAGATTCAGATTAGATGCATATTGTGATATGCGATGGTTGATATAATCGTCCATGCGCGGTGGTCGTAAGATGGGCTCATGTTCATTTTTCCGTGATCGTGTTTTCATGGTCTTATCACGACTTGCCTCTACCGGTCGGTTTCCGCCATCGGGGCAGACAATGATCGTAAAACCATTGGAGCACGCGAAGATCAATTTGGTTTATCAAATCGGAGTTGCGATCGAGAAGGACCTAATGGTTTATTGCGCTTGTTCATGATCACACTGCATAACACTCCCCCCGGCCGGAATTTCACCATTGGAGTCTGCCGCAGCGTGTGGTCACATTAAGGCAATGATCAGATTGGTTCGGAATAGGGTTAATATGATTAGTCCGATGATTTCCAAGGCTCGGTTACGTTAATATGATTCATGTCCTGAAATTTTTTTCGAAGCGGGACCGCCGTGCCGCGTAATCGAAATGCGCTTTTTGGGTAGTGTGTGTTCTTGTTGCCCGATAGAATGCGATTCATGTTTATTGCAGCCCAAGGCTGTCTATATTTGTATAACGACCTACGTGTCGACTTGTGGTGCTGCTTGACACCTTGTAATTTTTTACCAGTGCTGTTAGGAGTAATGGCTTAGTGGGAGTACTTGGAGGTTTTGGCCACTTGGAGTCATGGCGAATAGGAAGCTTGGCGATGGAGATTACCATGTGGAAGGGTCATACTATATCATAATACAATTTGATTGTCCATGAATGCCCTTATATTCCAGCTCATTTATTTCTATGCATGTTGTTTGATTGCTTTAAATGCTTTTAACATGGTAGAAGTGAATTTTCCTCACATAATATTAAGTTAAATTGATGCCCTCCCAATTAGCCGCACCATCCAAAGTCATGTATTTTAATGGTAGGTCTTGCTAAAGCAGAGTGCCATTAATATTCCTTGACTAGATGGGTTTGTATCGGACACTTACACGAACAACATTGGTTCAACTTGACAAGGTCATCATAACGGTTATGTACTTTGGGGCATAGGTTTGGGTGCCAGAGCATAGAGATGCTGCCCTACAACAAGAGTTATATAGAGATATGATTAGCAAATGGTTGCTTACCAAATTCACTAATCTTCTAGCAGTGATGCCAAAACCCACTACTAGATTAACTGATTGCGGATCTTGAATCACTAAATGTCACAGAGGGATATGGTATTCAGTGGGAGTATCTTTATTAAATTGTTTACTAGAAGTTACTTTTCTTGAACATATGTCTTAGTTTTGCATATTTTATGTTGTAGATCATGGCACCAACTTTTGTACTTACATCCAGTTTTGTTTTATGTTCGATACTTGATAAGGAAAAAATGAATGGAACAAATTTTGCGGATTGGTCCCGCAACCTAAGAATTGTTCTTATAGAGATAAAAAAGGACATGTTCTAGAAGAACCAATTCCTGATGTGCCTGCTGAGAATACTGTTGCTGCTCTTAAAACAGCCTATAAAAGGCATGTGATGAGTTCCTTGATGTTAGATGTCTCAAGCTTGCTGCCATGAACTCAGACCTTCAAAAGCAGTTTGAGAATATTGAGGCCTACGATATGATCATGGCGCTCAAAGGCATGTTTGAGACACATGCAAGAACTGAGAGATATGAGATCTCAAAGAAATTGTTTGGGAGCAAGTTAGCTGAGGGTAGTCTGGCGAGCCCACATGTGATCAAGATGGTTGGTTACACACAGAGCTTGAAAAAACTTGATTTTCCACTTAGTCAAGACTTGACTATAGATTTGATTCTTGCTTCGCTTCCTGCAAGCTATGGACAGTTCATTCTGAACTTCTATATGAATGGTTTAGACAAGAATCTCACCGAACTGCATATGATGCTCAAGACTGCAGAAGACAACATTAAGACAAGCAACAGTCATGTGATGATGGTGCAGAAGAGTACAAGCTTCAAGAAAAAGGCTAAGACTTGGGTCAAAGGTAAGGGCAAGGCTAAAGTTCGGATGTGATCCAAGCTAACAAGCCTAAACCCAAGACTAAGTTCGGCCCGACTAAAGAGAGTGAATTCTTCTACTGCAAGGAGCCATGCCATTGGAAGAGGAACTGCAAGAAATACCTGGCTGATCTGAAAAAGAATGGTGGGACTAAACCTTCCACTTCAGGTATTAATATTATAGATACTTTTCTTGCTGATTCTTCTATTAACTCTTGGGTATTTGATACCGGATCGGTTACTCATATTTGCAATTTGATGCAGAGTCTAACAGGGAGCAGGAGAATTGCAAGGGGCGAGATGGATCTTCGCATCGGGAATAAAGCAAGGGTTGCTGTATTAGCCGTCGGGACTTTGCCATTACTTTTGCCCACATGATTTATTATGGAATTAAATAATTGTTATTATGTTTCAGCCATAAGTAGAAACATCATCTCTGCCTCATGTTTGATGGCAGAGGGTTACAAATTCATTATTGAGAACGATGGTTGTTCTATACTTTTGAATGAAATATTTTATTGCTATGCTCCTGTTTTGAATGGGTTGTTTATTTTAAATCTTGATGATGCACCTATCTATAATATTAATGCAAAGAGGCTTCGGCCTAACGATACAAATTCCACTTTCATTTGGCATTGTTGTTTGGGTCACATAAGTGAGAAACGTATGAAGAAGCTCCATGATGATGGAATTCTAAACTCATTTGATTTGGAATCATTTGAAACGTGCAAATCTTGCCTACTTGGGAAGATGCCCAAGACACCTTTCACTGGTCGGAATGAGAGGGCATCCGACTTGTTGGCACTCATACATACTGATGTATGTGGACCAATGAGCACGATAGCTAGAGGTGGTTTTCAGTACTTCATTACTTTCACCGATGACTATAGTAGATATGGTTATATCTATTTAATGGGACACAAGTCGGAATCCTTTGAAAAGTTCAAGGAGTTCCAGAGTGAGGTACAGAATCAACTTGGTAAGACAATAAAATCCTTACGATCTGATCATGGAGGTTCCTGACACCCAAGTCAGATAAATGTTTCTTTGTAAATGCGTTCCTAGTTTATGGCGGTGATGAAGAGCTCGTTGTAAATGGTTACACCGATGCAAGCTTCCAAAACGACAAAGATGATTATCGTTCACAATCTGGTTTTGTATTCATTTTGAATGGAGGAGCAGTGAGCTGGAAAAGTTCCAAGCAAGAGTGGGTTACTGATTCTACGACGGAGTTAAGATATGCAAAGTTCATACGGATTTAAATGTTGCTGATCCGTTGAACTAGCCTCTCACAGCCAAAGCATGAGGCGCACACAATAGCTATCGGTATTAGATACCTAAATGATTGACTCTAGTGCAAGTGAGACACTGTTGGAAATATACCCTAGAGGCAATCATTAAGATGATTTTATTTAATTATGTTGATAACATTGGATAATATGTTATCTTGTTCCTAGAATAATATAAATAATATTTATTATCAAGTACGTGACTTGATTGTGGAACTCTATATTTTTGTGATGATTATTCTTAAACGTTCCCTGGTCGGAAACATATGAGGACATATATGTATAGACTGGCATATGTATTGGTTGATGACTATGTTTCACAAGTCATGGATATGGAGATATCAAACCAATAGTATAGACACATGTTAGAGAACATGGTGTTGGAAAAGACCCACCTTGAGACACTGCTGAGAGTGTTATGATTCTATGTATCATTAGTTGATCTCAAGTAATGATGATGTATAATCCTTAGACCTGAGATCAGCATGGTTTCCTACATATGTAGTAGCACTCTTAGGGGTTGCCAAACGCTACTAGTAACTGGTAGTTATAAAGGTAGCTTTCGGGTATGCTATGAAATATGCGGAGGGATGTGACTGGTTGGATATGGGATTTGCCCCTCCTAACATAACAGGAGAGATGTCTCTGGGCCCCTCGTTGTGGTCGGATAAAGAAAGTGCATGGCCATGCCACTAATGGTCGAAGTGTCGACCACATAAAGTTATTCGACACTTGATCGAGAAAGTATTGAACAGTCCATGAATGATACAACCTCTCACCTGGAGTTCAATCAGACATCGTGAGGCAAAGGGAGAATACACGAGAAGGTTTTTCAGCTTGATTAGATACGAGCTGGTCGTAGGTTTGTCGAATATGGTCACTAAGTGGTCGGGACCTGGTCGTAAGTAGTTACGAATTGGTCAAGACCAAATATGAACCTATCGTATAGAGATACGAGCTGGTCGTTAGTGATATGGACCTAGTCGTAGATCATATTGCATTAAGATTCATCCGATATATTCTGTGTGTTCGGGAATCGTTATGTGCTGCTAGGTACCGCTAATGACTTGTGGTCGGAAAAGAGATTCCGAGTCACAACCGATTGCATATGAACCTATAGGGTCGCATACTTAAAGGGTTGGGATTTGATTTGGATAGTGATTTGAATTCTTGTAGGCATCGAGTTCGTAATGGGCCTCAAGTTCGAGACCCATCATGGATGCCTATAAATAGAGGGGCGGTGGCAAGGGGTGCTATGACGATCTTTTGGAAGAACTCTTTAAACCCTAATAGCTGTGAGGACCCCCGGGTTATCTCCCTAAGACCGAGACTAAGCATGGTCTTAAGGACATAACTCTAGGCCTCAAGAAAATGGATTCCAACTTAACTACATATAAGTGAGAGGTTCAACCAAAACTAGAGCCTCGGCGATCATGCGTGCTGCTCCACTGCAAGCACTACATGATTGTCGGTTCTCTAACCAGTCAAACACGACACTTAAAGAGTTAAATGGGAATCCACGAACAGCGAGTACAAGATCATATTGGCTCCCAAGATCAGCGACCAATATGCTCATACTCTTCATACAACGTTGATCACATCCATACAACATTCATACATTAATTGTTCGAAAGACGTACGATATAGTTGTTAAAATCTGCAACTATTACATTACGGCCGACCGGCCAAATTCAAATAAAAGTGATAAATAACAGCGGAAGCAAAATAAATAAACCAAAAGTCCAGCAAGGTATGCCCATAACCCAAGGCAACCGACTGGGGGTTAAATGATAGCACTACTCGCCGCTGTCGCCTAAATCGCAGATCGACGAGCTCATCTGCTCGAAATCGCCCTCACCGAAAAGAAAAACAAAAGGCCACCAACATCCGGCCGAGTACAAGTGCACTCGCAAGTCTTACACAAAGAAAAAGTAGTATGCTAGAGGTTGTTCCAAAGGATGGCTCATATTGGCTTAGTTTTGCAAAAGAGACGCAACAATTAACAACCTACACATACTAGTTTCCAAGTGCCCATTTATAAATCAGATTTGAAGTAGAAGTAAAGCTCATGAATAAGTAATAACATGAATCACAAATGAATCATAAAAGTGTCAAATTGGCGGTCCACTTTGATACAACAACAAGTACACAATTTAACAAAGTGGCGGTCCACTTTGCTACAACACAAGCATGAATATCCCATTCATGACAATCCCAAGTTTTTCCACAAAACAAATATGTCAAAGTCTAACAATAGTAACTCCCGAACTCAAGCGCTTGTCCATAACCTAGGGCGAGGCTATTCGAATAGATTTATACCTGCAGGGTGTACTACTTACCCACACGACTTGATTAGCCCGTTGAGCCTCCAGATGCCTCCAAAATAGCATACTTCCTATGGTATGCCGGTAGGGTAAATCAAGATATGGTCATTTTAGCAAGAAAATTTCATTATGCTAAGTCCTCAACCTTGGGCTTCTAGGCGACATAAGACGTTACGGTCTATATGCCCTATCTACCGCAAGGAACATAGGGTTTAACGACCCTATGGCCTCACAAAACCACCGTGGGGCTCAACACAACAAAACCTTCCCCTACTTAACCATACGGCTCCCACCCCGCATGTGGTAGCACGAATGTACTTGAATCAACGACGCTACCAAAGTTCGGTCCTTGTTGGTCTAGACAAGACAATCCACATACCCAATCTCGCACGAAGGCACCTTCACTAGCATCCACTTGTCCGCACCCAAATCTCATTTTAAATAACAAAATTTTAACTTTTGAAACAGATACGAAGATCTGAAATAAACAAAAAAATTATAAAGTTTATATGTCCCATGACCGTCAAGTTATTCCCGCCAATCAAACTATCGCTCTAGACTTGCATGGCTAAGCAACACATCCCACGTAAGTCACACAACTTATCCTAAACATTTCAGTAATGGAGTAATTCAAGGATAACCACAATGACAAAACAATAGGGTGTATCTAACTATTCCACACAAAAATAGCGACATTAATAAAATAGCATGCAAGCAAATATCATTGCACTAACTTAACAAAAACGGGATCAAATATGATGCAAAAGAAAGTTCAAATGATGCTTGCCTTGCTGGTATGCTAGCTGCTGTCCTCAGAGCGTATAAGTCAATATCGATGGCTTCGGATCTATTTAAGTATAATACCGAATAAACATCGAGAAATACTCAAAATTCAAAGTGCTCAAAATGCATGATTTTTCTACAGTAGCTAAGTCATGATTTTAGATGAATTTAGGTGGAAGATTCACTTCAATTGGATTTAGCATGTGAAAGTTATAAGGGTTCAAGTTCTGCTTTAAAAAATCCATTTTAATTTGAATCATATCGCTCATTGTATTTAAATATTTGAGCAAAATTTGTAGAGTAGTAGTGAGTATAATGATTACATGGATAAATTGACAATATTATTACAAGTCCGTAATAGTTGAGTTTGACTCAATTTGAGTTTTCAATATTTAGTTATGAATTTATAAAGTTATTAACATTTTCTTTGTAAAAATAAAGATGATAATAGCTCATTTTCCAATTTAATGTTCTCTGTTACAGAGACATACTTGAAACCAATTTTAATATTAAGTTCATCTAAAATGAAAAATACCAGAAGTGGTTTCATCCATTTTAGAGTTGAAATGAATTAGTTATGATTTTTCAAAGTTAAATACATTTCTTAGTTTGTAAATAATTACATTCTGATTTTCTTAAATGATTAATACTTTTCTTACCGAAGCGCTACCTAGCCGCAGCCACTGACATGTGGGGCCGGTAACAGTGTCATTTCTCATTTACCCCCGGGGATTTAATTTCCCGACTGACAAGTGGGGCCCGCATGTAAGCGGCGAGTGAAACTACAAAGATGCTGCATGGACCACGAGTTCATGATCGCTCACAAAGACAAGAATGTGCGCTTATGGCTAGGCCCACTTGTCACCGCCGCTATCTCCTCGTGTTTCACATCGGGCCCGCATGTCATAGACTCATATACTCGCTTAAGACACCATTAAGAACAAGAATTGCAGATTAAGGCCTAATGACGGAGTTACGCTTGTCTGACGCGTCCGACAACGCTGCGCGGCGATGTTCGGCTGGCTCGCCGGCTTCTACGCCCACGCGATGCGGCTATATACATACCGCGCAATAGCCTTGCGCAACTTTGGGTGGTGGTGGCGATGCACGAGGTATTCTGTCTTGCACGCTCGTCGGAGAGGAGCGCGGGTACAATCTGACAAACGTGTAGCAGCTGTAATGCTCGCAATGTTCAAAAGCGGTGCCCGAGCATCTAGGGACTACCGAGAGCTACCGAGAGTTGGAGAGAAGAGTGGATGACCGAGTCGGCTTGGCGACGGTGAGGTCTACTACGGCGATGCGGTTCAATCGGGAGGAGACACCCTGAGCAACAAGGAAGACAATGAAGCTTCGGGATAGCTCAAAGATCGATAGGGTGTGCCCTGGTAGCAAAGAACTGACTAATGCCTTACCGGATCAAAGTGGGAGACGAAAAGTTTGGATTTCGGCCGATTTGGTTCAACTCTCAATTACACGGTCTCCTGGCATGCATTGCAAAAATTAGTTGAGGGGAACTCATCCCTGAGCTAAAAGACATGATATGACGCGCAAAAGTTAGCAAGTAGCTCACCGGAGGCAAAGATAGAACAATGGTGTCCTCGATGCAAGCTCGGGCGCGAACCGAGCCGAGGAAGACACGATCGCGCCCGGAGCTACAAGCGAAACCAACACGGGCTTAGTCAAATGGAACCAGATCGGAGAAAGCTCAAGGCCCAGAGACGAAGTTTACCCAAGAACGGAGCTCACACGAGCTTCTCCTTCCTCCGTGCCGAGAGGAAGAATGGCCAGCGTAGGGGCACGGGAGTTTAAACGGAACCAAGGGACTAACAGAGGCGTGAGCTAGTGAAGCTTGGGATTGGTCGTAGGGCGGTGCGGTCACGGCCGACGGAGCTTCGCAGAGCATGGCGGGCGCGTGGCGTTTGGCTTCTGCGCGAGCGAGGGAGAAGACAGGTCCGACAAGTGGGACCCAGCGGCAGCGAGAGAAAGAAACGGAACGAGCGGGCAAGGCGCGAGGAAATCACCGTTGGATCTTGATCGGAGGGTCAGCACCGAGAGGGTTTGTTGGGACGGCTCGCCAAGTGGCTCGGTCGGACCATCAGGCAATGGGTTTGAGCCCGCGAATGCTGCTCCTAATTGACCAGATTTGAATTTTAAACCTCCTAGTTTGACCAGCTCCAAAATATAACAATAAAATTTATAAAATGTGAAATAATTTTGAGGGGTTCCTGGGTGACCTAGTACCCATAAAAATTATAATATCATACTGTTTATGATATACTTTGTGTTTTATAAATTCAAACTTAAGCTATGTTGTTTGGTAGTGTTTGAATTTTATCAGGGTTCAAACTCTTCCCAAAAATTTGGGAAAAATTATATTAATTCATGATAAGTAATGTAGTATTTGAATAAATTAATTCCAGGGGAACTTCAATAGCATTTGTTTTGGTTTTTCATTTGTAGTTCCAATTATAGCATAGGTTTAATTCCTTTCACAGATTTTCCAAATGCAATATTTAATATAAATGCTGGAAATCATGATGCATGCTAATGAAATGCATAATAATCCTCTTTATTAATTTGGGGGTGTGACAAACCTCCCCCCCTTATAAAAGATCTCGTCCCCGAGATCGGTAGGACTTAAAGATGGATAGAAAAGTTCTAAAGGAAACATAACATCTGTTGTCTTGATTTCCTTCAAGGATAGTGCTAAGACATCCTATCAAGTTACAAGGAATGGCTTTTAACCTTTCCTTTCTTGATACGAAGGCATTTCAAGCAGAAGGAAAAAGATCTGGATATTTGGTTCGCAGATGGTCTTCACGTTCCCATGTCGCTTCATCTTCGAGATGGTTACTCCATTGAACTTTGATGAACTTGATGTTGCGATTCTCGCCTTGCGCTCCGCTTCTTCAAGAATGCGAATCGGTGCTCCCGATAAGAAAGATCGGGTTGTAAGTCGAGTGCTTCCAACTTAGTTGCTTCGCTTGGGACGCGAGACATTTCTTCGCCAGAAACATGGAACACGCCATGCACATCTGAAAGTGATGGCGGCAACTCCAATTTATAAGCTACCGATCCCATCTTCGCTACAATTTGGAATGGTCCAATGTAGCGAGGTGCCAATTTGCCTTTGACTTGAAAACGGTGTGTTCCTTTCATTGGAGAGACCTTGAGATAGACGTGATCATCCACCTCAAAGCTTAGTTCGCGACGACGACGGCCGCAGATACGACTTCGGGCGTGATTGAGTCGTCCAAGTCGCTCGCGGATGACACGAACTTGTTCTTCTCGCATCTTCCACTAAAGTTGGACCATAGAATGGTCTCTCCCCGGCTTCGGACCAGTTCAAGGGTGTCCTACAAGCTCTTCCATACAACGCCTCAAAAGGTGACATTTGCAAGCTCGATTGGAAACTATTGTTGTAGGAGAACTCCGCAAACGGTAAACATTTTTCCCAATCCTTGCTATAGGACAGCACACATGCCCGAAGAAGATCTTCTAAAACTTGGTTCACCCTCTCGGTTTGTCCATCCGCTTGTGGGTGGTAGCTGAGCCGAAAGATAGATTGGTCCCCATGGCGTTATGCAAGCATTTCCGTGAGATGTGAATTGAGGACCTCTATCCAAACGATCACCTTCGGTACACCATAGAGACAAACAATCCTGGAGATGTACAGCTCTGCTAGTTTGGCTCCGGCGTAAGTGGTCTTGACAGGAATAAAATGGGCAACCTTTGTCAGACGATCGACAATCACCCATATGGAATCGGACCCGGCTTGAGTCCTAGGAAGGCCGGTGATAAAATCCATGCCAACTTCTTCCCATTTCCACTTGGGAATGGGTAGGGGTTGTAGAGTGCTCGCGACTTCAAATGCTCACCTTGACTCTTTGGCATACATCACACTCGGAACATAACGAGCGATCTGTCGCTTCATTTGACTCCACCATAGTTGCTTCTTTAAATCTTGGTACATCTTGGTACAACCAGGTGAATAGAAAACTCGAGTTGTGAGCTTCCTTGAGAATTAATTCCTCAGTTTGCGATCAAATGGCACCACCAAACGGTTTTGAACCGTAGGGCGCCTGCATATCTTCTTTAAAGCATTTGGCCTTTCCAAGCTTCATTCGCTTCCGGATTTGGGCCACTTCAAAATCGGTCTTCGGGCTTCTAATCTGATCCTCAAGTGTGGATGTCACGCTTAGGGCAGCGAGAGAACCTTCTTTAATTATCTCCGTGTAGACGTTGCATCGCAAAGACAAATCTCGCCAAAAGGGAGTTATCGCCAAACAGCTTGCATTGAGATTTCGCCAACGATCGGCTACTACATTAGCTTTCCTGGTGATAATGGAGTCCCATATCATAATCCTTGATCAACTCAAGCCATCTTCTTTGTCTCAAGTTCAGATCGGATTGGGTGAAAATATATTTGAGGCTCTTGTGATCGGTGTAGATCTCGCAACGACATCGATGAGGTAATGTCGCCAAATCTTCAAAGCATGGACTATCGCTGCAAGCTCTAAGTCATGTGTGGATAATTAGCTTCATGAGGCCTCAATTGCCTTGATGCATACGCCACCACTCGCCCTCTTGCATGAGCACACATCCGAGCCCATGGCGAGATGCATCACAATAAATGTCAAGTTTTTGTGAATATCCGCAAGGTGAGTACCGAGCCTTGGTCGAGATCTTTCAAAACTTGAAAGCTTTGCTCACATTCCGCTGACCATTCAAACTTCTTTTCCTTCCTTAAAAGTCGGGTCATTGGTCTCGCAATTTTGGAGAAGTTCTCGATGAATCATGTAGTATCCCGCAAGTCCAAGAAAATCGCGAATGTCGGTGACGCTCTTGGGTTGCCTCCAGCTTCAGCACATCTTGCACTTTGCTTGGATCAACAGCGACACCACCCTTGGATAACACATGACCCAAGAAATCGACTTCACGGCCAAAATTCACATTTGCTGAATTTAGCATAGAGTTGATGTTGACGGCTTTCCCAACACAAGTCGCAGTGTTTGCTCATGTTCTTCATCGACTTGGAGTAGATAAGTATGTCGTCAATGAACACAACAACAAACTTGTCCAAGTACTCCATGAAAACCGAATTCATAAGATTCATGAAATAAGCGGAGCATTGGTTAAGCCAAAAGACATAACAAAGATACTCGCATGCCGTAACGAGTAGAAAATGCCGCCTTCTGTATGTCTTCGCTTCGACTTTTATTTGGTGGTAGCCCAATCTCAAGTCAACTTTGAGAAAACCCGAGCTCCACCAATTGATCAAACAGATCATCAATTCGCGGAAGTGGATATTTGTTCTTGATTGTGACCTCGCTCAACGGACGATAGTCGACACACATCCGCAAACTCTTGTCTTTCTTCTTGACAAAGATAGCCGCATCCCGTGAGGAGTCGGGCCTAATGAAACCCTTATCTTGAAGTTGCTTGAGTTGTTCTTTCAATTCTACCAACTCATTTGGAGGCATCCGATATGGCCGCTTAGAAATTGGCGCAAGATCGGTGCAAGCTCGATGACGAATTCAACTTCCCGAGCAGGGGGCATGCCTGGGAGTTCTTCGGGAAATACATCTGGATATTCACATACCACTGGTACTTCCTCTAATTCAAGAGAGGTACTAGCCTCCAAAGCAAAGAGATGAGAAGGTCCTACTAAAGGTGCAAAAGTGACTTGACTGCCGTCTTCACTTGTGACAGAAATAGACCGTTGGGCACAGTCGATCTTTCCCTGATTTTTGGACAGCCAATCCATCCCTAAAATCACATCAATACCCACTGAAGCTATCACAATTAGGTTTGCCAAGAAGTTAACCTTTTGAATTTCCACTTTTACGTCCCGGCAAACTTGATCGGTTTGGAAAACCGATCCCGGCGACTGGATCTGATAAGGTGGCTGGAGTTTATGCATTTCAAATTGATTGAGTGCAGCATATTCCCTTTTTATGAATGAATGAGATGCACCTGAATCAAATAAAACTGATGCTGGACAAGAATTAACAGAAAGTGTACCCAAAACGACGTCTGGAGCGCCGCTTGCCTCCTCGGCAGTGACGTGGTTTACTCGGCCACGTGCAGGAACTTGAGGAGGGGTCGATGAAGCACGAGAAGGTGGTGAAGGTCTTGCCGCACCGGGGCGAGGTGTAGAAGCTTTGTAGGTTCATGGCATTCCTCGCCGCTTGGCGAGGCAATGAGATGCGAATGGCCCGGCGCCACAATGGAAACAAGTGACGCTGGCCTTGTACGTGCCACCATTCAGGGATTCTACCCCATTGCTCACTGTCGACGGCAAAGAAAGTGATGGAGCCGCCGCAGGAGGTTTTGGCGCCACCGGGCGCTGATACCGCTGAAGTCCGGAAAGGCCCGGTCGCGACGAAAGAATCGCCACTAGCCGCATTCTCGAGCACCTTCTTCCTCTTCTTGGACTCATCTACAATGACACTCTTGTGCTCCACCACAAGTGCCTTGTTTACCAAGTGCCGGAAATTGCGAACTCATGTACCGCTAGGGCCACCAGAGCTCTTCACCAAGCCATTCATGAAACGGCTCGCGGCGGGCGCGTCAGAGAAACGCCATCGAGCATAACGAGATAGAAAATTAAACTCATGTAGGTACTCGTGATCGTCTTCTTTCCTTGCTTGATGCAAGGAACTGCTGCGCTTAATCATCATAACGCCTCGTGGATGTGAGCTTCCACAAAGCCGCCGAATTGCGTCCATGTGGGAACGTCCTCGTCGCTTGCATGGCGGAGAAATTGTCCCACCATGCGCCATTGCGCTACTCAGAGCCGATAACTAGCAAAAGAACCTCTCCATGCCAAGCATTGAGCAATAGCTAGTTTCTTCTCAATATCTCTCACCAGATCTTACGCCTCCATCGGGTCTTGATTGCGAGAAGGTCAAGGATTGGTCCGCTGAAATTAGCGAGACCCCTGTGCACGGTGAGAGGTAGCCTCCCGCTGGACTAGGAGCTCGAGCAAGTTGCGGGCAATAATTTCAAGAATCCGTGTCGTGTCCATTCGGTTTCTTTCTATCTGTAGCAACACCTCAGCCATTGAGGGAGGCGGTGGTAGCTCTTCCTCAGATGTACTGCCACGCTGATGATGTTGCTGGGACGGCTCGCCCCCAACCGCAGAACGAGGTCCCCGTGACGGAGAGCCCTCATCCTGCTGAGCGCGTGAACGAGTGTTTGGCCCTGTCATTCTGAGGTGACAAGGAGAGTTAGGGAAAAGGGCTAGGATACTTACTTTTTAGGGGAAAACCAAATTAAAGACACAAACATTTTATACGAAATTATTCATGCAGGAGGGTAAATGAGGCACAAGAACTCAAAGTCAAATAGGGTACAAAAGCACTAAGGCCAGTACAAAATCCAATACTTAACTCGCAGAGTTTAAGAGTGATAACATCAAAGAGGCCCGTAGGCGAATGGTAACTGCCCGAACTTAAGTCCTTGCAAAAGAAACACCTCTGGATCAACAACTACTAATCGACAGTACAAATAGAAAGATACATACTCGCTGGACCCACGTAAGGGCAGCGAGCGCACTATTCTAACACCCTATCTATTTTCACGATCGAAATTTACCGGGAACTCATCCAGAAGGTGATACCCAGGAGATCCCGTATCATCAGGGTCATGTGGATTGGTGAGGCGTAAAGGGGATCCTACGATGTGTCCCTCCGCAGTTGCCGACCTTTGAGTGCGGGAAAAACCCACCGACATGCGAGCCTGACGCCGTTGTTCCTGATTGAGAACTTGTCCTCCAATTTCAGGGAGACGGTACTCTGATGGCGCAGAGGCATAGGGGTTGTAGATGCTCCTGAGCTACAAGAAGACGACGTCGCGTCTCCCAAAGCTCATGAATGACGATCGCAAGATCCGTCCGTGATGCGAACCAACCTTGCGAAGTTGTCGAACATGGGGATCCTCCCGTCTTCAATCCCAGCGAAGGTGTTCACCTCCACGCCATGTGCTTGCATAGGAAGTGGTCGATGGTGGTCGAGACAACTCCGTTAAGTCATAACGGCGACTCATGGCCATACGGGCCACCTCTTGTAAAGCCATGGCCTCGTAAGTCCCATGTGCTCGAAAGCTGCGGAATACTTCCCGTAACTTGTCTTGCAACGATATGGATCACAGCCCGGTAGTCTTCCATCCCGGGACCTAGGTCTCGACGGTAGATGAAGTATACGGGTTGGTATGTGAAGTTTGCCCTCCACATCATATCTCGAAGAAGTGCTGGGTATCCATCCACATCTTCAGCTTGAGTCTCTCGACCAGATACTGATGTCCCATCTAAAGACAAGAATAACCCAGGTAAGTTAGTTTTGCAAATCAAATGAGAGTAAGGTGAGGGATGAAGCTAAGATGGATGAGGAATAAAAGAGATTATTACTTATCTTTATGAAATAATTTGATGGTCAAAAATATTTTGACTTAAAGAGGCTTACTAATACTAACGCCCATGCTATTTCTAACCTACAGTCAGTATGGCTCTGATACCAACGCTGTGAGGACCCCCGGGTTATCTCCCTAAGACCGAGACTAAGCATGGTCTTAAGGACATAACTCTAGGCCTCAAGAAAATGGATTCCAACTTAACTACATATAAGTGAGAGGTTCAACCAAAACTAGAGCCTCGGCGATCATGCGTGCTGGCTCCACGGCAAGCACTACATGATTGTCGGTTCTCTAACCACTCAAACACGACACTTAAAGAGTTAAATGGGAATCCACGAACAGCGAGTACAAGATCATATTGGCTCCCAAGATCAGCGACCAATATGCTCATACTCTTCATACAACGTTGATCACATCCATACAACATTCATACATTAATTGTTCGAAAGACGTACGATATAGTTGTTAAAATCTGCAACTATTACATTACGGCCGACCGGCCAAATTCAAATAAAAGTGATAAATAACAGCGAAGCAAAATAAATAAACCAAAAGTCCAGCAAGGTATGCCCATAACCCAAGGCAACCGATCGGGGTTAAAGATAGCACTACTCGTCATTGTCGCCTAAATCGGCATCGACGAGCTCATCGGCTCGAAATCGACCTCACCAAAAGAAAAACAAAAGGCCAGCCAACATCCGGCCGAGTACAAGTGCACTCGCAAGTCTTACACAAATAAAAAGTAGTATGCTAGAGGTTGTTCCAAAGGATGGCTCATATTGGCTTAGTTTTGCAAAAGAGACGCAACAATTAACAACCTACACATACTAGTTTCCAAGTGCCCATTTATAAATCAGATTTGAAGTAGAAGTAAAGCTCATGAATAAGTAATAACATGAATCACAAATGAATCATAAAAGTGTCAAAGTGGCGGTCCACTTTGATACAACAACAAGTACACAATTTAACAAAGTGGCGGTCCACTTTGCTACAACACAAGCATGAATATCCCATTCATGACAATCCCAAGTTTTTCCACAAAACAAATATGTCAAAGTCTAACAATAGTAACTCCCGAACTCAAGCGCTTGTCCATAACCTAGGACGAGGCTATTCGAATAGATTTATACCTGCAGGGTGTACTACTTTACCCACACGACTTGATTAGCCCGCTGAGCCTCCAGATGCCTCCAAAATAGCATACTTCCTATGGTATGCCGGCGGGTAAATCAAGATATGGTCATTTTAGCAAGAAAATTTCATTATGCTAAGTCCTCAACCTTGGGCTTCTAGGCGACATAAGACGTTACGGTCTATATGCCCTATCGGCCGCAAGGAACATAGGGTTTAACGGCCCTATGGCCTCACAAAACCACCGTGGGGCTCAACACAACAAAACCTTCCCCTACTTAACCATACGGCTCCCACCCCGCATGTGGTAGCACGAATGTACTTGAATCAACGACGCTACTAAAGTTCGGTCCTTGTTGGTCTAGACAAGACAATCCACATACCCAATCTCGTACGAAGGCACCTTCACTAGCATCCACTTGTCCAGACCCAAATCTCATTTTAAATAACAAAATTTTAACTTTTGAAACAGATACGAAGATCTGAAATAAACAAAAAAATTATAAAGTTTATATGTCCCATGACCTGTCGGGTTATTCCCGCCAATCAAACTATCGCTCTAGACTTGCATGGCTAAGCAACACATCCCACGTAAGTCACACAACTTATCCTAAACATTTCAGTAATGGAGTAATTCAAGGATAACCACAATGACAAAACAATAGGGTGTATCTAACTATTCCACACAAAAATAGCGACATTAATAAAATAGCATGCAAGCAAATATCATTGCACTAACTTAACAAAAGCGGGATCAAATATGATGCAAAAGAAAGTTCAAATGATGCTTGCCTTGCTGGTATGCTAGCTGCTGTCCTCAGTAGCGTATAAGTCAATATCGATGGCTTCGGATCTATTTAAGTATAATACCGAATAAACATCGAGAAATACTCAAAAATTCAAAGTGCTCAAAAATGCATGATTTTTCTACAGTAGCTAAGTCATGATTTTAGATGAATTTAGGTGGAAGATTCACTTCAATTGGATTTAGCATGTGAAAGTTATAAGGGTTCGAAGTTCTGTTTTCAGAAAAATCCATTTTAATTTGAATCATTCATCGCTCATTGTATTTAAATATTTGAGCAAAATTTGTAGAGTAGTAGTGAGTATAATGATTACATGGATAAATTGACAATATTATTACAAGTCCGTAATGTTGAGTTTGACTCAATTTGAGTTTTCAATATTTAGTTATGAATTTATAAAGTTATTAACATTTTTCTTTGTAAAAATAAAGATGATAATAGCTCATTTTCCAATTTAATGTTCTCTGTTACAGAGACATACTTGAAACCAATTTTAATATTAAGTTCATCTAAAATGAAAAATACCAGAAGTGGTTTCATCCATTTTAGAGTTGAAATGAATTAGTTATGATTTTTCAAAGTTAAATACATTTCTTAGTTTGTAAATAATTACATTCTGATTTTCTTAAATGATTAATACTTTTCTTACCGAAGCGCTACCTAGCCGCAGCCACTGACATGTGGGGCCGGTAACAGTGTCATTTCTCATTTACCCCCGGGGATTTAATTTCCCGACTGACAAGTGGGGCCCGTATGTAAGCGAGTCGAAACTACAAAGACAAAGGCATGGACCACGAGTTCATGATCGCCTCACAAAGACAAGAATGTGCGTTTAAGTGGCTAGGCCCACTTGTCAGCCGCTGCTTATCTCCTCAGGTTTCTGTTACTGGGGCCCGCATGTCATAGACTCATATACTCGCTTAAGACACCATTAAGAACAGTAATTGCAGATTAAGGCCTAATGACGGAGCTACAGTTGTCGGACGCGTCCGACAACGCGCCCGTGCGATTGCCCGGCGGCTCGCCGGCGCTACGCGCCACGGCGATGCCGGCTAAGAAGCGGCTATAATTTTGCAATAGCCTTGCGCAACTTTGGGTGGTGGTGGCGATGCTCGAGGTGGCTGTCGCGGCTCGCCGGAGAGGAGCGGCGGTACAATACGCAAACGTGTAGCAGCTGTAATGCTCCGCAATGTTCAAAAGCGGGTGCCCGAGCATCTAGGGACTCTTGGAGAGCTACCCGAGAGTTGAGAGAAGAGTGGATGACCGGAGCTGGCTTGGCGACGGTGAGGTCTACGGCGGCGATGCGGTTCAACGGGGAGGAGACACCCTGAGCAACAAGGAAGACAATGAAGCTTCGGGATAGCTCAAAGATCGATAGGGTGTGCCCTGGTAGCAAAGAACTGACTAATGCCTTACCGGATCAAAGTGGGAGACGAAAAGTTTGGATTTCGGCCGATTTGGTTCAACTCTCAATTACACGGTCTCCTGGCATGCATTGCAAAAATTAGTTGAGGGGAACTCATCCCTGAGCTAAAAGACATGATATGACGCGCAAAAGTTAGCAAGTAGCTCACCGGAGGCAAAGATAGAACAGCGGTGTCCTCGGATGCAAGCTCTGGGCGCGAACCGGAGCCGAGGAAGACACGATCGCTCCTCCGAGCTACAAGCGAAACCAACACGGGGCTTAGTCAAAATGGAACCAGATCTAAGAGAAAGCTCAAGGCCCGAGACGAGAAGTTTACCCAAGAACGGAGCTCACACGAGCTTCTCCTTCCTCCGTGCCGAGAGGAAGAATGGCCAGCGTAGGGGCACGGGAGTTTAAACGGAACCAAGGGACTAACAGAGGCGGCGTGAGCTAGTGAAGCTTGGGATTGGTCGTAGGGCGGTGCGGTCACGGCCGACGGAGCTTCGCAGAGCATGGCGGGCGCGTGGCGCTTGGCTTCGCGCGAGCGCCAAGGCCATGAGGAGAAGACAGTCCGACAGTGGGACCCGGGCAATGAGAGAAAAGAAACGGAACGAGCGGGCGCGCGCGCGAGAAATCACCGTTGGATCTTGATCGGAGGGTCAGACCGAGAGGGTTTGTTGGGACGGCTCGCCAAGTGGCTCGGTCGGACCATCAGTGCAATGGGTTTGAGCCCGCAACAGTGCTCCTAATTGACCAGATTTGAATTTTAAACCTCCTAGTTTGACCAGCTCCAAAATATAACAATAAAATTTATAAAATGTGAAATAATTCTGAGGGGTTCCTGGGTGACCTAGTACCCATAAAAATTATAATATCATACTGTTTATGATATACTTTGTGTTTTATAAATTCAAACTTAAGCTATGTTGTTTGGTAGTGTTTGAATTTTATCAGGGTTCAAACTCTTCCCAAAAATTTGGGAAAAATTATATTAATTCATGATAAGTAATGTAGTATTTGAATAAATTAATTCCAGGGGAACTTCAATAGCATTTGTTTTGGTTTTTCATTTGTAGTTCCAATTATAGCATAGGTTTAATTCCTTTCACAGATTTTCCAAATGCAATATTTAATATAAATGCTGGAAATCATGATGCATGCTAATGAAATGCATAATAATCCTCTTTATTAATTTGGGGGTGTGACAATAGCCACGCCTTCCTCAATCACGCTGCCAGTGCTAGCACTCCAACGCGTGGTGCCTCCTGCCCCGTATGTGTGGATACTTTGGAGGTGTTGTTGTGAAGCATCAGCACTAGGACGATCCGCAACTCGTGACGATCATAGGAGTCGGAGGAGGAGACATTCGTCCAGTATGACTACTCGGAGGAGAAGACACGCGGTGAGTACGACTACAACCGCATCAACTCGCTACATCGACTCTATTTTCGCTACGAGTCGACGCGTCTAGTGGTAATCTCGTGATCTATTACTAGCGGAAGTTCCTTGGTTGCACGGTAATTTTTTGTTTAGTGCTATCGTAGCCTTCCCGTGATCCTTGAAAATACTCCTTAATCTTTATAACTGACGATTCATTCAAGGAACAAAATAACACTTATTAAATAACACATAAACATGTATGTGATACAATCATCTCTATGATTGCCTCTAGGGCATATCATCAACAGTCTCCTACTTGCACTAGAGTTAATCAAACAGGTATCGAATACCCATAGCTCTTGTGTGCACTTGGTCATGTTCGGCAAGTCTACGACCAGCTCGTATCTGCATACGACTAGTCTGGATTTAGTCGTATCACTATATAACTAGTCTTGGATCTTGTCGTATCACTATACAACTAATCCTGGATCTGGTCCAGTCCATACATGGTCGAACTTGCACTAGAGTCAATCATAAAGGTATCTTATACCCATTGATCTTGTGTGCGCCTCATGCTTATGCTGCGGGAGAGGCTTTGTCAACGAATCAGCAATATTCAAATCCGTGTGCACTTTGTATATCTTCACATCACCTCATTCAACGATCTCACAAATAATGTGATATCGCCGAAGTATGCGCTTGGACTTTAGATGCGATCTAGGCTCCCTAGCTTGTGCAATGGCTCCACTATTATCACAATAGAGATCCATTGGACTAGAAGCACTTGAAACCACACCCGGTTTATTAATGAACTTTCTAATCCACACGGACTCTTTTGCAGCTTTCGAAGCTGCAATATACTCAGCCTCTATTGTAGAATCAACAACCGTTCCCTACTTGGAACCCTTCCAGCTTACTGCTCTTCCATTCAAACAAAACACAAACCTTGATTGCGATCTGTAATCATCCTGGTCCATTTGGAAGCTAGCATCGATGTAACCATTTACGACCAGCTCTTCCTCACAATCAAACACAAGGAATGTATCCTTAGTCCTTCTCAAGTACTTAAGAATATTCTTGACTGCTATTCAGTGATCTTCACCTGGATCCTACTGATATATGCTCGTAACACTTAGAGCATATAATTACTACCGAAAACCTCATCACAGACGGTTCGGAACCGTCATCACAGACGGTTTTTGAACCGTCTGAATTTTTATGTCTGTGATAACAGGCGGTTATCACAGACAGTTTTTCAACCGTCTGTGATAAGTTTAACACAGACGGTTTTTTAATAGAACCGTCTGTGATACTTCATAATCAGAGACGGCTCTAATAAAAAACCGTCTGTGATACTACATAATCACAGACGGTTTGTTCTAAGAACCGCTCGTGAGGTTGCATATCACGAGCGGTTCTTGGTTTAAACCGCCTCAGGATTACCTAGTATCACACACGGTTTTGAACAAAACCGCTCGTGATATGTCCTTCCACTAACTAGTTTTTGTCGTATTTTCAGCTAGCCTCAGGAATTGCTAGCCATGCCCTCTGAAAACAAACAAGCAGAAACAACGACATCACAGATTATTGTTGACAACTCAAAGTGATCATTTAACTCAAAATCAATTACAAATGAATAAGTAGAAACAGCTACATCACAGATTATTGTTGACAATCATTTAACTCAAAATCAATTACAAAAGAATGTTTCAAGTATTGTCGCTAGAGTTACAAATTGAATTACAACTAGTCAAAGTGAGTTACAATATTGAATCAATTACAACTAGTCGACGACGTGAAACTCTCCGTCGGGGTTAACGATTTCGACTTGATGAAGTCACAGAGCAACCCTCGAACGTGTGTGACCTCGTTCTTCTGGAGTGCTTTTAACTCTAGGTTCAAGTCCTGTCGCTAGCAAGAGTAAAGTAGTAAGAATATATATTTAAATTTATAATTATAAAATAACTATAGCGAGATTGACCTACCTGGGGATCGTGTGTCGTGGAATTAATCAATAGCCGCATATGATGGCATACGAGAATGCGCATAGGTGATCTTGTTTTTGCCGGCAGATCGCAAAAATGGATATACATATATAGGTACAATCGGTTCGAGACGCAATATTTACTGAGTATGATATATTATTATTGTGTTGTATCGCTGCATCGAAATCGTGATCTTGTGGGTTAGTGTGGCACTCATTCCTTTGTATAAACCTCCTCGGCAACATAGCCGATGAACGCCTCTACATGATTCCAAAAAGTTATCCTCGCCCATTTCAAACGAAGGAAGACTACAATACAATTATGTGCGGAGGAAATGATCGTACCTTTCGAGTATTCCTTTAAGAAGGGTGAAGTCATGGTTTTGTTGAGTAGAGAATCAAGGTACAATACCATGTTCCTCTTTGGCACAATAATCACAAGAATCCAAAGGAACCTACTCATGTATGTCGCTATAGTCATAAACCTATATATGTTCAAACAAATTTTGTGTAGCAAGTAGTGAAGCACTTACTCGGTTGTACGACACCATTATGTACTCCTTGCCGCTCGAGCAAGCAATCCCAATTTTATGTAATTCTCGACGAGGATGCGCTTGGTTTATTGTTTGCTCGAGATCACGTGCGGGTCGAGGAAACCCACCGGTTCGTTGATTCGACGGGCACATTTCATAATGTATTTGTACGTAAGGAATGAGTTGTGATATTTATCGCTATCACGCGAGTGTAGAAATTGATTGTACACACTTACAGTGTCCAACATCGTAGAAGTGAGGCGCCGAGGCGCTTAGGTTGCATAGGTCGAATAAGTCCTCGAAGCCCACGGCGGCGGCCCGCCTCGTGATGAAAATGCTCGCTCCGTGTCCGGCCGATTCCAAAGATGGCCCCCTCCTCTTGGGTCTTGCGCATGTACCACTCATGCAAAGATTGACAAGCTAGTCCCGAGCCGGTTAGTTCTTTGTCAGAGACCAACGGATATCCAAGGGAGTATTGCCCGGGCATGGCAGACGCTTGAATCTTCTTCGATATCGATTTGCCCGTAACGAGACGCTGCGACGCCTTTCTCGGAGATGACTCGGGGACTGATATGGTGACACGGTTGTCTTGTCCCTTCGGCGTCTTCTCGACGGGAACCGATGAGGCGGGCTTCTGAAGCGAAGGCTGGGGCGGACTCATCGTGGGTCCTATTGGAGAGGTAGGCGGGTCGTGACGATATCGCGTCACTGCAGGGTCCAGGGCGATGTCCTTCTTGGGCCACTGGATAAAATTGTGCACGGCATCCCCTAGTGTTATGATTTCTTCGTTCGGGAATCTCCGCCAGATGGCCATGAAATTGTCATGTACCATGTCCACCTGCACCCTGGCGTAACCCTGCGCCAGCTGGGCACCGTGCTGCACTGCCTCTTCCTGGTATGGATACACCATACCCCGCCCAGCCTCAATAGCAATCGATCCAACCATCCTCACTTGGAGCTTGCAGGGCGTCGGCTCCTACAAAACGGTACACAATTAGCTAAGGCGTCCTATATGTCTATATTTGGAGCATTCCGAGATGTACATTACCTCGATGTCGCCGATCGGTAATTGCACGCCGTCATGTCCGAGTATGTGGGACGCGACGCTACTCCGATGTTGAGGAGGACTTGCTCCCAATTAACGTGGCGGCTTGCGCCTTCATGAGTTCATTTACTTGGTTCTCAGAATTTGTTATTTGTCCTTGAAATTTTTCAATAATGACTTGTTCCAAATAGAGCGTCGTCTGGTCCTTGGATCTCTTCCTACTCCTATATGTGGCGAGTCGTGTGGGAATCCATCCTCCAAGGTACGTAAACCCCAACGCCTCGCGTGCGACCCGGTGCTCCTTGTTTCCTGTGGCCATAGATAGTACATCCTTCTCCCTGTCCACTTCGAGGGAACCTTGGGAAGATGCGGAAGTCAATGCTTCCTGCAAGAGGACATCATGTTATTATAGACACCATGAAGTTATGGACTTATTAACAACTAAGTGGTTCGACATATTTACCAGGCGTTGGGACACTGCCTCGTCTACCTGGTTTGCGAAAGAGATGCTTGCCCAAGACGTGGTCGATGCCTCGCCTTAACTGTGTTCGAGCGCTCGTCGAGATCCCAAAGAAACGGTCGAGCAGTGGTCTCTTCCTCCACCGCCCACTTCGTGGCTTTACCCGCGTACCCAGCGGTGCCGAGTTTGTGGGGGTGAGTGTTTTGGGCCTGGAGAGCTCTGTGCGCCGCACTTTGCTCCTGAAATTCGGCCGTCGTCTTAATCTGCACGAAGGCATCCCATGTATCCCGCGACAAGAAAGGATACTTCGTGAAGGGTGTCCGACCCGTGTTCACGTACTGCGTGACAAGCAGGCTCTTGAAGGTCCTCCACGCGTGGCACATCGCGAACAGCGCGTGCCATCGCACACGCGTCCGGTCTCGCCAGAGAAAGTGAACGAGGCGGCTCACCCTGGCCCGGTCTCTCTGTACATCCGCCGACACTTCCGTGTTGGGGTGGTTATGGGGACCCGCTCCTTACAAGTACCCCGCAGACGGTCCGAATCTTGCAACCGTTTTGGGACTCGGTGATCCCGACATCACCGACCTCCGTGATCGCATGCGGCTGGACGGCAATTTAGAGATTCCTCCGCCATCTCGCTTCGTACCACCTTGATCGGAGATCCAGACGCATTTGGCGACGTCACGACGGCGGCGAAGACGCGCCTCGCCATCTCGCTAACTTGCTATCTATATAAGTTATACACAATGATTACTCACGATTGCACTTTCATATATCTCACAGTGGCATGAATAATCTGAAGTATGGTGTGGAGGCATGCAATTCACGCAACAAAAGTAATGGAACTTCTATGTGTATAGTATATACTTGTTTACGTTCATAAGCATATACATGTGTATACTTGAGGTGTACATAAATCTCCTGATTATAGTATTGCCAAATCAAGAAGAAATAAAAGACAGTAGTAAGCAACACATGTAGAGCTCAAATCTGAATATGCTATCACATCAATTTCAGTATATGACAATTATTATCACAGAGCAATTCCAACAGAGCCCACAAAAGTCACTTTGCAATATATATATCTCCTAGTACTAACAAATCAATTTCAGGACTTGACTTAGTACAAAGATATATATACTCAAAGTGATACTCAATAATTGAATACAAAGATACTCACAAGACGATGTATATCACAAGTATATGGCATCACAAGTTACTTGATCATTCTGCAAACCCTGCATGCATTGCCGCAAATACCAAAAGACCATCTAGAATAGAGCACACCCATTAAAGTAAGAGTAAAGAAGGAATTGCCGTCAGAGTACCATAGGGATCATCGCTATTTCCGGATCAACTTAGATTAGTCAGCACCCTGAGTACCAAGGCTACCCATACCAACTTAGGTTAACCGGCACCTTGATTCTCAAGATACCTAGACTAACCCAAATCAATCGGCACTGGATAACCGCGATACCTAGACTAACCTAAGTAAATCCAAGCTATCTTATTCCCGTAGGTTTCATCATTCAGCCAAAGCAATAGCAAGGGCCAAGAAATATCCTGCACGGGGCAATAGGGAGAGGAGGCAATGGTAAGAAGGTGAGTGCACAGCTAGGAGAGAAGGCCACCAATACATTCCCCACCAGAGCCCAGCCACCCCTGATTCATTTCCCCAAGCCGCCAGCAAAGACAAGTTCATCCCCCAAAGAAGCCAAAGAAAGCCAAGACACAAGCCTCCCCACGACCATTCTCCCCTTTTCCCCAATTCCTTCCCAAATAGAAGGCCAGAGGCAGAGGCCAAGGCAGCAGCGGCAAGAACGAGCCTAAGGCGATCCCATCAAAAGGTAACCCCATTCATACACCACTATGAACTACCCATCGCACAAGTAGCAACCACACCACACCCAAGAACATTATCATTCCCCAATCACACCCTGCAGTATCAAGCATTCATCGCTTCATCTCGAGCAATGGGAGGGATCGAGGATCAAGATACCTAGACTAACCCAAATGCAACCTTTGGTTTTCATCCTTACTCACCGGTCTTGGCGGCGGGGCGACCGGACGAAGGCGAGGACGAAGGGAGGCGGCGCTGGCCTGAGGCGGTGGACGAAGGGAGGCGGCGCTGGCCTGAGGCGGGGACGAAGGCGCGCCCGTAAACCCTCACGGCGAGAAGGGTGAAAAAGCGAGTGTGCACAACCGCTCGATGATAGGACGGACTTATATACATGGATATCACAGATGGTTCTATGATAGAACCGTCTGTGATAATGCATCACAGACGGTTCCATAATAGGTTGATATCACAGACGGTTCATTATGGAACCGTCTGTGATATTAAAATTAGGGTTTCCCTTTCTAAGTTATCACAGACGGTTCCATAATAGAACCGTCTGTGATAGTTAACATCACAGACGGTTCTATTATGGAACCGTCTGTGATGCATTATCACAGACGGTTCTATCACAGTGAACCGTCCATCGCTAGATTAACGATCCAAGTTCATCCACGTCGATTTAATTTTGGATTTTCCCGAGAAGGCTTATTTGTTATCTGAAAAATACAATTTAATTCAAAAATGCATAACTTTTTCTCTGTAAACTATTTTTAAGTGAATCCAATTTTTTTGGATTCCTCTATTAATGAGCTTACTGTGAAAATTAGTTTGAAACATGTTACTATTTCCAAAAAAGTTTACTTATGCATTTTACTTTTGCTCATTTCAAGGCTTTGAAAAATTGTAGAAAGTGCATCATAGCTCCAAATGAGATGAATCCAATTGGGTTGTTCAGCTCATGAGGTGCTTGATTCACTGTACCATAGCTCCAAATGAGGTGTTTAATTTTCTCATATATATCTTTTGCATTACAAGTCTGATAAACCGGGGTTTCACACGACCGACCGAGGCAAATTGACCAATTTAGCACTGGCCCATAACACGTGACGCGTTTGTAATACCTCGGAATCGAATCGGGTAATTAGACTATCAGCCGGGAGAAGAAAGGGCAAAGAAAAGAGTACAAATTCTGAAACAAGAAGTGAGACTGTTGATCGTCAGTTTTGGGTAAGTTCTGTACGTTTTCTGATCTTCTCACCTCTTAGAAAGTTGTAGCCCTTTGTCTTAGCTTTCGTTTGGCACCGAGATCATCTGATTTGGAGTTACGGTTTAGGAGATATGGTAGTTTTACCGCGACTGTCCAGGAGAGCTGACGTGATTTGGCAGATTTTCTTGTCGGGCCATTATGATTTACTTAGAGGCCGAATCTGTTATTTTCGTCTTCTAGAGTTTTGTTCCTGATGTCTTTATCTTTCTTTTGGCACCGAGATTACTAGATTCCGCTTTACGGTTTAGGAGATATGAAGTTTTAATTGCGCACAGTCCTGTCTACCTGAGAATTTGGAACTGCTGGTTTGCCCCTCGGTTTTGATCTAGTTAGAGTCCGATTCAGAACTTCTACCCAACTAGATTTTTGTATCCCTTGAAATTATCTTTCCGAGTTGATAAAGATCACATCAATTGGATCAGTATATTGAAAGTTATATCATTTTCTT
This sequence comes from Hsuehochloa calcarea, assembly GCA_036346395.1. Classification (NCBI taxonomy): domain Eukaryota; kingdom Viridiplantae; phylum Streptophyta; class Magnoliopsida; order Poales; family Poaceae; genus Hsuehochloa; species Hsuehochloa calcarea. Next base: position 40,893,339 of record CM070610.1, on the reverse strand, counting down.
TGCTACTGTTATGTAATCTGGACAGTTATCTGTTTGTGTTTTCATCTGTTGTTTAGGCCACTGTTTTGGCCGAATCAAAAGATCCAGTCAACTAGAGTTTCGTAGTGTTATGCCTTAAGAGTATTTGAGCACTGGTTTCAAGTCATTCGGAGTTACATATATTTAATTACGATTTTTCTCGTTCTGCTGTTCAGAAGGGCTGATATTGGCTGATTAGTTAATTCGTCATTTTGAGTTTTTGGTTTTGTTGATTAGATAGAGGGTTATGGTAAAACGCTTGTAGCCACGTCCTGTCTTGTTATTCTTATTTCGAATGAATATTTGTGTAGGCGGTGGGGCAGGGAGTGGAGAAATTCCGTCGTTGCCTCCTAACTCGTCACAGCGCGGAAGGTAAGTACATGGTAGAGTGGTGAACAATGGGTTGTTCACCATGATCATTGTTGTTACTTATCATGCTATTTATTATGCTTTCGTTCAGCTTATTCTTATACATGATATTGATGACCTTGAGTGAATGAGATTATGATATTGAGAAAATGAGGAGGAGATATTGAGTTAATGAGACGGACTATGTTGATGAATAAATAAAGATGTCGCATCATTTACATTCATCATGACAGGGGTTGCATGAGCCAGGTCGGTGAGAAAGTCATGTAACTATTCCGGTGAGGTCGGTGAGAAAGATACATGACTAGCCCGGAGAGCTCTAGATAAAATCCTACTTTGGTGGGGACTTCACGGGAGTGAAGGATAGAGTGTGTCATCGACGGTGAACACTCCGCTATACCCCAGTATCGCAGATGAGATGCATATGAGCATGAGTATGTTGGTGCATTCGCATATCTAAGTAAATTGTTAAATTGTGCAACTTTACCTATATGGAATATGACTTGTTTGTTTGAGAATGACAATGGCATTAACTAAATGGATGATGATGATAACTTTGATTATGGTTAATAAACTATTGTTTATGGCTTTATTATGTATTTGCCGAGTCTTGACTCATTCTTGCTTTATTGTTGTTTTTAGGTGACCAAAGGTGATGACGCTTTTACTCGGAAGGGCTAGCGCACTTGGAATCATGCACTTCACCCAATTATTTGATTCATTGAACATGAGAAACTTTTAGAATAACATGAATATTTATATCTAGGACATGATGGTATTGAATAACCATAGATGCTTGGTTTATGTTAATCTTGGTTTATTATTTTGCTATGCTCCTAGGTCTAATTTATTTATGATTGTCATAGTGTTATGCTTGTGTTAATGCGACCCGGGGACGGGTTTTAATGTTGTTATGCTTGCTGAAATTTCATAGTGTGTTGATGTATAATAGATGATAAGAGTAGTTTGGTGGCATTCCAGACTCAGTGTTGGGCTGGGGTGTTACAGCGTTTCCATGTTAACATCAAATTAATTACAGTGGAATATATACATGCTTAATTGAAATACAGTCCTTCATGATGATCGACGCGCATATAGCTAGCTTCCTCACTGGGTTCTTCCACCACCGATGTCGTCTCCGAAAGGAGGCAAAACAAATTGATTGTACTCTTCCTCATCCACGACATTCTCAACTCCGACAATCCTTCTTTTCCCATGAAGAACTACATGGCGGTTCTTATTTGCTGGGTCCGTTACATAAAAAACTTGAACAACTTGCTTAGCGAGTACGAATGGTTCGTCCTTGTATCCGACACGCTTGAGGTCCACAAGAGTGACACAGCATTTGTCGACCTTCACGCCTGCGAAGTTTAACCCGATGACATCGAAACAGGGGATCTTAAAAAGTACGTAGTCAAGCTCCCAAATCTCCTCTACGAATCCATAGTACGAGTTCAACTCGCGTGCCCGCGGTATTGAACCCTCGTGAAATGCATCTATGTGGACACCACTGCTCGATCGGCTCTTCATATCCTCGAGTGCCAGATAAAACGTGTACCCATTTATGTCGTATCCTTGCCATGTCACAATTGTAAATTTTGGTCCTTTGGCCAACCATAGCGCTGCTTTCATCACTTGATGCCCTCCCGGTGAATCGCATCTTTAACCATTCGTTGAACCGACGGTTGTGTTTTCTCGTGATCCAAACCTCCGACCGTGCGGATTCTGCATGTAACATGTCTTTGTACTCGTCGATGTACGGGGACACTTGGGTCATGTGTTGCAAGACCGTGAAATGAGCTTGCGCGTACGTATTTAGATCGGGAGTGATTTCTTTCCTTCCGATGATCCCGATACCCTCCGCCTCCCCTCATGACGAGATAGAGGCACACCCATCGGTTCCACTCGAGCCATGTAGTCGACGCAGGTCAATGACCTCTTCGGTTGCATAACCTTCGATGATATCGCCCTCCGCGAGATCGATTCCGTACGTAGGACTTGAGAATTCCCATGTATCTCTCAAATGGGTACATATGACGTAGGAACACCGGGCCGCATATCTTTATCTCTTTCACAAGGTGAACAATGAGATGGATCATGATATCGAAAAATAACGGAGGGAAATACATCTCAAGATGACATAGAGTCATCACCACCTCGGCCTGCAGAGCGTCGAGTCCTTCGGGATCGATGACCTTCTGAGCAATTGAATTAAAGAAATAACACAGCCTAAAGATTACCACTCGGACCTTGTTCGGCAAGATACTCCTAATCGCAACAGAAGCATTTGTGTCATCAGCACATGACAATCATGAGACTTCATACCAATTAATTTCAAATCTGTCATGGAAATAAGTTTCTTAATATTGGCGGAGTAACCGGACGGAACTTTCACACCATGCAAGCTTTGACACAGTTCATTTCTCTCGGCCTTGGACAAAGTGTAGCAAGCGGGGGAAGGTACGTTCGTCCTTTATCGGTCTCTTTCGGTGCTAACTCGGTTCTTATGTTCATATCAACCAAGTCACGTCATGCGTTAACACCGTCTTTTGTTTTGCCACTGATGTTCAGTAAGAGACCAATCAAGCTATCACATACATTCTTCTCCACGTGCATGACGTTGATGCAGTGGCGAACTTCTAAGTGCTCCCAATAAGGCAAGTCCCAAAAAATTGACCGCTTCTTCCAGATATTTTTCTGAGGGGTTCTTAATTTACATCCCTTTCCAAACACAACATCAATATCCTTAACCATATCATAGACCTCTTTCCCTCTAAAAGCCCTTGGAGCTGAACTGTCCTCCTTATTTCCATCGAATTGTTTCTTCATCTTGCGGTATGGGTGACTCCTGGGAAGGAACCTACGGTCACGCATATACACAGTTTTGTGTGAGTTGTTCAGCCATACACTCTCAGTACCATCTAAGCAGTGCGGACAGGCTTTGGCTCCCTTTGTACTGAACCCCGACAGGTTACTAAGGGTAGGAAAATCATTGATGGTGCAGAATAACATGGCGCGTAAAGTGAAGTTCTCTCGTTTGTAAGCATCCCATACTTGTACCCCTTCGGTCCAAAGTGTCACAAGATCTTCCAGCAATGGTGCTAGGTACACATCAATATCGTTCCCAGGTTGCTTCGGCCCTTGGATAAGTAGTGACATCAAAATGTACTTCCGCTTCATACACATCCAAGGAGGAAGGTTGTACATACATAGATTCACGGCCAAAGCTATGTCGGTGCTCATGTTACCGAAGGATTCATTCCATCCGTACTCAACCCTAACCTTATGTTCCTGGTTCCGACCAACTCTTTGAAGCTCCGATCGAAGTTTCTCCACTGGGCAGAATCAGCAGGGTGTCTTAGCTTTCCATCTCTCTTACGCTCCTCTGAGTGCCAACGCAGCAATCTTGCCTCCTTTGGGTTCGCAAATAAACGCTTCAAACGTGGGATTACAGGCAGATACCACAACATCTTAGCAGGAGGTCCTTGCTTCACCTTAGCAGTATTTTGACGCTTGTATCGGGACGCTTTGCACACGGACATACATGCATGTCTGCATACTCTTTACGGTAGAGGATACAATCGTTCGGACATGCATGTATTCTTTCTACTTCCATTCCCAATGGGCAAATAACCTTCTTTGCTTGATAGGTGGTGCTGGGCAACACGTTTTCCTCCGGAAGGATGTCCGCTAGGAGACCTAACAACGCCGTGAAACTCTTATCGGACCAACTATTGCTTGCCTTCAATTTCAGCAGTTCAAGCACGGTTGACAACCTTGTGTATCCCGCTTGCGGCCGAACAAAGGTCTCACCGAGTCCTCCCTTAAGCTCTCGAATTTACAAAACTCTCTCCCACAGTAGTTCTCTTACGCATCGCGTAGCATCCGATCCGCATTGTCATCGTGCCCCTATCCTCATCAAAAGCACACCACATCCGCAAATCGTTGACTTCCTCAACGATGTCATCATTATTAACTTCGTATAATCGCTCTTCACCGTGATCGGTCCAACATGTATACCCTTTTTGAAACCCCTTAGAATCAAGTGCGCTCGATCTGCGCGCGTTGTTAAACATCTTGATTACGCAATCAATGCACCTGACAAGACATAAAATTTATCCCTTTTCAAAATATCCCGCTCATGCTCTTCTAAAAGCAACCACGCCATTAATGTACTCTTGACTCACACTGTTCACACTGTATCCATTCGATCCATCTACACTACACATGTAACAAATTAGTGTCAAATTGATTAGCGATTAATTTATAGCAAACATAAAGGGTTATAGATCGTTACCCTCGAGCTCACGAAGAAAATATCTAATATCTCTCGATAATCCTCACCTTCTCCTCCCTTCCCTCTCTGTCACAAGACAATGGGCTTCCTATTTACCAAACATACTTAAATAGTTATGTACAAGGAGAAACAATAACTCCTAATAGAACGAAAATGTGCAATATAAACTCATTCTCCAACATTTGCATCTAAGGTTATTGAAAGAAAACTCTTCACTAGTTATGTACCACACGCGGTGGCATAGCGTAGCCATGCCTACGGCCACAACCATGATCCCTACCTCTCGACACCGATATCTATCTCAATTGAACAATCATGCAACCCAAATATAGGCATCATCTCATACTCTTCACTAGTTATGTACCACACGCGGTGACTCAAAGCAAGTATGTAATAAATCAATAGTAACAACACCATTCTCAATATTCACAGTTAGCATCTACACTATCTTTTCTCCTTTCTTTTAGTCAATGCATTAACACACAATAAAATGCCAAGTCCACAAGCATCTCCAAGCTCATACCAGTATTAGAGGAGGAGCCGCAGGTTGGAGGAGCTAGGGCGAAGTGGCGCTGGAGCGGTAGAGACAAAGGGCGAGGCGGCGGCGAAGTGGCGATGGCGATCGGCGATGGGACACAATGGCGGTCTTGGCCGAGGATGTGTCGGCTCAATTTATATGAAGCCAGAAATCACGAGCGGTTCTAGTTCGAACCGTCGTGATAGTAAATATCACAGACGGTTCCCAATAAGAACCGCTCAGTGAATTATCCTGAGACGGTTCTATTTAAGAACCGCTGTGAATATCCTGCATTTCTTATTAAGAATCAGATCACGCACAGTTCTTAAATAGAACCGCTCGATAATCACGCAGCAGTTCTTATTGGGAACCGTCTGTGATAATTTACTATCATAGACGGTTCACAATAAGAATCGTCTGTGATAGGCCAAAACAAAGCCCAGACAGACCCAACACCCCAACACAGACGGTTCCAAAGGAACCGTCTGTGATGGGCCGTCTGCTATAGCCTCTTTTGTAGTAGTGATACAACATATTTGGCCGTGTACATAGCATAGCATACATGATAGATCCAATAGCTGAAGCATATGAAATTCTACTCATTTTGTCTCGCTCATCAGTGGTCGTAGGACACTGACTCTTGTTAAGATTAATGCTATGTGTCATGGGCAAGAAACCACTCTTGGAATCTTGAATGCTGAACCGTTTCAACACCTTGTCTATATACATATCTTGGCTTAATCCAATTTGTCTTTTAGATCTATCTCTATAGATCCTTATAGCAATAATATATACTGCATCTCCTAAATCTTTCATTGAGAAACTATTTCTTAATGAAGATCTAACAGATTCAAGCAATGAAATATCATTTCCGACCAGTAGTACGTCATCCACACACAAGATCAGAAACACAAGTTTGCTCCCACTAACCTTCTTGTAAACAAAAGTTTCTTCTTCGTTCTTGATAAAGTCAAACCCTTTGACCACTTCATCAAAACAAATGTTCCAACTTCGAGATGCTTGCTTTAATCCAAAAATAGATTTATTGAGCTTGCATACCTTTCTAACTTCCTTTGGATTGACAAAACCCTTAGGCTGTGTCCTATACACATTCTAACTTAGGTTTCCATTTAGGAAAGTGTAACATTCCAAAGTTCTGTTACCAAAATAAAAATAAATAAAGTTGTTATTTTTATTGGATTTTCTGACTGTCAAATAATTTTCTTGATTTTCTGTAATTTAAAAGAGTTATCTTGGTTAAAAATATAAATAATAAATATATAATAAAATCAATTATTTAATTTCTTGGTTTTAAAGTCAAAAAGAAAATTTATTGAATTTATTGAATTTTATTGGATTTAAAGAGAAAAAAAATAAAATTTTGATTTATTTATGGAATTTTCTGCTTTTTAAAAAGGTTTTTCCTATTTTCCAGAAAATTAAAATAATTATGTGCAAAAATAAAAGCCAACTTTAAGTTGTAATTATTTTTTATTAAGTTCAAAATAATTCTAGGAATTTTTATAAATTTTTCTAGAATTTTTTGATTCTAAAAATATATTCGATTTATTGCTTAATCTCTAATTTTTTTAAAAAATAATTAAAAATATATCAGAATTCCCGTTTCGGTCACCAATCGCAATTTTGCTCCAGCACCAGCACACTTAACTCCAATTCGTTGCCATCTTTCCTTCTTTCTTTCAATAAAAAATATTCCACTTTCTTTCCTTTATTCCTTTCTGCTTTCCTTTATTCCTTCCTTCTTCCTCCTTCCCTGTGAAACCTCCTGATGCGGGGGAAGCCCGATCTTCACGACGTAGGATCGATGATAACTTTGGATCCGTGCAACCTGACGAACCGATGGCGCCAACCACTGTGAAACAGCAACCTGCGACAAAAGAATTCGCCCAACCACACGCTCGTGATCCTGTCTACCTGATCACACCAAGTAGACGTGTCGCTGCTCCTGCAAAACACAAGGATTCACAAGAACGACGGAACGGCACAACAGATTGAAACTCCCTATTCTAATGGGGGCAATATTGCTCAAACCCTAGAATCAAGAGTATATTGATATCTGTATAAAAATTGTTCTCCTCTCCCAAGAGTAAGCACCTCTCCTTATATAGCCCTTAGGGCCGGCTGGCTAAAGAACTAAAACCCGACTCGGTTTGGTCTCAAAGAAAATAAATTACAACCGAGCAAGATTACGGCTCGGTCCAATACGACAATCTTTTGGTTCGGCCAATTGATACGTGTGAGGTCACGGTTCGGTTTCCTTTTCCTTCATTGACTCGACCTTCTTTCTTTGGTTGCATGCATACTGACACGCCATGTTCTCTCTTTGGTTGTATGCAAGACATGCACATGCACATGCATGATTTTCTTAATTCTTTAATCCATGTGTAGCATGCACCTCACGTATATGCTTCATGCGACCTCTTCTTAATTCTTTATCCCTTCTTGCATGCATAGCATGTATGCATCCATGCATGAACGATACTTGATATTTGTACACATCATCAAACACAGATTTGTATTAGCAAGCAATATCTTCGCTCCTTCGGCTGCATACAGTCTCCCATGCTTCTATCGTATAAAGCGCACACGCACAATATGAGACTATTAGGCGTTAACATATATTCATTAGAATCAAGATTAAAATTAATTAGGAGCGAGTTCACCTGTTGATTAATCTTTTTAGCTCTTGCTCGTGTAATCGGTCCAATCGGCGGGATGTCCTCATCATCCTCCCCCTCTTGAAAAGGAGTCGTCCTCGACTCTGATTCTTCCGGTCCAAAGAATGGTGACAAATCAGCAACATTACTATGCTGAGAAGGCGAACAAGTCAAGAAAGAAGATGCTATTTGAACCGGGTGACTTAGTTTGGGTGCATCTACGCAAAGAACGCTTTCCGGACAAGCGTAAGTCCAAGTTGATGCCTCGAGGAGATGGACCATTTAAAGTACTTGAGAAGATCAATGACAATGCATATAAGATAGAGCTTCCAGGTGATGATTATGCTGTGAGTTCTACATTTAATGTTGCTGATTTGTCACCATTCTTTGGACCGGAAGAATCGAGTCGAGGACTCCTTTTCAAGAGGGGAGGATGATGAGGACATCCCACGATTGGACCGATTACGAGCAAGAGCTAAAAGATTAATCAACGTGAACTCGCTCCTAATTAATTTTAATCTTGATTCTAATGAATATATGTTACCGCCTAATAGTCTCATATTGTGCGTGTGCGCTTTATACGTATAGAAGCATGGGAGACTGTATCAGTCGAAGGAGCGAAGATATTGCTGCTAATACAAATCTGTGTTTGATGATGTGTACAAATATCAAGTATCGTTCATGCATGGATGCATACATGCTATGCATGCAAGAAGGGATAAAGAATTAAGAAGAGGTCGCATGAAGCATATACGTGAGGTCGCATGCTACACATGGATTAAAGAATTAAGAAAATCATGCATGTGCATGTGCATGTGCCGCATACAACCAAAGAGAGAACATGGCGTCTTGTATGCATGCAACCAAAGAAAGAAGGCTGAGTCAATGAAGGAAAAGGAAACCGAACTGTGACCTCACACGTATCAATTGGCCGAACCAAAAGATTGTCGTATTGGACCGAGCCGTAATCGTCGGTTGTAATTTATTTTCTTTGAGACCAAACCGAGTCGGGTTTTAGTTCTTTAGCCACCGGCCCTAAGGGCTATATAAGGAGAGGTGCTTACTCTTGGGAGAGGAGAACAATTTTTATACAGATATCAATATACTCTTGATTCTAGGGTTTGAGCAATATTGCCCCCATTAGAATAGGGAGTTTCAATCACAGCCGTTAAAATCGTTCTTGTGAATCCTTGTGTTTTGCAGAGCAAATACACGCCTACTTGGTGTGATCAGTAGACAGATCACGAGCGTGTGGTTGGGCGAATTCTTTTGTCGCAGTTGTCGCTTTCACGCTGGTTGGCGCCATCGGTCGTCGTCGGTTGCACGGATCCAAAGTTATCATCGATCCTACGTCGTGAAGATCGGGCTTCCCCCGCATCATCTTGGTATCAGAGCATCGGTTGCCACGGTAGGGTCAATTTACCCGTAGTTAGATTTGTTTTCTATCCTATACACAAAAAGCCACAAAAAATCCTTTAGCCCGTAGTTCAATCATTAATTCTTGTGAGTTTTGTTAGGTCTTGATCCATTAGAAATTGTGTTTAGTCACGATCTTTGTTTCTTTTGCGTAGCTTTAATTTCTTGTTTTCAATCATTAGCGCTAGTCGGGCAAAAAAAAAATCAGAAGCGTCTTTGCTCTGATGGCATAATCGCTCCTGCTTGCAAACCGCAGCAATCCGCCACACATCAGTCGCGAAAAAAATCGCGTTGCTACGATGCGATCGCTACAAGACAAGCGGTACTTTGCGCAAAAAAAACTTGGCACTACCGCTACAAAGATCGCGATTGGTAAACAAGTTGATCTTCTACAAGACATTGAAAAGGTCATGAGCAATCTTGATCTTCTACAAAGACATTGAAAAAAATCCCATCTATCTTTTGTGAATCAATTCAATCCTTTGCGAATACTTTGCTCCTATTTGAGACTAGCTTGTTGATATTGCTCTAGGGCTGCTCGTTTTCATCTCATTGCACAATCTAGCTTGTGAGTTTAGGATATACCTAAAGGGTTTGTGCTTCTCTTTGTGAACCTTTTTGTTGGCCGAGTACAAAAAAAAAAAAGAGAAAAAAAAAGACAGAGACAAAAAAAAAGAAAAAAAGAAGAAAATTAAAAAAAAAAAGAGTGCTTGGCCGACATTATTTTGTGAGCACACCTAGAAGGTATTTATTTCCAGTTTGTGCTATTTCATTGTTTTGAGCAATCTTGTGCCCTATTTTATATCATTGAGCAATTAGCTAGCGTCTCTCCATAACTTGTGCAATACGAGCTAGTTGTTTATCACTTATATTTTATATATTAGCTCATTCCTTTGATTGCACTAAGTTCCATCATCTTTGCGTGTGAGTTGCTTCGTTCTTCGCTTATATCATAAGATCAGCAACTAGGCATTGAATTCTAGTTTGGATTGTTACCTAACTTTACAATATCTAGAAATTTCAGATTGCATAGGTAAACACTTTTCCCTCCAAGCTCCACAAATAAGCCATTGTCTAACAGTGTTTGTACAATTGAATTCGCTTAATCTATCACCTTGTGTTGTCTACCGTCACCAAAGTGCGTGCAGCTCTTCAATTCCATCAAGGACGCATAAGAACTTCGGACGGTAAGAGAAGGTGAGGTTGAGTGGTTTCCACAAAAAAAAAAATCCACATCCACATATATAGTCTTTCTTTGTTTGCACTAACCATGTCAGGGAAAGAAGGAGAACAATTTTTATACAGATATCAATATACTCTTGATTCTAGGGTTTGAGCAATATTGCCCCCATTAGAATAGGGAGTTTCAATCACAGCCGTCCGTTAAAGTCGTTCTTGTGAATCCTTGTGTTTTGCGGGAGCAATGACACGTCTACTTGGTGTGATCAGGTAGACAGGATCACGAGCGTGTGGTTGGGCGAATTCTTTTGTCGCAGGTTGCTGTTTCACAGTGGTTGGCGCCATCGGTTCGTCAGGTTGCACGGATCCAAAGTTATCATCGATCCTACGTCGTGAAGATCGGGCTTCCCCCGCATCACCTCCTGTCCAGAACGTCCAACACACGCGTGCACGCCATTAACGTCCAATGAAACTTCAAAATCACCATGATTTCCTCCACCAATCTCCGCGAAATCACTGGCATTAAACTCCCCTCACCACTCCACCTCCATTCCCGGCCATTCCTCCCCTCATAAATGCGCCAAATCACGGGAACACGACATGTCTGGCCGTGACATATGTGCCTTGATCTCCTCCTCCTGTCCACCTCCACCCCTATATAAGAGAGCACAGTGTGTCTCTCTTCTCCCTCATGCATTCCCGAAAATCTTAGCTCCTCGCTCGCTTTCTCCTCTCCACAACAAACATTTTCTATCGCCGGCCGAACGCCGTTCATCGGCCACTTGCGTCTCCTACGGTGGAGCCCCGCTGCCATCTCCACAACCCCTAGCTTCGTCTCGTGACATTCTATGTGGTTCTCACCTCACCTTCGCCAGAGCATCGCCGGAACGTCCGTGCCTCCTATGGCCGAACCACGCCGACGTCGTCGCCCTCGCCGCCGGTCATTCGTACACGTTCCACCACTACCAAGGTGAGCACCAACATTCCCATCCTATCCTCTACCCATTGGTACCCTCGCCATCCGTCGCTTCGCCGCCATTCGTCGGCAACACCGCAATTTCCTCAGTCCATGCTTTCTGTTCGGCGGATGAAGACAATGAACAATATCCATATTATCTAGTCATCCATACTTTGTACATGTTCGTTTTAATCATTCCAAAAATTCGTTCTCTCTCATACGAACTCCAAATGCGTTGATTCTTCCTCCTAAATTCCTCCTTTATTTTTTAGTATTTATTTTATAATTTTTAGATTTTACTTAATTTCTGCTATTTATTCAATTTTGCGCGTCGTCGCCACCGCCAGCCATATTTCTCTGCGCCGCCACCTCCCACGGCATCGTCTCAAGGTCAGCGACCCATTTTGTTAGTTAGTAGGCCACTTCTCCCTTTTCCTTCACTGGCGCTGCCCATTTCCTCCACCTTCTGTTCGGTGCTTCTGTTCTATGAATGATGATGAACAGTAGCAGATTATCTAGTCATCCATACCTTTGTACATGTCCATTTTAATCATTCCAAAAATTCATTCTCTCTCATACAAACTTCAAATCCGTTGATTCTTTCTAATAAATTCATCTAAATTCATCCTCTAATTTTTAGTATTTATTTTTTAGTTTTTAGATTTTATTTATTTTCTATTATTTATTTGGTTAATTTTGCATGTCGTCACCGCCGCCGGCCGACCGTGCCCGTTCCACCACAACTAAGGTGAGCGTTGCGTTCCCTATGTTTCCCTCTTCTTTTTGCCGCAAACATCACCCGCTAACTCCTCTCCGTTTGCCCGAAACACTAACGTCAGCTCGCCACCCGACGAAGGTCTTCTCCGTCGGACTGCGTCGCCATCGTTGGACCTCTGCCGAACCGTCGACACCGTTGGGTTCGCGCCATCGTGTTCTATGCCACGCTCTCTCTATCTTCACCGGGGATACCATTTGCCCTGTATGCTCCGTACGTACTGATCTGTACGTAACTGTTGTAGAGAATTGATGTCTTGTGCATATGACAATTGGACCCACTTGTCATTTACATCTTCCAAATCTCAAGTGGACCATCCATTTCTTACACATAAATATTTTTCTATTCCTATTCTGAAATCAGAAACCGAATCAGCCAGTGAATAGTTCATTTTTGGAATTCTATTATTTCATGTGATTTTCAATATTCCAGAAATTCGTTCTCCCTCATACGAACTTCGATTCCGTCGATTCAAATTCCTAAATTCATATAAAGTTGATATGTTACTTTTGGTATTTAATTAATTATTTTTGGATTTTATTTGGATTTATCTTATTTACTTGTATAGATTTCGACGACTTCGGACAACCGGATTTCGACGCCGTTTAAGAACAACATTTAACCAAGCAAGGAAAGTTATACCTTTGATCATATTTGATCCCATTATTTTAAATTATTATTGCATGCTATTTATATTCAATGTAATTTAAATACCTACTTTGAAATTTGAGTTATTCCCATTACCATTGTATAGCCCACTTTGTTTTTGAATAAAAAAATACCTTGACACCTTAGAAAAAAATCTAGTTTATGCAATAGTACAAACTTGAACATTTTTGGGAAAAATTATGCTTGACCATGCTTAAATCTGAAATATTTTATTTAGGAATTTACAACCAAAAAATCAAATAATTGTTTAAATTGTATCCGTGGCATTGGTGTGCCATGGAGGTTTACAAACGATTTAAAAATTGAAATATAATTAAATGATGGTTTGGAATGGGGCGAAATGGATAGTTGGTGGGTGCATGTTTATGCACAGGCTCAATCCGGGTAGGGTTGAGGCCTAGGGGTTATTTTGAAAGTCGCCCAAGTCAATTAAGGACCGATCTTCGAGCCACATCCTGCAAAGCTCCACCGTACTACTAGAAGCCTGGAATAGGACAGGGTAGGCTGAATAATTTGCAACGTTTCATTATTAGTTGTGTTATTTTGGTGTGTGGGTGTCGGTTAGACAGTATTCCCACTTAGCGCAAGAGGCGGTTTCCGGCAGGAGGTTAACCCAATGGAAGTGAAACCTTACTGGCGCAAGAGGGGGCTTCTAGCGGATGGTTAATCCAAAGGAAGTGAAACCTTAGCGGGCATGACTACTTTGGAATGACGCATTGTAAAGGTCTCGTGATAATCACTTAGTCGCATACTTACGGAAGTGTGTAAGATGAACATTAAAAGTTGATTATCTCTTGTGGGTAAAGCTGTAAAATCTCTGCAGAGTGTAAAACTATTTGAATAGCTGTGTCCACGGTCATGGACATGCTGAGCAAAGCCACTCAAAGTTAAACTTTGGTTTTGATTTCAAAAGATTTTTGACAAATGATTTTGGATAGTTTATCCAATTAGAAAATTGGGCTGTTTGCCATGTGATAGGAGGGTATCCATCACCATATCTCTAATGGAGGTTATCCTACTATAAAAATTGAGAATTTATAAAATGAATTTTAGTTATAGAATAACTGCTTTGGAGCTTAGTACAAATATTTAAAGAAAACATTGCTTTATGCAAAAATCAACAAATAAGCCTTCCTTTCATATATCCCTACATGCATTATAATTTTTTATTGGGTGTATCTTGGGAGCATGGAAGTTGTGCTCACCCTTGCTTAATGCAAATAAATTTCAAAGGAGAAGGACTTTGCTACCGGTGTTGATCTCGACGACTAGGCCGCTACCCCAGTCGATTGCCTGTGGCAGATCAGCTTGACTCCACTACTTCTTCGTCTTTCGCTGTGTATGTTTATTGTTGGCTTGTAAGCCTCTTTTGTAATAAACTTTGTTGATTATTAATAAAGTTGTTTACTGTGTGAACTAGCTACTGATCATGGGACTAGTTCAGAAATACATAGACGATTTGGGGGTGGTACTCCCGGGTCCGATAGAAAGCCGTTTTGACATCCATTTCCATATCTCATAATCTAAATATGCAGCAATAGCTAGAATGATCTAGATAGACTTAAGCATCATAACAGCCTAGAAGATTTCATCATAATCAACACCTTAAATTTGTTTGAAACCCTTCGTAGCCAGTCGTGCCTTATGAATGTAAATATTTCCATCCATGTATATCTTTTTCTCAAAAATCCATTTGCACTCAGTGATCGTAACACCATCACGTGCATCAACCAAGTTCGAAACTTGATTATCATGCATGGACTTTATTTTGGATCTCATGGTTTCATGCCCTAACTCAGAGTCTAGGTCCACCATCGCTTCTGCATAAGTTTTAGGTTCATCACTATTCAATAATAAAACGTCATGCCCATACTTTATAGGCAACTTGCGTGGCCTTTTTGATCTACGTGGAGCTGATGCCTCATCTACAGGTTCAACAACACTTTGTTTATCCTGTGAAGGTTCAGTAGGAGTTGAAATATTTTCAGATGGTTCTCGAATTTCTTCGAGTTACACCTTGCTCCCATTGACTCCTTGCTCCCATTGACTCCTTTGGAAATAAACTCTTTCTCTAAGAAGACACCATTATGGGCAACAAACACTTTGTTATCAACCCGATTATAAAAATAATATTCTTTAGTTTCCTTATGATACCCCCAAAAAGAAGCACTTATCGAACTTGGGTGTAAGTTTATCAGACATCAACCGTTTGACATAAACCTCAAAATCACATACCCTGAGAAAAGACAATCCAGGACTCTTCTTGGTCTATATCTAATATGGTGTCTTCTCTACCATTTTTGATGGAACCCTATTTAAAGTGAAAGCCGCTGTTTCTAGAGCGTATCCCCAGAATGGCAATGGAAGATCAGAATGACTCATCATTTATCGAACCATGTCCAACACTGTTTGGTTCCGTCGTTCAGACACCCCATTCCATTGAGGCGACCCTGGCGGAGTAAGTTGTGGAATAATTCCACACTTCTTTAGATGACCGGCAAACTCGTGGCTCAAATATTGTTGGACCGAAAAGGCGACTAGAGGGGGGGGGGTGAATAGGAGCACACTCACTTTTTTCCTAAATAATAGATTCAACATAAATTTCACTCCAGTAGCTATAGAAGCTATGAAGATCAATATACCAGTACAGCGGAAGACTGGTATTGAATCCAACCTAACCCCTGAAGCAAAACAACCAAATATCAACACAAGCTAAATCAAATCATAGTGAAGGGTGGTCGGACCGCTGGGTCAATGGTGGTCTAACCGACACAGTCGCTGCGACTGAGGACTGGCCGGTCCGACCACCACCAAGAACAGATCAAAACAACCCAATGACGAAGTTGCAAATAGATAAAACTTTTGATGATCCACAACTCCAAACTTGATGAAACTTGGAACAAACCTTCTCTATGATGTCAGGAACCTATTCCAATCGAAGATTATGATAATTCTTGGAAGAATAACGATCCTTTTCCGTTTGATTGAAGAAGGGTTCAAAATCGTGTCAAAACAAAAACTAGATCCAAAATCATGCTCGTGGGTGATTGATGATCAAGATGATCCTAGATATGTTCCCACATCTCACAGCAAGCTAGATCACGTGAAGAATTCAATCAAAAACTCGCGGATCAAAGAAAAACTCAAAATCATCAAATATAGAGAAAGAATGCAAAGAGACAAGACATGATCAAACTTTCTCTAGATTGATTTGATATGATATGGGCTTACAGCCACTCCATCAATGGAGGACAATGCTCAATCTAAGAGCACAAAAATCACATCAAACGTTCAAGAATACTAGCCTCTACAAAAGCTTTCCATAAGCAAATTAGGGTTTCTTATAATAAAAGAGACGAAGAGGAGGTGCAGCCACCTCCCTCCCCTATTTATAGTGGATGCTTAGACCTTCTAGAAATTTGACTCAATTGGGCTCCCGTTAAGACCCAAAGCAAATGGGCCACACACGCACGTATTTTAATGCACCGTCTTTATCTTCTCTTGACCTAATTAGCCACACCGTGCGCCATCTTGCGCCGCGGATTATCCAATAGGTCACCCTTGTCAATCTTGCACCACGCTTGAGTTCATTGACCTCACCCGGTGATACGGGGGATGCCCGATCTTCTCAGCGAGGAACCGTGGATAAATGATATAAAGTAGACGATGTCGCTAGCTGAACACTCGCGCCAATGCACGAACCCTTAACTCTTTGGAATACGCCCAAAACACACCGGATAGTTGATCGTCGCGAGACCACGAACGACGATCGCCAAGTCCCCAATTCCCAATGGAACGACGGCTTGACCTTGAATTGCAGAACGAACCAATGGATCGCCTAGTCCTCTCTCAAAGTCCTCGCATGAACTCTGGTTTCGAAAGAACAAGCAATAGCTATGTTTCTATTCTTATGCATAAACTAGTCTGAGGTTACAATGGGGGTCTAACCCTCAATATATAGTGCCCCTTCTCCTCTTCATGGCTGGCCAAGAGGCCCTACTCCTACTCTAATTCGGAATTAGAACTCCTACTCCAATTCCGACTCAATCTAAAACATTTTCCTTTTTGTTTCGCGACGATCAACTATCCGGTGTGTTTTGGGCGTATTCCAAAGAGTTGAGGGTTCGTGCATTGGCGCGAGTGTTCAGCTAGCGACATCGTCTACTTCATATCATTTATCCATGGTTCCTCACTGAGAAGATCGGGCATCCCCCGTATCACCTGGCATCGTCGATCGTTCTGGACATCAGCTCTCCAAGCCTAGTCCCGATCATCCTCGCCGTTGACCGTCGTTGACCACCAAGCAACCTGCACAACAATAGACAAGTAAACCAAATCCGGGAACAAGTTCTTCACAACTTGACCCATGTTAGTCAAAACATGCATCATGCAATACATATGCACTGAAACCCATGACTTTGTCCTAACAACCGAACATCGCCGCCACGAAGGCCGACGATCCAAGTGAAAACCTATCACAACCCCAATTTAATAAAGGGGTTGACTATGCATCTCATTAGCATGCATCATATTTTCAAGCATTTTCATTATACATTGCACTAGGAAAAATCTTATATTAATGTATAAACCCACACTTAAGAAAAAAAAACACTAAAGAAAACAGTGACCTAAACATATGAACATCCTCTGGAACAATTTTGGTATATACTAAGTTAATTACCTTGAGTGAATATATTTTTCCCAAATTTTTGGGATGGGATTAAACCCTAAGAAAATTCAAACACATTTTAAAGGCCTGCTGTAAATTTGAATTTAAATCATACAAGTTATAGCATGAACAATCATGTTAAATAATTTTTATGAACACTAGACCTTCCCAGGGACCCCTGTGATTTATTTCATATTTTGAGGAAATTTATTTCTATTTTTAGCACCTTGGTCAAAGTGGAGAAAATATTTTAATTCTCAGTCAAACCCTTAAACCTAACTGGCAGCACTATTCCTTGGGCTCGAGTCCGACCCGGCGAACCGACTCGACCGAACCACCTAAGTGTTCCGCGTGTGAGCCGTTCGATCAGAAATCAACGCTCTAGTTTACATAACCCTTCGGCCCAGTCCGAACGGTCCCGCTCAATGCCGACGGTTTGATCCAGATCCAACGGTCCGCGTGGACTCAATTAACGCGTGCTCTCGCGTGCACTTGAGACGCTGACGAAGGGGGCCCACTCGTCAGATCCATCTCCTACCTCTCGCTGACGCTCGCGCAGGAATCCCTCGCCACGCGGCCGGCGATTCCTTCCACGCTCCGTTGACGCCGTCAATCCACCGCGTCCGTTGGCCACTCCTGGAGCTTCTCCATCTAACGTCGCCTCCACTACGTCATCTCCCCATGAATAATACCCCCTCTACCCCCTTGAACTCATCTCACTTCTCCTATGTTGACCGAGGAGAGGGAGGTTAGTTTGAGCTCTCTACTCGGGTAAGCTCCCTCCGCATGGATCATTATGTTTCTGGGGACGATGTTTTTCCCATTTTGGCTAACCTCGGCTCGCGCAATTGCTTGTAGATCTCAGTGCATCTTCGAGCTCTCTCTGAGTGTCGAGCGCTTTTGAGTGACACCACTGAGCCAACCCTATCTCTGGTAAGTATTGTGCTCTCTTTAGCGTGTCACCTTGCGTGCTTTAGACCACCGATCAAATCCCCTCGACTTATTTCGCCAATGCACGACAGGACTTTGTTGATTTTAAGAAGTCTTGTTTTCGGCCGAGGAACTGCCCCTTCGTCTCCCACTTTGATCTAGTAATCCTTTTGTCGATTCATTGCTCTTCTAGTATTCACATATGATGCTGAAGCTACCCCGACCATTCATTTGCCACCATTTGGCTCCAGTTGCACTCTCCACGTGAAGATTGTCACCGCCGTGGACACCTCCGGCGTCGAGCTACCTCCAGCCACTCCCAACTCTCTCTAGCGCTCAGGTAGCTCTCTCTTAGCCCCTAGATGCTCAGGCACTTGCTTACTTGAACGCTGCAGAGCTCATTTAGCTGGTTGCATGTTGGCATTGTTGTGCCGCCGCTTAGCTCCGGCTAGCCGCCGTTGCGGGCCACCTCTGGTGTCGCCACCACCGCTCATAGATACGCGGGCCTTGGCCGGCTCTGCCGTCACCCGTAGCGTCTGCGAGCCGCCGGGAAACCGCACGACCGTGTTGTCGTACGCGGACAGCTACTGTAGCTGTTCGTTTACGGCAAATGACGATCATTAAAGCCTAATGATGGATTGGCATTTAATCGCTGTCTTAGCCGTCCTAATGAGTCGCTTACAGGTGGGTCCCATGCATAGAAAACAACCAGTTTGAACCAGAGAGTAGAGTGAGTGACATGTGGGCCCAAGGCTTTAAACCCCGTGCGCCAAGCATGTGCGTCGGTGAACTGAGTCCACTGGACCATGTCACTTACGGACGGGTCCAACATGTCAGAGCCAATTTTAAAATATGAGTTTAAATGGAAAACCCACTATTTACCAGGCCCGCTGGTCAGTGACCGCGGCTAGAATAGCCCTCGGTCGGAAAAGTAATAAATGGCTTAGAAAATCCAAAAATGAATTATTTGCACACTTAAAAATATGTGTAAATTCTAAAATGCATAACTAATTCATCTCAACTCCAAAATGGGTAAAACCACTTCTAATAATTTCCATTTTTAATGAAATTTTTAGGAAAATTAGTTTCAACTTTTATCTGTAGTAGAGAGTATTATTTTGGAAATTGCTCATTTAACACTATTATTTTTACAAAAGGAAATGCTGATAACTTTATAAATTCATAACTAAATCATGAAAACTCCAATTGATGAAAACTCAACTATTTTAGCCTGGTATTAATATTCTCTATGTATCTGTATAATCCTTTGTTCCACTACTACTCTACAAGTTTTGGCCAAATAATTAAATTACTTAAATGAGGATATATTGACATATGAAATTCAAACCTTCATAACTCTCCCATGTTAAGTCCGAATGGAATAATTCTTTCACCTAAATTCATCTAAAATCATAAATTAGCTACTGTAGAAAAATCATGCATTTTTTAGTACTTTAGATTTTGAGGCATTTCTTGATGTTTATTCGGTATTGTATTTATATAGATCCCGAGCTTATCGATATTGACCTATACGCTACTGAGGGAGAACAACTGAGTTTCTAGCAAGGCAAGCATCATTTGAACTTTCTTTTGCATCATATTTGATCCCAATTTGGCTAAGTTAGTGCAACGATAGTTGCTTGCATGCTATTTTGATAATGTCGCTATTTTTGTGATGTGTAGATCCTACTCATTGAGGTTATCCTTGAATTATTCCAGTACCACATGCTTGAGTTAGGATGGTTGAAATATATTTTTTGGGTTTGCTTAGCCCTGCAAGTCTAGAACCGGTAGTTGATTGTCGGGAATAACCCGACAATTATGGGATAAACACGACTACCTTTTTATGCTTTTGTTTCTGATCTTTGTATCTATTTTATGAGTCACTTTTTGTCATTTTAAATGAGCTTTTGGTCTGGACAAGTGATGGTTAGTGGTGGTGTCTTTGTGCACGAGATTGGGTAAGTGTTTGACTTGTATGGACAATTAAGGACCGAACTTTGGTAACATCTTTGATTCAAGTAAAACTCGTGCTACCACACGCAGTGTATGAGCACTTCTTGGTTAAGTAAGGGGTTGGTTTTGTTGAGTTGATGACTGGTGGTGTGAGGACGTATATGTGTTCCATCGCATATATGTTTTGTAGGGTGCCGATTGTAATCTTTTATTGTGTGGGTAACACTATTTAAGCTTTATCAATTGGGTCAGTGTTCCCGGCACAACTTGCGTGCCCATTTGGTTGGTGGGTGGTGTAACCAACCCTAAGTGGGATCATGTCGCGTATGGGCGATTCAACTCAATAATGTCAACTTACTGAAAAATACTGAGTCTTACTTTACCCGGCCGACATACCTTAGGAAGTATGCTATTTTCGGAGGCATCTGGAGGCATACGGGATAATCAAGTCATGTAGGTAAAGTAGTACACACCTGCAGGGTATAAATCTATTCGAATAGCCGTGTCCACGGTTATGGACGACCACTTGAGTTACATGGTTGCTATTGTTAGTCTTGGAATTAAAATTTTGTGGTTAAAACTTGGTATTCGTCACGAATGGGATGTTCATGTATTTTGTTGTATCAAAGTGGATAGCCACTTTGTTATTTGTATGATTCATTTGTTATTCAATTTACTACTTATTCACATGCTTTACTTCTACTTCAAATCTGATTTCAAAATGGCACTTGAAAAACTAGTCTGTGTAGGTTGTAAATTGTTGCGTCTCTTTTGCAAAACTAAGCCACTATGAGCCATCCTTTTGAACAACCTCTAGCATAACTATTTTTATTTGTGTAAGACTTGCGAGTACCTTTGTACTCAACCCGATTGCTGCAATTTCAGGTGAGGAAGGGTTTGAGCCCGTTGAGCTTGTTAGCGCCGATTTTGGCGACGCTGACGCGTAATGCTTTCATTTAACTCCCAGTCGGTTGCCGATGGGATATGGGCCTACCACTGCTGGTCTTTTGGTTTATTTACTTGTTTTCGATGCTATTTAATACTCTTATTTGAATTTGGCCGGTCGGCCATCTGTAATAGTTGTAGACCTTAACTATTATGTCGTATGTCTTTTGGACTATTAATGTATGATTGTTGTATGGATGTAATCAACGTTGCATGAGAGTATGAGCATATTGGTCGCTGATCTTGGGAGCCAATATGAGTTCATGCTCGCTGTCCGTGGCTTCCCATTTAACACACTAAGTGGAGTGCTTGGCTTATTGGAGAACCGAAAATCATGTAATGCTCGTAGAGTAGCAGCGCGCATGATCGTTGGGGCTCTAGTTTCGAGTTGAGTCTCTCACTTGGATGGAGTTAAGTTGGAATCCATTTACTTGTGGTCCAGAGTTATGTCCATAAGACCATGCTTAGTCTCGGTCTGAAGGAGATAACCCGGGGGTCCTCACAAAACGGTCGAGGCGCCCCAAGGGCGGTCGATCGCTTACTGGCTGGTCTGACCGCCACCTATTGTCCGGTCAGAGTGCCAGTTGGGATTTAGCCGATTTCAACCTCTAAAATTCTGAAACCTACTGGAATTTTCAAACAAATAGAACTTTTGACTCGAGACTCCAAAAATTATGGGACCAAGTGCAATAGAATCTCCTCTCTTGCCTACACCCTCTATTTTAGGCCCAGCTCAAAATGCAACTTTAGTATCGGCGGTCCGATACCGCCAAGGCCGATCGATCATGCATGGACCGGTCGACCGCCATACTGGTGGTCGGACCGCTTATGTCCTGACAACACTATTTCTTTTCCAAATACACGTGAAACGATAAACCGTTAACGGCATTGCCAATTGTGACATCATCCTAAGATCTGGAGCATATGCCCATGATATCCACAATCTCCCCCTTGATGAACACATTGGCAATAATCCAGAAAATGTAATTTGGAGGTTTGAAAAGTAAAATACTTTCGTTTTTGCACAAAGGCACAACTTGGTCCATAAGCAAGAGAAAGCAATGGAAATGACCAAGCTGGCATCAGAATAGCATAGGCAAGTGAGATAAGGCAAAAGAAAGCATAAAAACTTTAAATTCCAGAAAAGAGTAAAAAATCTCACTTAAGATCCATATGAAAGAACAATTGTTCAATTGACCTATGATCATTGTGAAGATTAAGAAATGCAATTCAAGTTCAGAAAAAGCAATAAGACAATAAGAATGCAATTCAAATGATCCCCCTCACTATGATCCTCAGATTTCAGAAAATTTTAAATTCTCCAACTTTCTCCCACTTGTTATCATTTTTATATATCTTCTCCCCCTTTGTACAACAATGAGATATCTTCTCCCCCAACAATGAAATATCTTCTCCCCTTTTGACAATGGAGTCATCAAGGAATCACGCCTTCCTCTCGTCCAGAGATAACAAATGTAGAATGAAGAAAGAAGCATAAGAAAGAGTATGCATGAAGTGCAATGGAGTGGCTTCATTATTGTATTTTTTAATTTTTGATTACAAGAAGCTTTGGAGATTACCCAAAAGAACAAGCTAGCATCTCTAATATTGCACAAACAACATATCAAGCCTAACAACGCTAGCAAGATCATGATAAGACATATATATCAAAGCTAAGCACGAAGGCTCAATATAAAGCAATAAATTTGATCAATTTAAGCATAGCTTCAAATTTAGCAAGTTCGTCAACTGGGATCCTAAAGTGAAGCTGGCCATGTCAAAATGTGAAAGTGAGATAAAAAAGCTAACAAAGACCACATTAAGAGACAATCAGGTCCTGTATCGAATCATTTTGCTCAAAATTCTCAAACGCCTATTTTTCAATATTTTTTCATTTGCACTGAATGTGAAAGTTGACTAATGGTATAACTTAGTGACAAGATCCTGGACTAGGAGCAATCCACAAACTCATCCTAAGCTTCGATTAGTAGTTGATTAAAGGTATATCTTAGTGAGGAAGATCCTGGACTAGGAGCCATCCACAAACTCCTCCTAAGCTTCTACCAGGGCGATAAATCTTAAGGTTCATCTCATTTCTGACAAGCAGTACCCACGTGATCGTCTGGATCAT
This sequence comes from Hsuehochloa calcarea, assembly GCA_036346395.1. NCBI lineage: Eukaryota > Viridiplantae > Streptophyta > Magnoliopsida > Poales > Poaceae > Hsuehochloa > Hsuehochloa calcarea. The sequence continues at coordinate 40,869,832 of CM070610.1, read as the reverse complement.
CAAACTATCTCCAAGTTCATGTCTTTAACATGCAGTCTCGTAAGAGTAGTTTGACACAGTTTAAGCATAAGACAATCTTGAAATTTGATTTTTTATGTTTCACAAGAGCAGTTTTAGATTATCAAGAACACAAGAAGCTCAAGTAATGGTCAATTTTAGATTCAAGAGCTAACAAAGTAATTCTGACAGGGCCAATGTCACAAAAGGAGCACTAATTGCGCAACTAGCTAAAACATCCATAAATTGTAATTTTTAGTTCGAGTTGTTTTAGAGTTATAGCTCATACAATAAATAATTATCTGTATATGTGAAAGCATGATAATTCTAGCAAGTCAAAGAACTAGACATGGCATTGAGCAAGAATTGAAATACTCAATTTTAAACGATAAGAAGAAAAACTTAAATTACAATGCATCTTTTTGGATTTTTCATAGGAATGCAATATGATACAATGAGATGCAAGAAAAGCATAAAAACCTAAAAAGTTCAAAAAGATTAATAAGTTCAGAAAAGAACAAGGAAAGATTAGAAGAACAAGGTAAGATCAGAAAAGATCGAACTCCCCCTCAAACCAACCCAAAGGGATAAATTACCCTTAACTCGCTCCTTAAGGTGGCAAATCTAGTTGGGTCTAAAGGCTTGGTGAGGATATCAGCTAGTTGAGCCTCGGACTCCACAAAGGATAGCACAATATGTGGATAGCGTGAGGATATGTGCACGATCTCAGGATGATGAGTCAATTGGCAATGGCGTTGTCTGTTTGCAAAATCTCGCGTTTTCGGGTTTGCTCGGTCGTCGGACCACAGTGGTCCGATCCGGTGGTGTCGGCGGTCGATCGCCTGGAGGAGTCCGACCGCCATGGTGGCGGTCCGACCGCCAAAACAAAAGTAGATTTTTGAGTGGGCCAAAATAGGTTGTGTAGGCAAGTGAGGAGTCTCTGGATGTGGTCCCATCATTTTGGAGCTCCCATCAAAAGTTCTATTAGTTTGAAAATTCCGAAGGTTTGAATTTTGAGTTGAAAATTTGGCTAAGTCCTTTGGACCGTCCGACCGCTGCTGTGGGAGCGGTCCGACCGCATGAAATCGGCTCGGACCAAGATCGTGGGGCGGTCGGACCGCAATGGCTTGAAGGTTAGCCAAGTGTTGCATTGTTGTATATTGCATTGCGGAACTGACGTGGGTCAAGTTGTGAAGAACTTGTTCCCGGAAACGGTTTGTTTGTCTATTGTCGTGCGGTGGCTTGCGTGTCAACGACGTCAGCGGTGAGTGGATCGACTACGCTTGGAGAGCCGAGGTCCGAACGATCATGGATACGGGTGGTCGTGTGACTCAAGCATGGTGCAGGATGGGCAAGATGGATCGAACGGGTGGTTCGGAACAGCTGGTTGGATCAGGTGGTGCGGATATCAGTGCGAGTCTTTGGGATGTTCCGATGGTATTCGGACAAGAGAGGCTTGGCGACGTGATGAGAACCGCTGATCAACCTACACGTGGTGAAGCAGGCGATTGCTTCAAGAGTTATTTTTGTGTGGGTCCCATGTGTAAGTGACCCCAAAAGGGAAACCCTAGCTCTCTAGTATAAATAGGAAGGGGGGAGATGGAAAAGTCTCCCAAGCACTCATTTGGCATTCTTCCTCACTTTCTAGGGTTTGGAGGAGAGGAGAGGAGAACTAGGGTTTGGAGTGTGCTCCTTGTTGAGCTCTTGCCCTCCTTGTTGGAGAGGCTTTGTAAGCATCGTGTGTGACCGAACAATCTTGTGATGCTCAATTGAAAGATCGTTTGCTCCCTTTTGTGTTCTTCTCCCTTTTGGATGAGTTTGGTGCTTCCTTGATTCAAAGGTTCATGCTTGGTCTCTTGTCCTACTTTATCTTGCTTTGATGTGTGGGATTACTCCTAGAGTCATCTAGATCATCAACCCCCACAAGCAAGTCTTGAATCAAGATTTTCACATTTCTAGGGTTTGTGCACTTCTTTGGTAAAATCTCGAGAGATCGATTCTGCGAAGTGGATCTGACGGATCGTCGCTAGAAATAGGTCTCTAATATCATTAGGGAGGTGTGCTCGAAATTTGGTCAAGTTTTATAGGTTGAATCAAAAGTTGGATCAAATTTCGCTTTTGATTTGGGTGGAGTTTTTCAAGATCGACTCTACCGGTCCGACGGTCTTTCAACGGCGGTCCGACCGCCTGTATTCGCATCACGGTTTGCGGGTCGAACATCGCCCACCGGTCCGACCACCGCTTAGTTGTCGGTCATATCATTGGTTGACCGTCGGTCCGACCGCCGTGGTAGCTTCGTGGACCGCCAAGATGCCGAAGGAACAAGTGAGTTCTTTTCTCCATTTGTGTCGTGTGGTTGAGGGGTTTATCAAATCCAACACAAGGCTTCCGTTGTGTGCTTACTGATCTTCTTAGCTTTCATAGCTAAAGGAGTAAAGTTCGTGTTGGTTTTGATTTAGGCGAGAAAGTTTTGAAAGCGCCTATTCACCCCCTAGTCGCCTTCCGGTCCTACAAGTGGTATCGAGCCGGTTAGCTCTTCTCATAGATCTTAACCTGTCTTTGGAGCCATGGCGATCGACAAGTACTCAACCAAGCCACACATTTTTGAGGAGTTGACTTTGCATACCGAAGACTCGTATGCAAGCATATATCGAGGCTCAAGGGCACGCTATTTGGCTAAAGGTGAAAAATCCTTATGTCGTGCCACCGATGACGATGTGATCACTCGGATGTGGAGGCCAACAAGAAGGCTCGAATTATTTGATCCAAGGCCTTAGTCGATCCGAGTTTGAGCGTGTTGCTCACTTGCGGTCGCTCACGAGATCTGGCGACACTTTGTGACTATCACAAAGGGTCCACTCGCGATCAAGGAAGTGAGATGTAACCACTCAAAAGGTTTACTCTAAGATCGAGCAAAGGCCCGGTGAGTCTTTGGATGAGTGTGGGGACGATTCTCTAAGATTCTTCATGATCTCCGCACGTTGACTTGGTATTTTCTGAAATGCGAGAATGCACGCCACTTCGGGTGCTCTTGATGTGAAGGTCCGGGAATGAAGATCACTTCCATCAATGACAACATCACATGAGTGAGCTTACCATGGATAAGCTTTACTCGAGGTTGAAGACGCATGAGATTGATTTTATCTCGCGTCTCCCAAGACAGAGTTGATGGCATTAGTGGTCGACAAATCCAAGGGTTGTTCTTCGAGTCTCTTGATTGTAGCTCATCCGGTTTTTCATTATCCGCTTTACATTCCTTAAGTGATGAGCAACTAGAGAAACCGCCGAGGATGACTTAGCCCTCCTTTCCACCAAATTCACAAGAGCGTATAACAAGGTGAGGAATAGGAGGAGAAGTGGACCTATCACATGCTTCAATGTGGTGAGCCAAACCACATTCGCTCCAGTGCCCCAAGCTAAAGGGCAAGGAGGAGAAGGAGACACGAAGACATCCCCAAGAAGACAAACTATCGAAAGTTTGTCAGCCGGGTCCTTGCCGCTCTTGAGAATGTAAATATGAGCGATGTGGACTCGGAAACGGAGGACGACGAGAGTGACTCTCGTGGCAAGAAGAAGGCGCATGACTTCACCAAGATGTGTTTCATGGCCAAGAACGACCACGACAAATGACTCCTCCAACGATGAGGATCCTTTTAGTGATCCTGATGAGGTATGCCCTTCTATTGCTGATATGAAAAGGGCGTTGGTGCTTGCTCAACAGAAATTGCATAAGCAAGTAAAAATGATTAAGCAGCAGGATATCATGATTGATAATTTGAACCTAGAAGTTGTTAGGCTTAAATCTATTAATCCTGATGATATTTGTGAATCCTGCACTAGCTTGCTTAATGACTTGACAAGCTTGAAATCTGCTCATTCCTCTGTCACTAATCAACTTAAAGATGCTCTCGATGAACTAGAATCTCTCAAGTCTAGTTCTGCTTGCTTAGATGCCATTTCACTTGATGTGACTGCCATGGAAGCTATCCCTTTAACTTGCTCAAATTGTGCTTTGCTTGAATTAAAACTGGGTAGCTCCTTAAAAGAATTGCAAAAATTTGATGCTAGTCACACATGCTCTCATTGTAAGAATAATAAAATTAAGATCCAAGAGATGAAAGAAATACTAGTTTACTCTAGAGTTGCATCTTGTGAAAATTGTCCCAAGCTTACAATTGAGATTGAAGCCTTAAACAAGACCCTTGAAGAAAAGGCTAAAATTGAAAGATCCATGTCTTTTACTGCTTCTAAGAAAGTTATTGATTCTAACTCTTGTGCTTTAAATGCTGAAGTTGAAACCATGATCAATCAGATTCAAGAGGCATTTAGAGTCAAATTTAAGGAGCAGTTGAATAGGATTAGAGAATCCTATTGTGTGTCTTGTGAGGCCTTCAAAGTGGAAGTGGCCCTTCTTAAGAGTAAGAGCAATGAGGTAATCAAGTCTAGCAAGTGCACTAGATGTGAGGGTTTAATGAAAGAGAATGATTACCTCAAGGTGACTCTTGAGAAGTTTTCAAGTGGGAAAAAGAAACTCAACATGATTCTTGATCAATCCAAGGTGAGCGTGAAAAATAGTGGTCTAGGTTTCAATCCCCTAGAGCATTCCAAGAAAAACCCACCTAGGATTGCTAGAGTTGTGAAGAATGGTTTGTTTGAGCTAGAACCTCCTAAGACATCCGGGGTTGTTTTCAAATCCGCTGGTTTTGCTCAAACTCTTTCTGGCAAGAAAGGTGCTTTCACTCATTCTGTACAGACCTCTCAAAAGGTCCAGTACCATTGCACTTTCTGCAAGAAAGAAGGCCATACTGTTGAGTTCTGCTTCCGGAGAGCAAAACTTGAGAGAAAAGAGAGGATGAGCGTCCTAAGATCCATTAGAGGAGTCCCTTCTCCAGCTGTAGTCTCTAGAGCTAGGCAGCCTGTTTATCGCACCACACATAGGCCTAGATTTGTAGAGAACTTTGTAGACTCTTTTGGTGGGTCTAGGCAGCGTGTTGGATTAGGACATCGTGAGGAGAGACCACGGGTAGCACCTAGACAGGGGGAGTATCGATCTTTTGGTAGATCGTTTCGGAGAGGTCTAGGTGGTTCTCATGTGCATCCTTATGATTTTACTCCTGATCATGTTTCTGCTATTTCTACTGCAGCTCCCAGACATGCAGCTCCCAGACATCGTGCTTCTCAGTACTGGATGCCTCGATCATTTATCACTAACCCCAGTACTGAGGCACGGATGTTTTCTGATTGTGCTTTTTAGGTCCGTCGTGCGAGGAAGGAGGACATATGGCTTGTTGACTCCGGGTGTTCTCGACATATGACCGGAGATTCTAGATGGTTCTCCTCCCTCACACGTGCATCCGGCAACGAATTGATCACATTTGGGGATGCTTCTACCGGACCGTGGATCGCAAAGGGCACCGTGTCTTGCGTCAACGACAAGTTCATGCTAAAAGACGTCGCTTGGTAAGTAAGTCGAGGTATAATCTTTTATCTGCTTTCACCGCTTGATGAGGGTCTAGAAGTGAGGTTTAAGAGAGGTGAGTGTAGAGTTCTAGATTCCTCGGGTGAGCTCGTTTTTGAGATCTCCAGATTTGAGAAGATCTTCTATGCAAATTTCAGTATTTCTTCAGTTTCCAGTCCTAGGTGTCTTGTAGCCTCTGATTCTCTTGACCTTGTTTTGTGGCATCATAGACTTGGGCATATAGGTTTTGATCATTTGTCTAGAGTCAGTTGCAAGGACTTGATTAGAGGTTTGCCTAGGTCAAGGTCATAGAGATCTTGTGTGCTCACCTCAGAGACATGGTAAGATGGTGTCTGCTTCCCACCCACCTCTTACTTTGGTAATGACTGATGGACCAGGGCAGCTTCTTCACTTAGATACAGTTGGTCCTTCTAGAGTTCAGTCAGCTGGTGGGAAATGGTATGTGCTGGTGGTTGTGGATGATTTCTCCAGGTATTCATGAGTTTATTTTCTTGCTTCTAAGGACGAAGCATTTGGATTCTTTAGAGATTTGGTCCTTAGAATTGCTTTGTTGATATACCCGAGCTTTGAGAGCCATTAGAGTGACAATGAGACAGAGTTCAAGAATTCTTCTTTTCTACCTTCTCAGACCGATAGGGAATTGAGCATCGCTTTTCTTCTCCTAGAGTTCCTCACAGAATGGTGTTGTAGAAAGGAAGAACAGAACCCTTGTAGAGATGGCTCGGACCATGCTAGATGAGCATTCTACTCCTAGGAGATTTTAATGAGGCGATCTCTCGCTTGTTATATTTCCAATGTGGTTTTCTTGAGATCTGTGGTTGGAAAGACTTCTTATGAGCTTAGATTTGGTCATTCTCCCAAAGTCTCTTATTTCAAGATTTTTGGTTGCAAGTGCTTCATTCTTAAATATGGCAATCTTGATAAATTTGAGTCTAGATGTTTTGATGGCATATTTCTTGGATATCCTGCTCATTCTCGTGGCTATCGTGTTTTTAATGTTGACACTAACAAAATTGTTGAGACTTGTGAAGTCACTTTTGATGAGGCTAGTCCTGGTACTAGACCCGATGCTTCAGGTACACAGGTTCCTGAAACTCAAGAAAGCATCTTCGTCGATGATGACTCTGAGGATGAAGAACCAAACCATCCTCTTGCTACCTCTGAGAGGGGTGGAGAGCCTGCTACTACTACTTCAAGGTGTCACCGAGCGACCTCCTCCTATCCCCACCGACGATCCGAGTGGCTCTGCTCCTACCTCCACAACTCATGGGGTAGAGGCCACTACGCACCAGAGCACCTCTTCAGCATTCAAATGACAACATCCACCGAGCGATGATTGGGGATCTTCAAGAGCGAGTCACTCGCCTGTGTTTATTTCTCCCGATTCTCATGCACATTACGCTTTGTCGCTTCTTTTGAACCCCGAGATATCACCCATGCTTTATCTGATGCCTCTTGGGTCAATGCCATGCATGAAGAGCTTGAAAATTTCGAAAGAAACAAAGTCTGGTTTTTAGTTGAGCGACCTTCTGATTCTCATGTTATTGGAACAAAATGGGTTTTTAAAAATAAGCAAAGTGAGGATGGATTGGTTGTTCGCAATAAAGCTAGACTTGTAGCTCAAGGTTATTCCCAGGTAGAGGTCTTAGACTTTGAAGAGACCTTTGCTCCAGTAGCTAGATTGGAAGCCATTCGCATTCTTTTAGCATTTGCAACATCCAAGGGTTTCAAGCTTTTTCAAATGGATGTTAAAAGTGCTTTCTTGAATGGCTTCATAGAAGAAGAGGTCTTTGTCAAGCAACCTCCTGGTTTTGAAAATCAAAATTCCCAAATCATGTTTTTAAACTCTCTAAAGCCTGATGGATTGAAACAAGCTCCTAGAGCTTGGTATGACAGCTTAAGAGTTTCTTGCTTGAAAATGATTTCAAAATGGGAATGGTTGATAAAACCTTGTTCACTCTCAGGCATGGCAGTGATTTCTTGTTGGTTCAGATTTATGTGGATGATATTATATTCGGTGGTTCCTCTCATGCTTTGGTGTCTAGATTTTCAGATTCAATGAGCAGTGAGTTTGAGATGAGCATGATGGGAGAGCTGACATTCTTCCTTGGCCTACAAATCAAACAACTGAAAGAAGGCACCTTCGTTCACGAGTAAGTATACAAAGTACCTTCTTGGCGCTTCAATATGGGAAGCGAGGCCAATGTCTACTCCCATTGCTACAACCACCGTCTTTGGACACGATGAGGATGGAGAGTCCGTGGACGGAAGAGTACCGCAGATATGATTGGCTCCTCCTCTATCTTACAAATCGAGGCCGACATACAATTCGCAGTATGTCCGTGGCGCGCTTTCGAGCTTCCTCGTGCTTCTCATCGTCAAGCAGTACGCCGCATCTTCATGTATCTTCAAGATACGCTTGACTTTGGACTCTGGTATTCTTCTTCTTCGGCTCTTTCAATTCGAGCATTTTCTGATGCTGATTTCGCCGGGTGTAGAGTGGATAGGAAGAGTACTTCTGGCACTTGTCATTTCTTGGGCACATCTCTTGTTTCTTGGTCTTCTAGAAAACAGTCTTACATTGCGCCATCTGGAGGCCGAGTATGTAGTCGCCGCCATGGCGCTCTCGTGTTCTCTGGATTTTATCCACGCCATGCGGGACTATGGGTTGTCTTTGGGAAGTGTTCCTCTTTTACGTGACAACACTACGCAATTAATATTGCCAAAAACCCAAAGGCAACATTCCAGACTAAACACATTGACATTCGATTTCATTTTCTGAGAGACCATGTTGAGAAAGGTGATGTTGTGCTTCACTTTGTAGAGTCTGAGCAACAGCTTGCAGATATTTTCACTAAGGCTCTTGACTCTTCGCTTTGTCGCTTATGGGAGAGTTAGGGTTATTAGTCCTATTGGGCTGTTTGAGGGGAAGTTGTTATTTTGCATTCATTGTATCATAATGCATGTTTCAATTCATTTGTCTTGCATTGTATATTAAAATTAGTGGAGCTTTGATTATTATCCTTGTATGACTTGATTTCATCTTCTATACCTTGTCATATCAAGTGATAGTCTGCTAGACTTCTTTTATGGCTCTTCGTGTTTGGCTTAGCTTTTGCCTTGCTAGCTTTATATCTGTGAGCAATTTGAATCAAATCATGTCTTGTTGGATCTTGTGACTAGTTTTGCTCTAGTGATCCTCTTATGACTCTCGCCATGTCTTACAAAGTTGAATTGAGTCTTGAACTTATTTTGAGATGAAAAATGAGCTTTTATCTTATTAAGTCAAGCAAATGAAAATGAGATTTTCTGTGCGAAAAAGCGATCTCACCAATCCTTTCTCATGAGACGGCTTGCCATTGCACTAGGCATGAACTCAGGGGGAGCTTTGGATGACGTAGATCATTCTTTTAAGCTTATCGCTTGAGATGGTCGCAAGGCTTGAGATCTAGCACAGAAAAAAGGGGGAAAAGAAAAATTGCCAAAAGGGCTAAGTGCTTGAGCTTTGCTTCAAAAGAATTTTCTTAATGCTCAAAATGCCTCAATTCTTGTTTTGAGCCTCTTTTACTTATAGACATGGCTTGACTCATTTTTGGTTGCTTTGAGTGAATCTATGATATTGAGCAACCTTTCATGATTTTAATTCATTAATCTCAGATTGTTGCTATCTTGGTTTTAGCTTATAAACATGTTTTGCCATGATTGAATATAGTGTCTACTCTTTATATGGCTTGGTATAATACTTGTACTGTCTTCATGTATAATGGTCATGGCTCCTTTTTACTAAAGTTCAAAAATAAAGTCATTCCTTCATGCTCTTTCTTTTTCATGCATCTTGATGAATTCATTGTCAAAGGGGGAGAAAGATTGTGAAGAAAATGATGTTGGAGCTTTTGGTTTCATACTTAAGGTTTAATATAAAAGAACTTCATAAAATAAAAATTTTGAACCTTTTGAAAATTTGTGATCATAGTGAGTTAAGCCTTGTGGTTCTATTGTCTTTTTCTGATTTCATTTGCAATTGAAGAATACTCACAATGATCAAAGGTCAAATAGAAAAATTGCCTTTCATTTGGACCTAAGTGAGATTTTTGGCTACCTTCTGGAAATTGAATCCTTTGGTGCTTTCATTGCCTTATCTCACTTGCCTATACTATTTTGAAGCCAGCTTGGTCGGTTCCTAAGCTTTTTCTTGCTTATGGACCAAGTTGTGCCTTTATGCGAAAACGGCGAAGTTTTTACTTTTCATTTTGAAAAACCACATTTTCTTGAAAATTGCCAATGTGTTCATCAAGGGGGAGATTGTGGATATCGTGAAGATATGTGCACGATCTCAGGATGATGAGTCAATTGGCAATGGCGTTGTTGGTTTGCAAAATCTTGCGTTTTCGGGTTTGCTCCAGGGCTGTCAGACCACAGGCGGTCTGACCGGTGGTGTCGGGCGGTCAGACCGCTCGTGGAGGAGTCCGACCGGCCATGGTGGCCAGTCCGACCGCCAAAACAAAAGTAGGTTTTTGGAGCTGGGCCAAAAATAGGTTGTGTAGGCAAGTGAGGAGTCTCTGGATGTGGTCCCATCATTTTGGAGCTCCTAATCAAAAGTTCTATTCGCTTGAAAATTCCGAAGGTTTCGAATTTTGAGTTGAAAATTTGGCTAAGTCCTTTGGACCGGTCCGACCGCCAGCTTGTGGAGCGGTCCGACCGAGATGAAATCGGTCGGACCGAAGACGTAGTGCTGATCGGGCCGAATGGCTTGAAGGTTAGCCAAGTGTTGCATTGTTGTATATTGCATTACGGAACTGACGTGGGTCAAGTTGTGAAGAACTTGTTCCCGGAAACGGTTTGTTTGTCTATTGCTGTGCAGGTGGCTTGCAGGTCAACGACGTCAACGGTGAGTGGATTGGGACTACGCTTGGAGAGCTGAGGTCCAGAACGATCATTGATACCGGGTGAGGTCGTGTGACTCAAGTATGGTGCAGGATGGGCAAGATGGATCGAACGGGTGGTTCGGAACAGCTGGTTGGATCAGGTGGTGCGGATATAAGTTCGAGTCTCTGGGAGGTTCCGATGGGATTCGGACAAGAGAGGCTTGGCGACGTGATGAGAACCGCTGATCAACTTACACGTGGTGAAGCAGGCGATTGCTTCAAGAGTTATTTTTGTGTGGGTCCCATGGGTAAGTGACCCCAAAAGGGAAACCCTAGCTCTCTAGTATAAATAGGAAGGGGGGAGATGGAAAAGTCTCCCAAGCACTCATTTGGCATTCTTCCTCACTTTCTAGGGTTTGGAGGAGAGGAGAGGAGAACTAGGGTTTGGAGTGTGCTCCTTGTTGAGCTCTTGCCCTCCTTGTTGGAGAGGCTTTGTAAGCATCTTGTGTGACCGAACAATCTTGTGATGCTCAATTGAAAGATCGCTTGCTCCTTTGTGTTCTTCTCCCTTTTGGATGATTTTGGTGCTTCCTTGATTCAAAGGTTCATGCTTGGTCTCTTGGCCTACTTTATCTTGCTTTGATGTGTGGGATTACTCCTAGAGTCATCTAGATCATCAACCCCCACAAGCAAGTCTTGAATCAAGATTTTCACATTTCTAGGGTTTGTGCACTTCTTTGGTAAAATCTCGAGAGATCGATTCTGCTGGTGGATCGACGGATCGTCGCTAGAAATAGGTCTCTAATATCATTAGGGAGGTGTGCTCAAATTTGGTCAAGTTTTATAGGTTGAATCAAAGTTGGATCAAATTTCGTTTTGGATTTGGGTGGAGTTTTTCAAGATCGACTCTACCGGTCCGACCGGTCTTTCAACGGCGGTCCGACCGCCTGTATTCGCATCACCGGTTTGCCGGTCGAATCGCCCCACCGGTCCGATCGCGCTTAGTTGTCGGTCCGATCATTGGTTGACCGTCGGTCCGACCGCCGTGGTAGCTTGGCCGCACCGCCAATACCAAAGAAGGAACAAAGGAGTTCTTTTCTCCATTTGTGTCGTGTGGTTGAGGGTTTATCAAATCCAACACAAGGCTTCCGTTGTGTGCTTACTGATCTTCTTAGCTTTCATAGCTAAAGGAGTAAAGTTCGTGTTGGTTTTTGATTTAGGCGAGAAAGTTTTGAAAGCGCCTATTCACCCCCCCTAGTCGCCTTTCCGGTCCTACACAATATCACCTTTTTCGACATGGTCTCTAAGGAAGTGATAGTGAATATCTATGTTCTTGGTCTAGAGTATTGCACAGGGTTTTTAGCAATGTTAATAGCAGAAGTGTTATCACAGAAAAGAGGAACACTAGCAAAAATCTGACTACGGCAACTAGCAGCAGCTACATATTCAGCTTCACTAGTGGATTGTGCAACAAAAGACTACTTCCTAGAAGACCACGAGACAAGAGAAGTGCCTAGGAAATGACAAGTGCCTGAGGTGCTCTTCCTATCTAGCCGACAGTCCGCAAAATCAGAATCAGAAAACCCCCGAATGGACAAAGATGACGAACAGTAATACCAAATGCCATACAGAAGGGTAGAGTGTAAATAACTGTATATGCGCTTAACGGCTTGGCAATGGGAAGCTCTCGGAGACGCCTGAAACCTCGCACAAAGGCAGACCGTGAAGTGGATGTCCAGTCTTGAGGCCGTCAGATACAGGAGGGAGCCGATCATGCTGCGGTACTCGCGTTGATCCAAGCCTTCTCCTTCCTCATCTGGATCCAAAACAGTCGAAGTCGCCATGGGAGTGGAGATAGGCTTGCAGTCACCCATGTCGAAACATTTTGAGCAGGTCCTTAGTGTAATTCGTCTGATGGATGAAGATCCCTTCCTTGCATTGCTTGATTTGAAGCCCCAAAATGTAATTGAGCTCTCCCATCATACTCATCTCAAATTCCCTGGACATAGTCTCAGAAAAGTTGGAAACAAGAGCATGAGAAAAACCACCAAAGATAATATCATCAACGTAAATTTGAGCAAGCAGGAAGTCATTACCACGCCTAAGAATGAACAGAGTCTTGTCTACCTTACCCATCTCAAAATTATTCTTAAGCAAAAAGGTCTTAAGTCTATCATACCAGGCTCTAGGGGCTAGTTTAAGGCCATATAATGCTTTTACCTTGAATACATGATGTGGGTATTTGGAATTCTCAAAGCCTGGGGTTGCCTATCATAAACTTCCTCCTCTATGAAACCATTTTAAAAAACACTTTTAACATTCATCTGATATAATCTAAAGCCCTTAGATGCAGCAAATGCAAGCAGAATGCGAATGACTTCTAGTCTAGCAACAGGAGCAAAGGTCTCATCAAAATATAACCCCTCAACTTGGTTAAAGCCCTGAGCTACCAACATAGCCTTATTTCTAATCACAGAACCATCATCATTTTGTTTATTTTTGAAAACCCAGTGGGGTCCTATAACATTATGGCCGCTAGGAGGTTCTACTAGATTCCAAACCTTATTCCTCTCAAAATTATTAACTCCTCATGCATGACATTGACCCAGCTAGAATCCGATAAAGCATGTGATATATCGCGGGGTTCAAAAGAAGCAACAAAAGCAGAATGAGAGTAGAGGTTTGGATCTTGATACCTGGAGCGATTGACTCGCTCATGGAGATTACCTATCATCTGATCAGGAGGATGCTGCCTTTGAATGTGAAGTGGAGCACCCGGAGAGGAAAGCATCTCTTCAACCTCCGCAGGTACTACTGATGATGAAGATGCAGCAGGAGCCTCATCTGAAGGCGAAGTAGTCACAATAGGTTCTTGTGCTGGAATAGGAGCGTCAACAGCAGCAAGTAGAAGAATATCATCAAGTCCTTCATCATCTTCCTCTATAAATATGCTCTCTGTCACCTGTGTATCACCTAAAATATCTGATCTAGCTCTAGGGCTAGTCTCATCAAAAGTGACATTGCATGTCTCCTGAACAAGGTTAGTTTCAGCATTAAAAACCCGAAAACCCCTCGAATGTGCATGATAACCCAGAAATAAACCATCAAAAGTTCTTAACTCAATTTATCTAGATTTCCTGTCTTGAGAATAAAATATTTAGATCCAAAGACTCGAAAGTGCGAGACAGAGGGTTTTCTACAAAATCGAAGCTCATAAGAAGTCTTGCCCAAAGACGGTCTAAAAAAGACACGATTTGCAATATGGCAAGCAGTAGCAACAGCTTGGGCCAAAAACCTCCTCGGTGTTCTATACTCATCTAGTATTGTACTAGCCATCTCGACTAAGGTCCTGTTCTTCCTTTCCACAATGCCATTTTGTTAAGGGCATGTGGAGAAGAGAACTGATGCTCAATTCCACGCTAAGCACAAAAAGAAGCAAAAGAGGCATTCTTGAACTCCGTGCCATTGTCACTGCGGATCGCTCTCAAGGCACCCGGAAGTTCAAAAGCCAAACGAAGAACAAGATCAAGATAATGATCAATAGCTTCATCCTTCGAAGCAAGAAAGAACACCCAAGTGTATCTAGAAAAATCATCGACTATGACAAGAATGTACCATTTTCCACCAACTGACCAAACTCTAGCAGGACCAACAGTTTCCATATGCAAAGAATCGTCCCGTCACTACCATGACCATAGTCATGAAGGGTGTGAGGCGGCAACTTGCTTGCCATGCCTACAGGGCGCACATACAGCGTCCTTGACGGCTTTGAGTTTGGGCAAACCTCTCATGAGCTCAAGGTTGCTAACTCGCATCAGATAATCAAAACCAATGTGCCCCAAATGACGGTGCCAAAGCCAGAACTCAGAAGAAAAAGATGAAATCAAGCATTTGAGAGAACTAGCAAGAGATTTAGAAAAGTCAGCTCCAAAGATCCTAGCAGCTCTAGTAATCCCAAAAACAAGCTCACGAGTTGAATCAAGCACCCGACAAGTATTTTTCTTAAATATAGTCTCATAGCCATCATCAAGAAGTTGAGAGACAGAAAGCAAATTAAACCTTAGCTTGTCCACAAGGGCGACGTCCTGGAGGATGAAATTATCGTTCACCCTGATTGATCCTATTCCTTCAATCCGTACTTGTTTATCATCTCCAAAATTGATGAAGGAGGTGAACCATCTTGAGTCTCCGGTCATGTGGCGTGAACAGCCGGAGTCGACGAACCACGTGTCCTTCCTCTTTCCGCGGTAATCTTGAAAATCAAGGAACAGAAGAACGATGTGTCTCAACATCAAGTTAGTTAAATAAGACATAGGAACCCAAGATCTTGAGACACGCCTCATGAGTAGTATGCAAAGCAGAAGTGCTATCCTCGATTCTGTTTTAAGTTCTGTTATAAGCAGTGGTTAAATTAACATGAGAGTTATCCTGTCTAGGAACATGATGATGAAATTCTAGCAAAATTAAAAGCTCTAGGTTGATTGGATGAAATTCTAGCAAAATTTTTCTTATCATTTTTCAACCTATGCCAACAGAACTCAACCAAATTCTCATTCTTTTTGCAATAAGTGCAATGGTACTTGATACCACTGGGAGAAGCACTCTTTGACTTAGCAGATGGTTGGGCAACACCTGCAGATTTAAAAATAGTTTTTGCAGGTTTGATTTTGAATTCAACTAACCTGTTTTCCAAGACTTGAGTAACTTTTGGCTTAGAATTATCTTGGACATAATTGTATCCTAGTCCTTGCTTCTTATAAGGAGTTTTAGACTTGTCCAGAATCATGTTTAATTGTTTCTTACCTTTAGAGAATTTTTCTAAGGTATCCTTAAGATAAGCATTTTCTTCTTCAAGATTAATACATGATTAACAGGTTTTACCTTTAATGGCTCTAGCATATTTCTCCTTATATAAATCAGTTTCAAGTTTAAGAGCTGGATAAGAAGCATATGTAGCAGACTCAATACTGTCCTTATGCTTAGCATATTTAGCTCTAACTACTTCTAAGATATCTTTGACTTCATGTTCGCGTTCTATGCAGAAAGTGCAAAGGCTAGAATCGACCACACCAGAAGCAACCACCTTGCTAGATTCTAAGCATTTTTTACATAGAGCAGATTTGACCTCAACTAGCTCAGTCCTAGCATTTTTAAGTTGTTGCACAATAATATTATGGGCAGATTGCAGTTTAGCAAATTCTGAGTGCACAGCATAGCAAGATGAACATTCATCAGATTCAAGAGTCTTAGTATTTGTAAGTTTTAAAGTCAAACTATCTACTTGTGACTCTAAGTCCTTGTTCTTGGCCATGATAAACTCTAAAGCCTTATCCTGACTCATGAGTTTCTCAAACATATTTTCACATCTATCAGAAAGGACATCATAGGAAGGAGGTACCTCATCGTTGTCGTCGTCAACGGAGTCAGCCATGAAGCACAAGCCGGTGAAGTCCTTGGCCTTCCCCTTCTTCTTGTTTTGAGGGATCTCCTCCTCCTTGTCCTCCTCGCTCCCGGAGTCCACATTGCTTAAGGATTGTTCCTCAAAAGCGGCAAGAACCCGGTGAGCGGCCTTTATCAGCTTAGCAGCATCAAATCTTGATTTATTCCGTTGAGGCTTCTTCCAAGCTGGCTTTCCCTCCTTATGGTTGCTCTTACCTTTCAGATTGTGGCAATTTGCCCGGATATGATTACGCTCACCACACTCATAGCAAGTCACGGGACCTTTATTTCTGTTTCTCATATTATTATTGGCCCGTGTGACCTTTTTGACTTTGAGGGCCAACTCAGCTTCAGGGATACTCTCAAACTCCTCTTCATGGATTGCAGATAAACCAGCAAGCGAAAATCTATAAGAAGACTAAGAAGACCCATTAGAAGCTCTCTTGAGCGGGTCTGCTACCAATGCCATACTTTCCTTCTTGAGATGATCAATCCTCTTGATCTCATGAGTCTTTAGCTTGCTATAGAGCAGCTCCCAAGTCAGATGAGAGAGGTTGACATTCTCCTCAATGGCAGTAGCCTTTTATCTCCCACTCCTTGGTGTTGATGGCAGCAAAGAGGTGGGTGGTATTTTCAGACTGTGAATATTCAATACCAATAGCTTTCATCTGATTAATCACTTTATTAAAGCGATCGAAAAGATCGTCGATGCTCTCTCTAGGACGCATCTCGAATTTGTTATATTCATGCTTATAGACTATTTGGCGTACTTTCTTGATTTGGGACGAACCATCATAATAGGTTTCGAGGGTGTTCCAAATCTCGTTCGCAGTCTCATGATTGCAAATTCGATCATACTCCTGTCTACCAAGCCCACTATACAAGAGATTCTTTGCCTTATTGTTGCTAGCCAAGAGGGCTGCTGAAGACGGCGTAGCAACTTCGGGAATAACGAGCGGAGCTCGAACAACCTCCCATATAGCTTGTCCTTCGCTCTCAAGGAAGACTCGCATGCGATTCTTCTAATAGGCATAGTCGTGCCCATCGAAGATATGCGGCTTGGAGTATTTATCCATCGCCAAGTTCAGTGACCGGTTAAGATCAAGATTGAACTAACCAGGCTCTGATACCACTTGTTGAACCGAAAAGACGACTAGAGGCTGGGATGAATAACAACACACTCACTTTTTCACAAATAATAGATTCAACATAAATTTCACTCAAGTAGCTATGGAAGTTATGAAGATCAATATACGAGTACAGCGGAAGACTAGTATAGAATCCAACCTAACACCCGAAAAGAAATAACCAAAGATCAACACAAGCTAAAATAAATCTCGTCTTTGGCGGTCTGGACCATTGGTCAATGGCGGTCGATCGATTACCCGCACGGCTCGACCGGTGACCACGGCGATCTCGACCACACCAAGAATGATCAAAACGAATTGATGACGGTTGTAAATAGATAAAACTTTTGATCTACAACTCCAAACTTGATGAAACATGGAACACACCTTATCTATGATGCCAGGAACCTATTCCAATTGAAGATTGTGATAATTCTTGGAATAATAGCGATTATTTTCCGTTTGATTAAAGAAGGGTTCAAAACCGAGTCAAAATGAAAACTAGATACAAAATCTTGCTCGTGGGTGATTGATGATCAAGATGATCCTAGATATTTTCCCACACGTCACAGCAAGCTAGATCACGTGAAGAATTCAATGAAAAACTCGCGGATCAAAGAAAGACTCAAAATCATCAAATATAGAGAAAGAATGCTGAAAACCACCTTTGACCGAAGTGCTCATTGGTCCACATATATCTATTTGTACAAGGGCCAAAAAGTCACTAGCCCTTTCACCTTTAGTCGTGAAATGTGACTTTGTCATCATGCCTAGTAAACAAGATTCACATGTTTCAAATAATTCAAAATCAAATAAGATTAGAATACCTTCTTTATGGAGTGTCATCATGCGCTTCTCAATTATATTTATATGACCTAAATAACAATGCCAAATAAAAGTGGGATTCAAATCATTAGGTCGAAGTCTTTTAGCATTTATGTTATAGATAGGCTCATCCTCAAGATTCAAAACATACAATCCATTCACCAATGGAGAATGGCCATAAAGCATATATTCAAAATAATTTGAACAATAATTGTTCTTTATTCTGAACTCATAACCTTCTTCTCCTAAACAAGAAGTAGAAATAATATTTTTGGTCAAGGCTGGAACATAATAACAATTTTTTAGTTCTATAACTAATCCTGTGTAGGAAATCATCATATAACCCTAAGAGTGCTATTACACATGTAGGAAATAATGTTGATCTCAGGTCTAAGGATTATAGATCATCATTGCTTGAGATCAACTCAAGATACATAGAATCGTAACAATCTCAACAGTGTCTCAAGATGGGTCTTTTTCAACACCATGTTCTCTAACATGTGTCCATATTATTGGTTTGGTATCTCCGCATCCATGACTTGTGAAACATAGTCATCAACCAATACATATGCTAGTCTATTCATATGTGTTCTCATATGTTTCCGACCAGGAAACGTTGAAGAATAATCATCAAAGAAATATAGAGTTTCACAATCAAGTCACATACTTGATAATAAATATTATTGATATTATTCTAGGAACAAGATAACATATTATCCAATGTTATGAACATAGTTAAATATAATCATACCTCTAGGGTATATTTTCAACAATATTCACCCCCCACGATCAGATCATAGACATTTGATTACCTTGCCAATTGATTATGCACTTTATTCTGAAATTCTTTGAACTTTTCAAAGGATTCCGACTTATGCCTTATCAAATAGACATAGCCATATCTACTGAAATCATCAGTAAAAGTTATGAAGTACTGAAAACTACCTCTGGCCAAAGTACTCATTGGTCCACATACATCTATATGTAGAAGGGTCAAAAAGTCACTTGCCTTCTCACCTCTAGTCGTGAAAGGCGCATTCGTCATCTTGCCAAGTAAACAAGATTCACATGTTTAAAATGATTCAAAATCAAATTAGTTTAGAAGACCATCTTTATGGAGTTTCATCATGCGCTTCTCATTTATATTACCTAGATGACAATACCAAATAAAAGTGGGATTCAAATTATTAGGTCGAAATCTCATAGCATTTATGTTATAGATGGGCTCATCTTCAAGATTCGAAACATACAATCCATTCACCAAAGGAGCATGGCCATAAAGCATATCTTCAAAATAAATTGAACAATAATTGTTATTTATTCCGAACTCATAACCTTCTGCTCGTAAACAGGAAGCAGAAATAATATTTTTTGCTTAAGACTGAAATATAATAACAATTCTTTAGTTCCATAACTAATTCTGATGGCATTAATAGCCACCCCTTCAATAGCTATAAAGGGGTTGACCCACGTATGCTGTAAGAGATATAACGACATTATCATTCAGATTCAAGTTCATCGTTTCTGTAACATCCCTATTGTATTCATATACACTCATTGTGTCTACATCAAAAGAAGGCATTCACTTAGATTATGCTCCCATATCATTTTTCCGAATAAACTCGAAACCTGATCATTGACACGGTCCTGTAGAGGCTATTCGTGAATTCGGTAATTACAGAACGAATCTTTGGCCTGTTCGGATCGGATCGGACGGCCACGATCATCCATGAATTCTAGCTAGCTAGCTAGCGTACTTGGGTACTGTAGGTACGTAGTGACGTGGCCATGGACGGCCGGGATTAAATGACTGGTTAGATTGCAATAATGGGCTGCGTAAGTAGTAATAGCTAGCTGCACCGGTGTCAACAGCAACAATTAATGACGGCTTAATCTCTACCTATTCCTGCGTCAGCGAGCATTTGGTTGGGTTAATTTTTCCTGCAGGATTATTTTACACGATATTGCCTGTCACTAACTGAAATCATTGCAACGAGTTTACTTTCATGATTTCTATCTTTAAATTACCTTTACACTGTTTACTCCTACTCAACGATCATTACATCCCTGCATGCTAATTTTGTCATTTCAGCGATTGTACTGGTGTAACACGAGCGAACACCGGTGAAAATAATGCTTTCAAAAGAAGGCTTCAGAGTAACATACCTTTAGACCTTGAAGGGATACGGGTAGACTACGCTAGCTGATAATTAAAAAATTATTCATTCAAGCAACAGAATAACACTTATTCAATAACTCATCTCTATGATTGCCTCTAGGGCATATCACCAATAGTCTCCCACTTGCACTGGAGTCAATCAAATAGGTATCAAATACCCATAACTGTTGTGTGCACTTGGTCATGTTCGACCAGTCTACGACCAGCTCATATCTCCATACGACTAGTTAAGGTTCTTGTCGTATCACTATACGACTAGTTATGGATCTTGTCGTACCACTATACGACTAGTACTTCTCAAATACTTAAGGATATTCTTGACTGCTATCCAGTGATCTTCACCTGAATTCGACTGATATTTGCTCGTAACACTTAGAGCATATGACACATCTGGTCGTGTACATAGTATAGCATACATGATAGATCCAATAGCCGAAGCATATAGAATTCTACTCAATTTGTCTCGCTCATCAGTGGTCGTAGGACACTGACTCTTGCTAAGATTAATGTTATGTATCATAGGCCGTTATACAAATATAGACAGTGATGCGGACATCCTTAGCTATGTTGTTTCATATAATATTTTCAATTCATTAAATACCTCAGAACAACATGAGCTTACTAAGAGAGTTGAAAAACAAGAGAAGCTTATCCAACAGATTGGAAGATTCAATAATGAAGGGAGATGAAGGATATGAGGTTGTTCTTGAAGAAAGGCCATCACAATGGAGGAGAAGCTCGTGGGAGACAAGTAAGGGGAGAGAAGCCCAAGAGTCCAAGTCAAATTCGAAACTTCCACAAGCCCAACCAAATTCAAATTCGGAATCAACTCGGAATTCAATTCGGATTCGGAATCAGCCTCAAATTCGGATTCGGAATCATCAGGACAGTCCGGAGTAAAAAGGTCATAACTTTCTCATACGAAATCGGATTTGAGTGTTTTTGGGCTTATTGGAAAGCTAACTTCGAGCCCGATCCAACGGATCCTCCCTTACTCCGAAATTCATCCTGTATCAAAAGATATGACCGAAACAATATGACGATTGTAAAATTAGAGTTTCCTTTTTGTTTTAGATTGAGTCGGAATTGGAGTAGGAGTTTAATTCCGAATTAGAATAGGAGTAGGGCCTCTTGGCCAGCCATGAGGAGGAGTAGGGGCACTATATATAGAGGGGTAGACCCCCATTGTAACCTCAAGACCACGTTTAATATATTTTCAAAGCTTTTGCTTGATTCTCCCACAGTGCTTATAGCCAAAACAGAGGAATTGGGCATTGAGAACAAGGGTCGTTCTTGCTTTTCCACTGAAATTGAGGGTTCGACGATCTTCGCTTGTGGTCACGAGGATCCAATCAAGTGTGTGTTTGGGCGAATTTTCCATAGAGTTGCAAGTCCGCATTGGCGCGGGGATCACCGGTGGTTCGTCGGGTACACAAGTTATCAAGAGATTCTACGTCGAGAAGATCGGGCACCCGCATCGTGGTATCGAGCTCTGCTGACTCGGTAGGATCTTTATCCAGCTTATCTTTTTCTCCCATACACGAAAAAGCCATACAAAAAAATTCACCGTAGTATTTAATTTGTTTTTCTAGTGAGTTTTGTTAAGTTTTTGTCCATTAGAATCAAGTTTAGTTTGCTGATCTTGAATTCTTTTGTGTTGCTTTTTATTTGAGCCTAGTTTGATTTTTTTAGTCGTGTCTATTAAAAAAACAAAAAGAAGTGAGACATCAATTTATCCTTTGTGAACCTTTCAATCTTTTGCGAATACTTTGAACCTATTTAAGACTAGCTAAATCGTTGCTTAGGGTCAGATATTAATATTTGTGTTCTTGCAATTGTTCAAAGATCAAAAGGTGGAAAAGAATTTTTGCTCATTTATGGTAGAACAAGAATTTTGGCAATAGTTCAAAAAAAAGAAGGAAGGAAAAAGAGAAGAAAAAAAAGGAAGAGAAAAGGAAAAGAGAAAAAAGAAAAGGAAAAAGAAAACGATAGCCAACCATAAACTTGAGCGAAAATCCCCACTCATTCTTGATTCAATTGTTTGAATATCAATATTTTGTGCAATCTTGTGCCCTAGTTTCATTATTTGCAACTAGCTAGTGTCTTTCTATAACTTGTGCAATACGAGCTATTTTGTTCTTCACTTATATCTTACATAGCTCATTCCTTGATTGCACTAAGTTCTAATATCTTTGCGCGTGAGTTGTTTTGATTTTCACTTATATCTTTGTGATCGCAACTAGGCATTGGATTCTAGTTTGATATTTACTTAGCCTTACAATACCTAGAATTTTCAAATTAAGTAGGTATCCATACCAAGCTCCACAAAACACCCGTTGTCGTGCTTTGACTTGCTCTTGAAATTCGCCACACATCACCTTGTGGTTCCCTACCACTCAAGTGTAAGTATTGTTGATCTTAATTCCTTTCGGAACGGTAAAGAAACTTCACCTTGTTATGATTGTGAGTTGAGTAACCTCTACATATACGCATACACATACATACATATTCTTTGCTTTGCTGCTAACAATGGCAGATCGCGAGTATACGATCTTCCTTCTATGGTAGTAATGATCCGAGGAGTATCTTGAGTGGGTACAAGACATGGAGTTCGAGCTTGAATCCCATAAGTTCAATCGAAGCCAAGGAAGTGAGAGTGGCCACTTTGTTTTTACAGACTATGCCTCTAGTTGGTGGCAACAACTAGGTGGAAAACGATTCATTACATCTTGGTACTGTTTAAAAGCGCCATGAGAAGAGAATTTGTTCCATCCTATTATGAGCGGAACTACTACGACATGTGGAGAGCATTACACAAGGATGCAAAGTTGTCCAAGATTACTATATTGAGTTGAATCATGCAATGCGCCGTACCAATATCACTAGTCCATATCAAGAAAAGACATACTTCAAAGCAAAGCTTGAATTATCGATCGTTGTCGCACTTCAAGATGAATATTTTCGTAGTCCGCAAGATCTTGTGAAATATGCTATGAAGGTAGAAAGAGACTTAAACACATGCAAGCACATCAATTAAATCTGCGCCGCTCTTTAGTTCTAATTCATCCACCGTGTGTCACTTGAGAAGAAGATCGAGCATGTGAATTTTTCTTCGACCGAGGTGATGAGTAGTGTCGCCCGTCACAACCCGCAACACGTGAGGAGGTCGTGGTTGGTGGTAGTTGTGCCATTGTTGGCCCACAGCCTTACAAGGATGAGATGTATCAAAACCCATGTGAGAATGAGAGCCACATAGCCAAATTGAGTGAGAGTGATAAAAAGAGTGAGCTGTGTGATTCCACCATACGCGAAATTGAGAGCATCCCAATTGAGAGTGTGAGAGATACACCAAAAGAAAAGAGAGAGATAGATGATAGGACAAGTAAGATTATTTTTGAACCTAACAACTTACCCTCTATTTCTAGTGTTGTATCCCACATTCTGCAGTGGACCAAGCAAATAAGGAGTTGAGATTCAAGAGCCCTCACCATTGGAAGAGAAAGATAAAGAGCTAACCATAGATGGAGAGGGAATACCTGAAGATCAAGATAACACTATTTGTACTGAATTGGTCGTTTATGAAAACAAGGTGCGTAAAACTGAGAACTCCATTATTCATTTGATGATTCCACGTTCTAAAATTGATATGCTTAATTTGCATAATGTGAAATTGATTACTCAAAAAGAAGTTCTTAGTAGAATACACATTAATAATTCTTTGTGTTATATCATATTCGATAGTCCTAAACATGTATATAGTGTGATTAAGAAGGTTCTTGAAATTTCACACTTAAGATCACTAGTAAATAGCTATATACACACATATAAATTCAATTTGATTGATGATGTTGGTGTAGACAACATGTTTCAAGTTTATCAAATATACATTACCTATAATAATCTTGTTGATTTACAATCACATGTTTTGCGCAAACCATCTATTGAGCAATGTCATGATATCTTTAAGATGGGTTTAAATACAAGTGTTTATTGTTTAGAATGCAACATGATGCCTACTTGTTTATCTCTTAAATGTATAACTAATCAGAGTAGCGCAGTTGAATTATGGAATGGTATCAATTGGTTTTCACCCACTTTACTTGACTTTGGTATTGGGAAGGTGAAATTTTATCATATGAGTCAGTTGTGCAATTTGAAATGTGATTCCGAGCTATTGATTGTACAAAACAACGCGAATAACACAACAATTGATTCATACATATATCACGTATATACGTTGTTCTCTTTGTTTAATACATGTTCGGCAAATCATCATGTGCTACATGAAACTTGTTTGGATGATAAATACATATACCATGCATATACGTTGTTTTCTTCATCTAGCACATTTTCAGGCTATCAAAAGCCGAGGACGGCTTTTTTTGAAGAAAGGAGGATGATGCGGACATCCTTAGCTATGTTGTTTCATATAATATTTTCAATTCATTAAATACCTCAGAACAACATGAGCTTACTAAGAGAGTTGAAAAACAAGAGAAGCTTATCCAACAGATTGGAAGATTCAATAATGAACGGAGATGAAGGATATGAGGTTGTTCTTGAAGAAAGGCCATCACAATGGAGGAGAAGCTCGTGGGAGACAAGTAAGGGGAGAGAAGCCCAAGAGTCCAAGTCAAATTCGAAACTTCCACAAGCCCAACCAAATTCAAATTCGGAATCAACTCGGAATTCAATTCGGATTCGGAATCAGCCTCAAATTCGGATTCGGAATCATCAGGACAGTCCGGAGTAAAAAGGCCATAACTTTCTCATACGAAGTCGGATTTGAGTGTTTTTGGGCTTATTGGAAAGCTAACTTCGAGCCCGATCCAACGGATCCTCCCTTACTCCGAAATTCATCCTGTATCAAAAGATATGACCGAAACAATATGACGATTGTAAAATTAGAGTTTCCTTTTTGTTTTAGATTGAGTCGGAATTGGAGTAGGAGTTTAATTCCGAATTAGAATAGGAGTAGGGCCTCTTGGCCAGCCATGAGGAGGAGTAGGGGCACTATATATAGAGGGGTAGACCCCCATTGTAACCTCAGACCACGTTTAATATATTTTCAAAGCTTTTGCTTGATTCTCCTGTTGTGCTTATAGCCAAAACAGAGGGAATTGGGCATTGAGAACAAGGGGTCGTTCTTGCTTTTCCGCTGGGAATTGAGGGTTCGACGATCTTCGCTTGTGGTCAGCGAGGATCCAATCAAGTGTGTGTTTGGGCGAATTTTCCATAGAGTTGCAAGTCCGTGCATTGGCGCGGGGGATCAGCTGGTGGTTCGTCAGGGTACACAAGTTATCAAGAGATTCTACGTCGAGAAGATCGGGCACCCCGCATCAGACAGCCTTGGGCTACAATAAACATGACATGTAGGTCATGAACATTACACACATACATGCATCTCGTACATCATAAATCATACTATTCACAAAAACCTGCAAAAACAAGTTAAACATAGAATCGCATTCTATCGGGCAACAAGAACACACACTACCCAAAAAGTGTGGTACGATTTCCCAGTACGGCGGTCCCGCTAGCCGGTTAGTGGGCGAGGTTCGAAGGGGCAACATCCCTCGCAGGTTGAGGGCAGCGCGATCGAAAATTTTTTCGGGACATGAATCATATTCACGTAACCGAGCCTTGAAAATCGTCGGACTAGTCATACTAACCCTATTCCAAACCAATCAGATCATTGCCTTGATGTGACCACACGCTGCGACAGACTCCGATGGTGGAATTCCGACCGGTAGAAGTGTTATGCAGTGTGATCATGAACAAGCGCAATAAACCATCTGGTGCTTTTTTATCGCAACTCCCATTCGATCAACCAAATTGATCTTCGTGTGCTCCAATAGTTTTACGATAACTTTCTGCCCCGATGGTGGAAACCGACCGATGAGGCAAGTCGTGATACGACTATGAAAGCACGATCACAGAATAACGAACATGAGCCCATCTTACGACCACCGCGCATGGACAATCATATCGACCATCGCATATCACAATATGCATCTAATCCGAATGTAAAATTAGACGGGATGACTCTGATACCACTGAAGGATCGCAGGAAGGCTACGATAGCACTAAACAAAAAATATTACCGCGCAACCAAGTAACCTCCGCTAGAAATAGATCACGAGATTACAACTAGACGCGCCGACTCATAGCGGAAGTAGAATCGATGTAGCGAGTTGATGCGGTCGTAATCATACTCACTGCGTATCTTCTCCTCCGAGTAGTCGTACTCGCCGCGCGTCTTCTCCTCCGACTCTTGTGATCGTCACGAGTTGCGAATCGTCCTAGTGTTGATGCTTCGCAATAACACATCCAAGGTATCCACACGCACGGGGCAGGGGCACCACACGCTGGAGTGCTAGCACCGGCAGAGTGGTTGAGGAAGGCGTGGCTATTAGGGTTTAAGGAGTTCTTCCAAAAGATCGTCATCGCACCCCTTGCCACCGCCCCTCTATTTATAGGCATCCATGATGGGTCTCGAACTTGAGGCCCATTACGAACTCGAGGCCTACAAGAATTCGGATCACCATCCAAATCAAATCCTAGCCCTTTAAGTGTGCGACCCTATAGGTTCATATGCAATCAGTTGTGACTCGGAAACTCTTTTCCGATCACTAGTCGTCAGCGGTACCTAGCAGCATATAACGATTCCCAAACACACATAGAATATATCAGACGAACCTTAATGCAATGTGATCTACGACCAGGTCCATATCACTAATGACCAGCTCGTATCTATATACGATCAGTTCATATTTGGTCTCGACCAATTCGTAACTCTTTACGACCAGGTTCCGACCATTTAGTTACCATGTTCGACCAGCCTACGACCAGCTCGTGTCTCCATACGACTAGTCGTATCTGATCGAACTAAAAGATCTTCTCGTGTATACTCCCTTTGCCTCACGATGTCTGGTTGAACTCCAGGTGAGATTTTGTATCATCCATGTACTGTTCAATACTTTCTCGATCAAGTGTCGAATAAATTCATGTGATCGACACTTCGACCACTAGTGGTATGGCTATGCACTTTTTTTATCCGACCACAACGAGGGGCCCAGAGATATCTCTCATGTTATGCTAGGAGGGGCAAATCCCATATCCGACCAGTCACATCACTCCACATGTTTCATAGCATGCCCGAAAGCTACCTTTATAACTACCGAGTTACGAGTAGCGTTTGACAACCTCTAAGAGTGCTATTACACATGTAGAAAACCATGCTAATCTCAGGTCTAAGAATTATACATCAGCATTGCTTGAGACCAACTAATGATACATAGAATCATAACAATCTCAACAGTGTCTCAAGGTGGGTCTTCTCCAACACCATGTTTTCTAACATGTGTCCATATTATTGGTTTGGTATCTCCATTTCCATGACTTGTGAAACATAGTCATCGACTTGTGAAACATAGTCATCAACCAATACATATGCTAGTCTATTCATATGTGTTCTCATATGTTTCCGACCAGGGAACGTTTAAGAATAATCATCACATAAATATAGAGTTTCACAATCAAGTCACATGCTTCATAATATATATTATTGATATTATTCTAGGAACAAGATAACATATTATCCAATGTTATGAACATAGTGAAATATAATAATCTTTTTGATTGCCTCTAGGGCATATTTCCAACAGTCTCCCACTTGCACTAGAGTCAATCATTTAGGTATCTAATACCGATAGCCCTTGTGTGCGCCTCAAGCTTTGGCTATGTGAGAGGCTTTGTCAATTGACCAGTAACATTTAAATCCGTATGAACTTCGCATATCTTAACATCCCTTCTATCCACCAACTCGCGAATAAGATGATAACGCCTGAGTATATGCTTGGACTTCTGATGGGATCTAGGCTCCTTAGCCTGCGCAATGGATCCATTAATGTCACAATAGAGATCCATCAGGCACGAGGCACTCGGGACCACACCCAACTCAGCAATGAAATTCCTTATCCAAACACATTCTTTCATAGCTTCAGAAGCTGCAATGTACTCGGCCTCCGTCGTAGAATCAACAACCGTCTCTTGCTTGGAACTTTTCCAGCTCAGTGCTCCTCCATTCAAAATGAATACAAAACCAGATTGCGAACGATAATCATCTTTATCGGTTTGGAAGCTTGCATCGGTGTAACAATTTACAACGAGCTCTTTATCACCACCATAAACTAGGAACACATCCTTAGTCCTTCTCAAGTACTTAAGAATATTTTTCACAGTTGTCTAATGACCTTCACTAGGATCAGCATGGTATCTGCTTGTAACACTTAGAGCATATGATACATCTGGTCGAGTACATATCATGGCATACATGATAGATCCAATAGCCGAAGCATATGGAATACCATTCATACAGTCTCGCTCATTAGTTGTCGTAGGACGCTGATTCTTGCTAAGATTTATGCCATGTGACATAGGCAAGAACCCTTTCTTGGCATTCTGCATGTTGAACGAATCAACACCTTGTCAATATAAATACTTTGGCTTAATCCAATTAGCCTTCTTAATCTATATGTATAGATTTTATCCCTAAGATATATGCTGCCTCTCCTAGGTCCTTCATAGAAAAACCAATTTTCAATGATGCCTTAACAGTTTCCAGCATAGTAATGTCATTCCCAATCAATAATATGTCATCCACATATAAGATTAGAATTACAAGTACGCTCCCACTAACATTCATGTAAACGCAAGGTTCTTCTTTGTTCTTGACGAAACCAAACCTTTTGATTTCCTCATCAAAACGTAAATTCCAACTCAGAGATGCTTGCTTCAACCCATAAATAGATTTCTAAAGTTTGCACACTTTACTAGCATTATTTGGATCGACAAAACCTTCAGGTTGTGTCATGTACACATCCTCACCTAGGTTTCCATTAAGGAAAGCCGTTTTGACATCCATCTGCCATATCACATAGTCGACATATGCAGCAATAGCTGGAATGATCTGTATAGATTTAAGCATCGCTACTGGTGAGAAAGTCTCATCGTAGTCAACTACTTGAACTTATCGAAACCCTTTTGCGATTAGTCGAGCTTTATGAATGTGAAAATTTCCATCCATGTCAATCTTTTTCTTATAGTTCCATTTGCACTCAATGGTTTTAACACCATCAAGTGGATCGACTAGGTTCCAAACCTGATTGTCTCTCATGGAGTCTATCTCGGATTTCATGGCTCTAAGCCATTTCTCAGAGTCTGGGTCCATCATCGCTTCCTCATAAGTCTTAGGCTCATCATTATTCAATAATAATACGTTATGCTCATACCTTATAGGCAATTGACGCGGCCTTTTAGATCCACGTGGGATTGATGCCTCATCAACAGGTTCAACAATATTTTGTTCATCCTGTAGAGGTTCAGTAGGAGTTGAAACACTTTCAGACGTTTCCCGAATTTCTTCGAGTTGCACCTTTCTCCCACTGAATCCTTTTGAAAGAAACTCTTTCTCCAAAAAGACACCATTTCGGGCAACAAAAACTTTGGCTTCTTCCCGGTTGTAGAAATAATATCCTTTGGTTTCCCTCAGATACCCTACAAAGAAGCATTTATCTGACTTGGGTGTGAGTTTATCAGACGTCAGACGTTTAATATAGACATCACATCCCCAAACCTTTAGAAAAGACAAGCTAGGACTCTTCCCAGTCCATATCTTATATGGTGTCTTATCTACTGATTTAGATAGTACCATATTTAAAGTGAAAGTGGCAGTTTCTAGAGCGTAACCCCAAAAATACAACGACAGATCCGACTGACTCATCATCGACCGAACCATGTACAACAAGGTCCGATTATGCCGTTCGGACACCCCATTCCATTGTAGAGTGTCCAGTGGTGTAAGTTGTGGAATAATTCCACATTGCTTCAAATGATCACCAAATTCATGGCTCAAAAATTCGCCTCCAAGATCATATCGTAAGTATTTTATTGTCTTACCAAGTTGACTATGTACCTCACTCTGGAACTCCTTGAACTTTTCAAAGGTTTACGACTTGTGCCTCATTAAATAGATATAACCATATCTACTATAGTCATCAGTGAAAGTAATAAAGTACTGAAAACCACCTCTAGCTGTCGTGCTCATTGGTCCATATACATCAGTATGTATGAGTGCCAACAAGTCAAACGCCCTCTCATTCCGACCAGTGAAATGTGTCTTGGACATCTTTCCAAGTAGGCAAGATTCACACGTTTCAAATGATTGCAAATCAAATGAGTTTAGAATTCCATCATCATGGAGCTTCTTCATACGTTTCTCACTTATGTGACCCAAACAACAATGCCAAATGAAAGTGGAATTTGTATCATTAGTCCGAAGCCTATTTTCATTAATATTATAGATAGGTGCATCATCAAGATTTAAAATAAACAACCCGTTCAAAACAGGAGCGTAGCCATAAAATATTTCATTCAAAAGTATAGAACAATCATCGTTCTCAATAATGAATTTGTAACCCTCTGCCATCAAACATGAGGTAGAGATGATGTTTCTGCTTATGTCTGGAACATAATAATAATTATTTAATTCCATAATAAATCCCGAGGGCAAAAGTAATGGAAAAGTCCCGACGGCTAATGCAGCAACCCTTGCTTTATTCCCGACGCGAAGATCCATCTCGCCCCTTGCAATTCTCCTACTTCTTGTTAGACTCTGTATCGAATTGCAAATATGAGTAACCGATCCAGTATCAAATACCCAAGAGCTAGAAGAAGAACCAGCAAGAAAAACATCTATAACATTAATACCTGAAGTGGAAGGTTTAGTCTCACCATTCTTTTTCAGATCAGCCAGGTATTTCTTGTAGTTTCTCTTCCAATGGCCTGGCTCCTTGCTGTAAAAGCATTCACTATCTTGAGTCAGGCCGGACTTAGTCTTGGGTTTAGGCTTGTTAGCTTGGTTCCCATCTGAAACTTTAGCCTTGACCTTACCTTTGACCCCAAGTCTTAGCCTTTTTGAATCTTGTACTCTTTTGCACCATCATCACATGACTGTTGCTTTTCTTAATGTCGTCTTCTGCAGTATTGAGCATCATATGCAGTTCGGTGAGATTCTTGTCTAAACCATTCATATGGAAGTTCAGAATGAACTGCCCATAGCTTGCAGGAAGCGAAGCAAGAATCAAATATGTAGCCAACTCTTGACTAAGTGGAAAACCAAGTTTTTCCAAGCTCTATGTGTAACCAACCATCTTGATCACACGTGGGCTCACCGTACTACCCTCAGCTAGTTTACTCCCAAATAATTTCTTTGAGATCTCATATCTCTCAGTTCTTGCTTGTGTCTCAAACATACCTTTGAGCGCCATGATCATATCGTAGGCCTTAATATTCTCAAACTGCTTTTGAAGGTCTGAGTTCATGGCAGCAAGCATGAGACAACTAACATAAAGGGACTCATCACATGCCTTTTTATAGGCTATTTTAAGAGCAGCAACATCATTCTCAGCAGGCACATCTGGAATTAGTTCCTCTAGAACATATACTTTTTTTATCTTGCCTAAGAACAATTCTTAGGTTGCAATCCGCAAAATTTATTCCATTCAGTTTTCCTTATCAAGTATCGAACGCAAAGCAAAACTGGATGTAAGTACCGTAGTTGGTGCCATGATCTACAACATAAAATATGCAAAACTAAGATATATGTTCAAGAAAAGTAACTTCTATTAAACAATTTAATAAAGATACTCCCACTGAATACCATACCCCTCTTATGACATTTAGTGATTCAAGATCCGCAATTAGTTAATCTACTAGTGAGCTTTGGCATCACTGCTAGAAGATTAGTGAATTTGGTAAGTAACCCTTTGCTAATCATATCTCAATATCACTGTCTGCCCCGATGGCGGAAACCGGCCGGTAGAGGCAAGTCGTGATATGACCATGAAAGTATGATCACGGAATAACGAACATGAACCCATCTTACAACCACCGCGCATGGACGATCATATCGACCATCGCATATCACAATATGCATCTAATCCGAATAAAAAACTAGACGTGATGGCTCTGGTACCACTGAAGGATCGCGGGAAGGCTATGATAGCACTAAACAAAAAAATTCCGCGCAACCAAGTAACCTCCGCTAGAAATAGATCACGAAATTACCACTAGACGCGCCGACTCGTAGCGGAAGTAGAGTCAATTTAGCGAGTTGATGCGGTCGTAGTCGTACTCGCCACGTGTCTTCTTCTCCGAGTAGTCGTACTCGCCGCGCATCTCCTCCTCCGACTCATGTGATCATCACGAGTTGCGGATCGTCCTAGTGCTGATGCTTCGCAACAACACCTCTAAGCTATCCACACGTACGGTGCAGGGGCACCACACGCTGGAGTGCTAGTACCGACAGCGTGGTTGAGGAAAGCGTAGCTATTAGGTTTTAAGGAGTTCTTCCAAAAGATCATCATCGCACCCCTTGCCACCGCCCCTCTATTTATAGGCATCCATGATGGGTCTCGAACTTGAGGTCCATTACGAACTCGAGGCCTACAAGAATTCGGATCACCATGAAAATCAAATCCCAGCCCTTTAAGTGTGCGACCCTATAGGTTCATATGCAATCGGTTGTGACTCAGAAACTCTTTTTCGACCACTAGTCGTCAGCGGTACCTAGCAACACATAACGCTTCCCAGACATACATAGAATATATCGGACAAACCTTAATGTAATGTGATCTACGATAGGTCCATATCACTAACGACCAGCTCGTATCTCTATATGATCAGTTAATATTTGGTCTCGACCAATTCGTAACTCCTTACGACCAGGTTTCGACCACTTAGTGACCATGTTCGACCACCTTTACGACCACTCAGATTCCATACGACTAGTCCGTATCTGATCGAACTGAAAGACCTACTCGTGTATACTCACTTTGCCTCACGATGTCTGGTTGAACTCCAGGTGAGATTTTGTATCATCCATGGACTGTTCAATACTTTGTCGATCAAGTGTCGAATAACTTCATGTGGTCGGCACTTCGACCACTAGTGGCATGGCCATGCACTTTCTTTATTCGACCACAACGAGGGGTCCAGAGACATCTGTCCTGTTATGCTAGGAGGGGCAAATCCCATATCCGACCAGTCACATCCCTCCACATGTTTCATAGCATACCCAAAAGCTACCTTTATAACTACTCAGTTACGAGTAACGTTTGGCAACCCCTAATAGTGCTATTTCACATGTAGGAAATCATGCCGATCTCAGGTCTAAGGATTATACATCATCATTGCTTGAGACCGACTCGTGATACATAGAATCATAACAATCTAAACAGTGTCTCAAGGTGGGTCTTTTCCAACACCATGTTCTCTAACATGTGTCCATATTATTAGTTTGGTATCTCTATTTCCAAGACTTGTGAAACATAGTTATCAACCAATACATATGCTAGTCTATTCATATGTGTTCTCATATGTTTCCGACCAGGGAACGTTTAAGAATAATCATCACAGAAATATAGAGTTTCACAATCAAGTCACATACTTGATAATAAATATTATTGATATTATTATAGGAACAATATAACATATTATCCAATGTTATGAACATAGTGAAATATAATCATCTCTATGAATGCATATAGGGTATATTTTCAACAATATTCACCCCCCACGATCAGATCTTAGACATTTGATTACCTTGCCAATTGATTATGCACTTCATTCCGAAATTCTTTGAGCTTTTCAATATATTCCGACTTATACTTTATCAAATAGACATAGCCATATCTACTGAAATCATCAGTAAAAGTTATGAAGTACTGAAAACTACCTCTGGCCAAAGTACTCATTGGTCCACATACATCTATATGTAGAAGGGTCAAAAAGTCACTTGCCCTCTCACATGTAGTCGTGAAAGGCGCATTCGTTATCTTGCCAAGTAAACAAGATTCACATGTTTAAAATGATTCAAAATCAAATTAGTTTAGAAGACCATCTTTATGGAGTTTCATCATGCGCTTCTCATTTATATGACCTAGACGACAACGCCAAATAAAAGTGGGATTCAAATTATTAGGTCGAAGTCTCATAGCATTTATGTTATAGATGGGCTCATCCTCAAGATTCGAAACATACAATCCATTCACCAATGGAGCATGGCCATAAAGCATATCTTCAAAATAAATTGAACAACAATTGTTCTTTATTCTGAACTCATAACCTTCTGCTCCTCAACAGGAAACATAAATAATATTTTTGCTTAAGGCTGGAATATAATAACAATTCTTTAGTTCCATAACTAATCCTGATGGCATTAATAGCCGCCCCTTCAATAGATATAAAAGGGATGGCCCACGTATGCTGTAAGAGATATAACGACATTACCATTCAGATTCAAGTTCATCGTTTCTGTAACATCCCTATTGTATTCGTATACACTTATTGTGTCTACATCAATAAAAGATCTTCACTTAGATTGTGCTCTTATCTCATTTTTCCGAATAAACTCGATGCGAAACCTGATCATTGGCACGGTCCTGTAGAGGCATTTCGTGAATTCGGTAATTACCGAACGAATCTTTGGCCTGTTCGGATCGGATCGGACGGGCACGATCATCCATGAATTCTAGCTAGCTAGCTAGGTAGCGGACTTGTATACTGTAGGTACGTAGTGACGTGCCCATCGACGGCCGGGGTTAAATGATTGGTTAGATTGCAATAATGGGCTGCGTAAGTAGTAATAGCTAGCTGCACCGGTGTTAGCAGCAACAATTAATGACGGTTTAATCTCTATTTATTCCTGCGTCAGCGAGCATTTGGTTGGGTTAATTTTTCCTGCGGGATTATTTTACACGATATTGCGTGTCACTAACTGAAATCATTGCAACGAGTTTACTTTCATGATTTCTATCTTTAAATTACCTTTACACTGTTTACTCCTACTCATCGATCATTACATCCCTACATGCTAATTTTCTCGTTTCATCGATTGTACTGGTGTAGCACGAGCGAACACCTGTAAAAATAATGCTTTTAAAAGAAACCACGAGAGAAACATACCTTTAGATCTTGAAGAGATACGAGTGGACTACACTAGCTGATAATTAAAAAATGATTCATTCAAGTAACAGAATAACACTTATTCAATAACACATAAATATAGACGTGATACAATCATCTGTATGATTACCTCTATGATATATCACCAATAGTCTCCCACTTACGCTGGAGTCAATCAAATAGGTATCGAATACCCATAGCTGTTGTGTGTGCACTTGGTCATGTTCGACCAGTCTACGACCAGCTCGTATCTCCACATGACTAGTCTAGACCTGATCGTATTACTATACGAATAGTTATGGATCTTATCGTATTACTATACGACTAGTCCTGTATCTGATCGTATCACTGTACAACCAGTCCCTACTAACTTGCATTTGGTTGGGTTAATTTTTCATGCAGGATTACTTTACACGATATTGCGTGTCACTAACTGAAATCATTGCAACGAGTAGTCCCTCTGACTCATCGATCATTACATCCCTACGAGGCTAAGATCGCAACTCGCAGGGCAATGACACGCACGAACCAATAAGTTAATGCGTACTGTAGTTTAGTCAACTTAATTGTATATCGTTTGATTGGTCTTGAGTTACCTCGA
Organism: Hsuehochloa calcarea; assembly: GCA_036346395.1. Lineage (NCBI taxonomy): Eukaryota > Viridiplantae > Streptophyta > Magnoliopsida > Poales > Poaceae > Hsuehochloa > Hsuehochloa calcarea. The sequence goes on along the minus strand of CM070610.1, from coordinate 40,834,293 downwards.
CTTGACTTTATTTTACACTAACTAATTAATGGTTTGGCTCATCGTGGGTGAGCTTCAGAATTAATCATGGTCACATATATAGGTGGAGTTGCATGATAGTTGAAATTAAGACACTAAAAAAAAATAACTATATAGGTGGAATGGCATGATAGTTGAAAGACTCTTATTCCATTTCTCAAACGACGCAGAAAGGAAAGGTTATGTTCGTAATTAGGATCAGATGGTATAGTCCAACGTAGGATCAACACACACGGGCGCGGAGCCGGCTAGCGTACATGGAGCATAGCTTTCAGATACCATGTCAGCTCTCTTTTCTTGCTCGGCTAAATGGAGTGCTGATTTGATCGCATGCATGATCGATCGATGTGCTTGTGCATACCAGATCAATCGGCAAACAAATCAACGTGCTCGGCGTCCATGGAATGTGTGCTTGCTTTATTTCTTCTTCTTTCTTTCTTTCTTTCTCAATGCGCACCACCTTTTCTTTTCTTGCCCTTTTTACTCGAGAGAGCTAGGTTCGTTAATTAGTTTGATTTGATTTGGAGTGTTTTTTGTCAAACAAAAGGCCAGCGATCGAAGAGATCTTGTGCGATTTCGATGGATCGCCAGCCAGAGCATTTACACGATAATTGCACCACGTATCTTGTTTCCTCGACCAAAAGACATGAAATTCGCATAGATATATACTTGTCTGCACTTAATTTGCTGTCTTGTACCGTCTCCTTAATTAGTTAGTACATTTAGTTTACACGATAACTAGGCATGCACCTACTCTCTCTCCGTTCTTTCTTACCCGACGTCCTAGAATCCGTGTAGTCAAACTTTTGAAAGTTTGATCACCAATAGATTTAAAACTACATATGAAAATTGTATCATTAGTTTTGTCGTTAAAAATAATCTAATAACATTATAATTTTATTATTACATCTTAATGTATAGTTATAAAAAGTAATGGTGAAAGTTGCATCTCATTGAGTAAAAAAAGAACGGAAGGAGTAGTACTTTTTGACACCCAAAGCAACGACGTTTGCATAACCTAGATGCCAAAAGGCACAAGATATAAGATCCTCCAGCGTAGTGATGTGCCTTTAATTTAGGCAATTTTCATTTGTCATATCGATAGGTGCAAGTTGCAACCTCTTGATTGTAGTGAACATTCTTCGTTGAAAGAAAGCAGGGGATGTGACTTAGATCTGCTAGTGATGACAAGTGCCTTTAAATATTTAATATATGAAGAGTATTGGTTATTTTTTGAAACTACAAAAAAGTATAGATGTTTTTTCGAAGAAGTGTCAATTAAAAGAGGAGAGCTAGAACCCAGCAGGATAGCAATGTCAATTCAATAAGGAGGACTGATTAATTGCGAATGTGAACTTAAAAACTGCCAGATTCACCAGAAGTAGTAACCATGCTGTTGCATTCGCTAGCTAGGTAGGTCGGTATCAAATCGATATGACTTCTTAAACTGTTCAATTGTCAAATTTTAGGATTCCCCGTCCACTATCATCAGTGCAGGTTTTGTTGCTGCTATATATGCGAGGAAGAACCATCTTCTCTGTCAATTCAGAAGTCCACACTGTCATGCTGAGGGAATGCTTTAAATTCAGAAGTCCACATTGTCATGCCGAGGAATGCTTTACACACGAGGAACTTGTAGGATTTATTCCGTTCTTTCGAATATCTATCCTCGAAGCGAAGTAGGTGCATGCTAAGCTACAAGTACGTGCTCTCTCTCCCTCTTCACATTCGGCGATTTCAGGGCTCTACTAATCTTTGAGGTGCTCCGGCGGTTAAAAATGCTTTTTTGGAGAGCAATTATCAACATGATCAATGGCTAATCAGACCGCAAAACATCGTTGTATTTTGTTTTATGTCTTATGTTAAATAATTAAGGGGAAGAAGAAGACCACAAGGAAGTTTTTTTGCGGTATAGCCACCAAGAGCTAGCTATAAGTAAAGCTTCCTCAAAGAAAAAGAACTAACTAAGCTAGGGAGCTAGTGCCTAGTGGTGTGGCTTAAGGTCGCCTTTCAGTGTGTAGTTCTGTAGCTTTAATAATTATGGACGGATCTTCTCTTTTATTACTACCTTTTCCTCTCTAGACACCATGGTGATCGAAATTACCGCTGACCTGCATGAAACCTTAAAATCTACAATGAAGTAATTTAATGATGCAATCAGTGGTTCCATTGGTGCCAAAGTAAGTGATAGCTAGCATTATAGGTCAATGTCTTTTTGAGAAAGATACATAGGTGAACATATGTTGCTTGCGTTACTTTTTATTTATTTATTATATATATTGAGGTAGCTTTTACTTTTTTTTTGTACTAAATAATCAAGGATTCTGTTACTTCGTGTGTTCTCTAGTTACCATTTGAGTGGACTTTGTCCCTCTATTGCACTTTGTCTAGCAAGTTTTATCCCTCTTTTTGCTTAGTCCTTTGCTTTATCTCGCAATTATCTATGGTTGGATTTAACACTTGTTGCATGAGTAATTTTATGAACAAGTATACTAGTTTGTGAATTATAGCGCACATATGCCCATATTCCTCCCAGACAATCATGCTTAAATATCTGTGAAGATAACCAAGGATGAGATTAAAAAAACAAATTATGTCCATCAGGCACCTATAATACAACCCTAAGAATGCTGCATCATTCACGCTAATTAATACGTACCGAAGGTAGATGTTGAAGGGATACAGGTAGGTTACGCTAGCTGTCAATTCAAAAATTCTATCACGTAAATCAGGATACCATGCAAGCAAGATATCATAAATCGTTACCACCAGATGCATAGTGCAGCGAAAAAAGAGTTGGAGCAGCCTGATCCAACGTAGAGCGCATCGATGAAGTGGTCGAAGTCGACCGTCCATCGTAGTCGATCATCCTCGATGGTGATCGTCTCCTCCAGCAACCAATCGAGTTCCTCGCCAAGGTCGTGTATCGTTCTCAAGTGGAACTGCAACCGCAGTAGTGCATCTACGGTATCCGCATATCCAGGAAAGGAACACCGTACGCCGGTGTGCTAGCACCAACTTGCACAGTAGGGCTCTCAGGAAGATGATGGCTAGGGTTTCGGTAGAGCAACTCACGTCACGTCTATCGTGTGTCTCGCCCTATAGCCTCATGCATCTCCTTATATAGTGCCCATGACGGATCCTATCCAAACATGTTTGTTCCAACCTGTTAAGTGTGCGATACGTTAGGTTCATGCATAATCGGTTGTGACTCGGAAACCTTTTTCGATCACGAGTCATTAGCGGTTCCTAGCAGGACACAACGATTCCCGAATACACACAAATAATATCGGATGAACCTTAATGCAACATGATCTACGACCAGGTCCTTGTCGCTAACGACCAGCTCGTATGCCTATACAACGTGTCATATTTGGTCTCGACCAGTTTGTAACTTCTTACGATCAGGTTTTGACCACTTAGTGATCATGTTCGACTAGCCTACGACTAGCTCGTATCTCCATACGACTAGTTCGTATCTGATCTAACTGAAAGGCCTGCTCATGTATTCTCCTTTTGCCTCACGATATCTGGTTGAATTCCAGGTGAGATGTTGTGTCATCCATGGACTGTTCAATACTTTCTCGATCAAGTGTCGGATAACTTCATGCAGTTGAACTCTTCGACCACCAGTGGTATGGCTATGCACTTTCCTTATCCGACCACATCGAGGGGCCCAGAAATATCTCTCCTGTTACGTTAGGAGGGCCGAATCCCATATTCGACCAGTCATATTCCACCGTATGTTTCAGAGCATACCCGAAAGCTACCTTTATAACTATCCAGTTATGGAGTAGCGTTTGGTAACCCCAAAGTGTACTCTTACACATGTAGGAAACTATGCTGATCTCAGGTCTAATGATTATACATCATCATTGCTTGAGACCAACTAACGACATATGAAATCATAACAATCTCAACAGTGTCTCAAGGTGGGTTAATCAAACACCATGTTCTACAATATGTGTTCACATTATTGATTCAATATCCCTATATACCCATGACCAGTGAAACATGGTCATCAATCAATACGTGTTCTGGTTGACAGAGTCACTAGTATTCCAACCAGTGACATCCGACTAGGGATACATTTAGAGTGACATCATCAGAAGTTAAAAGAGCTTCACCGACAAATCACATACTTGTTAATCTTTATAATTGATGATTTATTCAAGAAACAAAATAACACTTATTTTATAACTCATAAACATAGATGTGATACAGTTATCTCTATAATTACCTCTAGGGTATATCATCAACAGAGATGTTTGCATGATAAACACAGGCGACCACACTATATATTAACTGTGCATGTTTGCCACTCACTAGATTGATCAATATTCTCTGCGGTTGCTATTAGTTGAAACAGGTAAATTTTATTTGTAGATCTAGCTAGCATATCACGCTCCCAAGTTATTACACAAATATGCCAACGTTTTGGACATTGACACGACCATCTTCAACATGTACATAACTTAACTTGATCACAGTTCTATGTATTGTAATGTGTTCATTAAACATAATATATTTATAATATTATGGAAGTATTTTTTTAGATAAATATACACTCATATCATTTTCATATGGCCGGCCAAAATATTCGTAAAGATATTGTTGCTCAAAATTAAAATTGTTGGACTACATGTATTCTAGGACAACACTAATTTTTAACTAGAGGGAGTATTAATTACGATTTGCTTCATGAATCAAACGCGTAGCTCTAAAACCAGATTATACCTTAGCGATATCGAAGTATAGAAGTGAATGGCAATTCAATGGGCATAGATAAGCTATATTCGTCGGACAGTGCAATTGGTTTGCATGTTAGCGCTGAAGCATATGGTTTCGCAAAGTTCAATATTAAATTTAGGTGAAAAGTTCTTGTTTTAGTCGTATACAATATAGTCTAATAGTGTTATCATGCATGTCATGGGGATATACTCTTAATCTCAGTGTGCTGAATAATTGATAATAGCATCGAGACATTTGGCAAAACCCTCGTTTTTGAAAATTTCAAACTGCTGTCAGGCCTTAGGAGGTCAGACTGACCTAGGTGGTGGTCTGACCAGCCATGTGTAGCAGTCAAATCGGGCAAGGGATCATGATTAGACTGAATTGGCGGTGGTCTTACCAGCCAAAATGAAAAGTGGAATTTTGAGTATCGGCCAAAAAATCATGTATGGTAGTAGGTGAGAGGATGCATTTGCAGTTGGTCTCATTATTTTTGAAGTTTTGAGCCAAAAGTAGATAGTGTTAAAAAATTCCAGAGAGGCTGCAGATTTTCTAGGCTGAAAATTTGGTTAAGTCCCTGAGCGGTATGAATGGCCACTACCTTGCGGTCAAACAGGTGAGCGGTCTGACTGGCCATGGGCAATGATCGGACCAGCCATGCCCTATTCATGTGTTGAGGTGGCAGTGAACTTCGTGGGTTACACCAAAGTCATAGATTTTAGTGCATATGTATTTCATGATGCATATTTTGGCTAACGCAGGTTAAATTGCGAAGAACTTGTGCGCAGAAATAATTTCTTAGTCAATTGTTGTGCTAGTGGCTTGGAGTCAACGATGCTGAACGACGAGGATGATCGAGATTAGGTTAGGAGAGCTGAGATCCAGAACGATCGAGGATGCCAAGTGAAGTCATTGGACTCAAGCATGGCACAAGATGGACAAGAATGACCAAACTAGAGGTTCGGTGCGATGGTTTGCATCAAGTGGCGCGGGGGTCGGTGCAAGTGCTATGGTGGTTTTGGTGGGAGCTGGATGGGAGAAACTCGTCGACATAAAGAGAACTATTGATTAACCTACACGTGGCAAAGCATGGGATTGCTTCATGACGATTGGATTCGCTATTCGGAGAAGGATCAAGAAGGGGCATTTTGGTATCTTCACCAAAACACTGGGTTGGTTACCTTTAGAGAAACCACAACGCAAGATGTCACAAGGAGAGACGGTTTAGGTCAAGTGAAGATGGGGTTTACAAACAGACGGATTTAGAAAGGCCAGTTCATATTTGAGAAACGTGCGTGGGTGTATACCCACTTGTGTCTGGGTTTAACAGGTACCAAATAAGGTTTTCTCTCTAAACCTAGCCTCCACTATAAAAGGGAGGTGTGCAGGATTTGTACCCTCATCCATCAAGCCTCAAGTCTAGGAAAACCTAATTTGTGATTTAGGGCTAGGATTGGAAAGTGGAGAGGCTAGGGTTTGTGTGAAATAGATTGATTGAGTGCTCAAGTGTTTAACTTTTGTCCTCCATAGTGGAGTGGTTGTAAACCAACAATCTCTTAATCAATCCAAATAAGATTTCCATCAATATGAGTTCTCTCTTGTTATTGCTCTTTCTTTGATGCCCTTTTAGGATTTTGTATATTCCTTTGGTTCCCATGGATAGTTTAGCTTGCTAGGATATGTGGGAATCCATCTAGGGTCACCTTGATAATTATCCTCCCTGAAGTGGATCGGATGCCCAAGAGGGGGGCGGGGTTGAATTGGGATTCTTTTTGCTCATGGACAATTTAAAAATCTAATCTTTTCTAACCCAACTTATGTGTCTATAGTTTCTTGTGTGGCCCAACAACTCCTACACAAGGCTAGTATCTATCAATTTGAAAGGAAAAGAAAGTAAAGGCGGAAACATAAAATAGACAAGAGGCATAACCAATTATTTTACCGAGATCTCAGAGATTCGACGAGCTCCCCTACTCCTCGTTGGAGTACTCTCACAAGAGTATTGCTTGTGAGGACCCCGGTTTATTAAGCTTGCAATGCTTAGTCACCAATTGACCCTAGCATCACAAACAAAATAACCCGTGTCTTCGAGATATGAATACTTCCCAGAAATGCAGTATACACACTCCTTTACAAAATTCATGCATCAATTCCATTCAAGACATAGAACCAAAGCAACACGTAACAAATCAAAAGACATACATAGTAGAGTTATTACAAAAGGGAGGCCGACCGGCCAAAAGACATACAATTAACTAATTAGACAGCGCAAGCGAAATACCATAAGATGGCGATAACAAAAGAGCCAATCAGTGTGCCTTTTACCCACAAGGCAACCAACTGGACCACCAAGCTAGTCGTCAAACCCGCGGCACATCTCACAAAAGTGAGGCCCTTGGGGCTCACCTTCCTCCTCTGCAACAAATAGTTAAGCAAAGCAAATGAGTACAAAAATATACTCGCAAGACTTACGTGTAGAGTAACAGACCTATATAAAATAGCTACATGCAAGCTTATTTAAGTGGAGTAGGCTCTAGACTTATTTTCAGCATAAAGCAAGTTTTCATTTGCAATAATGTAATAGATTGAAAGCAATTTTACAATCTGATTTTATTTGATAAAACAGCGATATACAAGTAACAATAATAACAAGATATCCTAGAAGTAGCTAACCCAATAGCCACCACAACAATAGCATGAATTCCCCATTCATACCAACCACATCAAGTTTTAATTAAGAATTCCAAAATGTTGAGTCTAACTCCTGCAAATCCAAACCCAAGCGTGTCCATAACCTAGGACGAGGCTATTCGAATAGTTTATACCCTGCAGGGGTGTACCAATGTACCCACACGCAAAAACCGCCTCTTTTGCCTTCGAAATAAGCACACTTCCTAAGGTATGCCGGCAAGGCTAAATCCTAAGAGACATTTATAATATTATCCCTCGAAGCGAAGTAGGTGCATGCTAAGCTACAAGTACGTGCTCTCTCTCCCTCTTCACATTCGGCGATTTCAGGGCTCTACTAATCTTTGAGGTGCTCCGGCGGTTAAAAATGCTTTTTTGGAGAGCAATTATCAACATGATCAATGGCTAAACAGACCGCAAAACATCGTTGTATTTTGTTTTATGTCTTATGTTAATAATTAAGGGGAAGAAGAAGACCACAAGGAAGTTTTTTTTTTGCGGTATAGCCACCAAGAGCTATAAGTAAAGCTTCCTCAAAGAAAAAGAACTAATTAAGCTAGGGAGCTAGTGCCTAGTGGTGTGGCTTAAGGTCGCCTTTCAGTGTGTAGTTCTGTAGCTTTAATAATTATGGACGGATCTTCTCTTTTATTACTACCTTTTCCTCTCTAGACACCATGGTGATCGAAATTACCGCTGACCTGCATGAAACCTTAAAATCTACAATGAAGTAATTTAATGATGCAATCAGTGGTTCCATTGGTGCCAAAGTAAGTGATAGCTAGCATTATAGGTCAATGTCTTTTTGAGAAAGATACATAGGTGAACATATGTTGCTTGCGTTACTTTTTATTTATTTATTATATATATTGAGGTAGCTTTTACTTTTTTTTTGTACTAAATAATCAAGGATTCTGTTACTTCGTGTGTTCTCTAGTTACCATTTGAGTGGACTTTGTCCCTCTATTGGACTTTGTCTAGCAAGTTTTATCCCTCTTTTTGCTTAGTCCTTTGCTTTATCTCGCAATTATCTATGGTTGGATTTAACACTTGTTGCATGAGTAATTTTATGAACAAGTACACTAGTTTGTGAATTATAGCGCACATATGCCCATATTCCTCCCAGACAATCATGCTTAAATATCTGTGAAGATAACCAAGGATGAGATTAAAAAAAAACAAATTATGTCCATCTGGCACCTATAATACAACCCTAAGAGTGCTGCATCATTCACGTTAATTAATACGTACCGTAGGTAGATGTTGAAGGGATACAGGTAGGTTATGTTAGCTGTCAATTCAAAAATTCTATCATGTAAATCAGGATACCATGCGAGCAACAGATCATAAATCGTTACTACCAGATGCGCAGTGCAGCGGAAAAAGAGTTGAAGCAGCCTGATCCAACGTAGAGCGCATCGATGAGGTAGTCGAAGTCGACCGTCCATCGTAGTCGATCATCCTCGATGGTGATCGTCTCCTCCAGTAACCAATCGAATTCCTCGCCAAGGTCGTGTATCGTTCTCAAGTGGAATAGCAACCGCAGTAGTGCATCTACGGTATCCGTATATCCAGGAAAGGAACACCGTACGCCGGTGTGCTAGCACCAACTTGCACAGTAGGGCTATCAGGAAGATGATGGCTAGGGTTTCGGTAGAGCAACTCACGTCACGTCTATCGTGTGTCTCTCCCTATAGCCTCATGCATCTCCTTATATAGTGCCCATGACGGATCCTATCCGAACATGTTTGTTCCAACCTGTTAAGTGCGCGATACGTTAGGTTCATGCATAATCGGTTGTGACTCGGAAACCTTTTTCGATTACGAGTCATTAGCGGTTCCTAGCAGGATACAACGATTCCCGAATACACACAAATAATATCGGATGAACCTTAATGCAACATGATCTACGACCAGGTCCTTGTCACTAACGACCAGCTCGTATGTCTATACAACCAGGTCATATTTGGTCTCGACCAGTTTGTAACTTCTTACGATCAGGTTTCGACCACTTAGTGATCATGTTCGACTAGCCTACGACTAGCTCGTATCTCCATACGACTAGTTCGTATCTGATCTAACTGAAAGACCTGCTCATGTATTCTCCATTTGCCTCACGATATGTGGTTGAATTCCAGGTGAGATGTTGTGTCATGCATGGACTGTTCAATACTTTCTCGATCAAGTGTCGGATAACTTCATGCAGTCGAACTCTTCGACCACCAGTGGCATGGCTATGCACTTTCCTTATCCGACCACATCGAGGGGCCCAGAAATATCTCTCCTGTTACGTTAGGAGGGCCAAATCCCATATTCGACCAGTCATATTCCACCGTATGTTTCAGAGCATACCCGAAAGATACCTTTATAACTACCCAGTTATGGAGTAGCGTTTGGTAACCCCAAAGTGTACTCTTACACATGTAGGAAACCATGCTGATCTCAGGTCTAATGATTATACATCATCATTGCTTGAGACCAACTGACGACATATGAAATCATAACAATCTCAGCAGTGTCTCAAGGTGGGTTAATCAAACACCATGTTCTCCAATATGTGTTCACATTATTGATTCAATATCCCTATATACCCATGACCGGTGAAACATGGTCATCAATCAATACGTATGCTGGTCGACAGAGTCACTAGTGTTCCAACCAGTGACATCCGACTAGGGATACATTTAGAGCGACATCATCATAAGTTAAAAGAGCTTCACCGACAAATCACATACTTGTTAATCTTTTATAATTGATGATTTATTCAAGAAACAAAATGAAGGACCGAAATGGCAACAAAGGGGGGTGAATGGTGCCTTAAAAATAAGATCCTCCCTTCCCAAGTGTCCTCACAGCAATCCAAAACATTCTTGTAAACAAAAGACGTGAAGTGAATCAAATCCAAAGAGTAAAACAAAACTGGGCTGTTCTGTCAGATATCGGAAGTTCCGATTCTACCTAGCGGTAGTTCCGCACTGCGGTAGTTCCGATCTTCCAGTGCGGAAGTTCCGCCAGCGGTAGTTCCGCCTTGTACAAAACGGAAGTTCCGATTGTCCTGACCGAAGAACAGCACGCACTGGAATTTGCCAAAAATCCGAAATACTAACTAGTTGCTGCTTTTCTCGGGTCAAGTCTCACAGGACATCATCCTAAACAACATCTTGACCTCATTGAGAAGAATCGCAGACAAAGATCCATTAATCAAAGCAAAATTGGATTTCTTGAATATTTGGCAAGAAAGACCAAAAACCACAATTCGCAAGATTCTTAGATTCTTGGCTCATGAAACTTTGAGGATATGTAAGCAATATCCATAAGACTCTAGATATCAAGTTTCATACCATCTCATAAGAGAAATCAAAAGTTTCACCAAAACCCTAGATATTCAACATAGGAACAGAGAGAAGAGAAGAGGCATAAACAAGGAAACAAAACATTAGAGATTTCATTGCTAGGAATCAAAGATTACAGAGGCAAATACAGAGGAATGATTACACGAATTTCAGTTCATCCTCTCCATCTCAACAACCAAAGCCAAAAAGCAAAACAACCTCTCCAAAAGCTCTTTAGCTAAAGCTAACCCTAATCTCTTTTCTCAAAAAGTCACAAAAACAACCAGGGGTTCACCTCTATTTATAGCCCTTGGCTAACGGGTCTCCAACCCGTTACGCCAGCTAAACCCTGACGGATCCCGCTTCCACTCGTGCCGCCTTGCGAAATTACCCTTTCGCCCCTCGTGCACCTTCTGGAAGGTCCCGCATTCCTTGTTGTCCACGACTCGCAACCGCCTCGAGTGCACGCCGTCTTCGACACACCTTGACCGTTCTGACCTCAACACCGCCTGCGTCTAGTCCGGTCTCCACGTGTCTCGCCACGACTCCACCTCGATGCCCTACAACCAGCACAGACAAGAAACACATTACATAGTATTGCTCAAGATAATAGAATCATCATTTGTTTTTAACTCAAATTCATTCACAACTCAAAATCAAAACTATGTCCTCTCTGCACAGTTCTGTGCACAACCGGAAGTTCCGCACTTACCATGGCGGAAGTTCCGATTATCGGAACGTCCGCACTCCCAGGATGGAAGTTCCGATTATCGTCAAAGCAGAACACACTTGTCAGGATTATCGGAAGTTCCGCATTCCCAGGGGCGGAAGTTCCGCACATTATCACACCAGAACACAATCGTTAGGATAATCGAAAGTTCCGCGTTCCCAGTGCGGAAGTTCTGATTATCGGAACTTCCGCATTCCAGAACTGGAAGTTCCGCACAGTACAGAAACACACCGACAGCAGCGTAAACGCAATGAATCCAATCACAAACTTTTCAACACAGCGTCAAATACTCATCACTCGAAAGGGGACCCTACTCACATGGTCTCTCACAAAATAACACTTATTCAATAACTCATAAACATAGGCGTGATACAGTTATCTCTATGATTGCCTCTAGGGTATATCACCAATAGAGATGTTTGCATGATAAACACAGGCGACCACACTATATATTAACTGTGCATGTTTTCCACTCACTAGATTGATCAATATTCTCTGCAGTTGCTAGTAGTTGAAACAGGTAAATTTTATTTGTAGATCTAGCTAGCATATCACGCTCCCAAGTTATTACACAAATATGCCAACGTTTTGGACATTGACACGACCATCTTCAACATGTACATAACTTAACTTGATCACGGTTCTATGTATTGTAATGTGTTCATTAAACATAATATATTTATAATATTATGGAAGTATTTTTTTAGATAAATATACACTCATATCATTTTCATATGGCCGGCCAAAATATTTGTAAAGATATTGTTGGTCAAAATTAAAATTGTTGGACTACATGTATTCTAGGACAACACTACTCGTGGTAGCACCTCTAGGACCTACTGTTGGCCAACTTCCAGGGCACGTACAACCATCGTAGAAAAGAGGACGACCTACATCAAATGCGATAAGATTCTCATGACATTTTGCATCAGTTTATAAGACATTTTAGTCAAGTCCGTAATTCAATTCCTGAAGTCTTTGACTCTTCTGTCATTAGAGCATTCAAATAGGGAGTCCGAAATGGGGGGCACGAAGACATCATCCAATCCTCCGCTACCATTCTCAACTCATCAAAATGGCGACGATACGCCGCTCATCACCAAGTAGTGTAGTGGAGGCGCACGATCGATTGTGATGACAAGGACACTCGAGGAGCGAGTGAGGGTAGCAAAAATGAAGACAAACAGGCTGGGAAGTCCAAGAGCAAGTCTAAGAGCAAAAAGGCATAGACCAAGAGCTCGAAGATGGTCTTCGTGAGTCCAAGGAGCCCCAAAGCTCAAAATAGTACTCCAACTGAGGCAAAGGAAAACGCCCCAAATAGAAGACAGATAAGCCAAGGTGGTGCCGTTTCAAAGGCTATTACTCTCGCAAGGGACCACTTCCTACTTTCGAGGAAGTAGGGCAGACAAATGGTCATAAACAGTAAGAAGATGACAAGGAGATGTCATACCAGGACCGTGAGCACACAAATTGATCATATCTATAGGACATCATCGGCATACGAGTCAAGACGATAGCTTAAATTTATTGAACGTGAGGTAAATTATATCAACCCTCCTGTTGTCAATAAGTTATCGAAGTGGTCGGAAGTCACCATCTCTTTTGAGAAGGGTGACTATCTTATTCCGTCTACTCGACCTGGTTGTTTTTCGATCATGGTCAAGCCCAACATCAACAACTACTGAGTTAATCGGGTGTTGGTTGATAATGGTAGTTCACTAAATATTCTCTTTACGAGTGCCCTAGATGAAAATGAAAGTTCCCAGGACAAAGATTAGACCTGGGTCTTTGGCCAAACTTAATAGTAAGTGGAGAATGTGTGTAGACTTCACTCACTTGAATAAAGCTTGTCCGAAGAATGATTTTCCCCTTCCTCGAATCGATCAATTAGTAGATTCTACTCTGATTGTAAACTTTTAAGTTTTGTAGATGCATATTCTGGTTATCATCATATAAGTATGTCTTTAGATGATGAAGAAAAAATTGTATTTATTACACCATTTAGAATATTTTGCTATGTCAAAATGCCATTTGGTCTAAAAAATGCTGGTGCTTCCTTCCAACGCTTGATGCAAAAGACATTCCTTTCTCAACTAGCCGAAACTTTGAAGCCTACGTTGATGACCTGGTCGTAAAAAGCATACAACGTCTTAATCATGTTTCCGACCTGTAAGAAACATTCGACAATATCAGAAAATACCAGTTGAAACTCAATTATAAGAAGTGTGTGTTTGGAGTTTCTTCAGGAATGTTGAAACTCAATTGAAGCAAATCCTGAAAAGATAGTGGCCATTGAACAAATGCGCCCTCCAACTACAAAGAAAGAAGTCCAAAAACTCACAGGGTGCATGGTGGCTTTGAGACGTTTCATCCCATGATTGGGAGAAAAGTGGCTTCCTTACCTACTCGAAGTGTCTCATCTCTGCATGTGGTCATGCCCAATAGAAGGAGCTTCCTAGCATTATCCAGACCGTTATTCTTGCTACCAATAGAAGGGATTAAGTTCAATAAATGTGGTCAAAACTAAGCTAAGGTATTAAATGGGCTCTTTTTCTACTATTTTCCTTAGTACAATTCACTACCACAGAAAAGTACATCACAGACGGTTCGGAACCATCATCACAGACGGTTTTTGAACCATTTGAATTTTTATGTCTGTGATAACAGTTGGTTATCACAGATAATTTTTGAACCGTCTGTGATAAGGCTCAACACAGACAGTTTTTAGTTGAAACCGTCTGTGAAGGGACACTATCACAGAAGGTTTCAACCAAGAACCGTATGTGATATGTCATATATCACAGACGGTTTATAAATATAACCGTCTGTGATAGTTCATTTATACCTAATTAATTTTTTTATTTTCGGCTAGCCTCAGGGATTGCTAGCCATGCCCTCTTAAAACTAGCAAGCTAGCAGAAATCAGATACATCACACAGATGAATCAATTATTGACACACTCATTTAAAACTCAAAATCAATTACAAAATATTATGTTCAAGTATATATTGTCGCTAGATTTACAATTAAATTACAACTACTCAAAATAATCAATTACAGTTGAATCAATATTTTTAAGGTCGTTCAGCGGTATCGACAGAGTGAAGCTCTCCGTTGGCGTTAACGATCTCCATCTTGATGAAGGCGCAGAGCATCCCTCGAACCTCCGAGACCTCTTTCATAGCGAGTGCATCTAAATCTATGGTCAAGTCCTGTCGCTATCATGAGTAAAGTAGTAAGTGTATATATTTTTAAATTTATATTTAGGAAATAATTATTACAAGATTGACAAACCTCGGAATCCTTCATCTTAGCACTAACCAATTGCCGCATATGATGGCAAACGTAGAATGCACATAGCTGATCTTGTTTTTGCTGGTGGTACTGCAAAAATAGAATTATATATGTAGGTACAGTCAGTTCGAGACACATTATTACGAAGTATGATATAGCATTATTGTGTTGTAGCGCGTACCGAAAATCGTGTGATGTGTTGTAGTGTGGCACTAGATGCTTTGTATAGCCCTCCCTTTGCAACATAGTTGATGAATGACCTGCATGATTCCAAAAAGTTATCCTCGACCATTTTAAAAGAAGAAAGACTACAATAGAGTTATGTATGGAGGAAATGAGCATACCTGTCGAGTATTTCTTTCAGAAGGGTGAAGTCGTGGTTTTGTTTAGTAGGGAATCAAGGTATATTACCTTGTACCTCTTTGGTATAAGGACTAATAAGATCTAGTGGAACCTACTCATGTATGTCGCTATAGTCATAAACCAAAGTACATGCTGCGTATAAAGTACAAATGAAATTTGTATAGCAAGTAGTGAAGCACTTACTTCTGCTTGTACGGTACCATTATATAGTCTTTGTTGTCCTGAGTAAGCAATCCCGTCGTTATGTATTTGATGACGTAGGATGCATCTTCGTTGATGGTTTGCTCAGAGATGACGTGTGGGTCGAGGAAACCCACCGGTTCGTTCCGTCGATGGATATGTTTCATCATGTATCTATACATAAGCAATGAGTTGTGATATGTATCGGTATTACGTGAGTGTAGAACTTGATTGTACACACTTACAGTGTCCAGCATCGTAGAAGTGAGCCGTCGAAAGCAACGAGGTTGAATAGGTCGAATAAGTCGTCAAAGCCCACGACGAAGTGGCCCGGCTCATTGAAGAAATGCTCCTTCGTGTATCTGACGGTTATTCCAGTATCGCACCCCTTCTGTTGGGTCTTCCACATGTACTAGACATGCAAAGACTGACAAGCTACTCCAGCGCTTGCTAGCTCTATGTCGGGGGCCAATGGAGTTCCAAGCGAGTATTTCCTGGGCTTGGGAGGTGCCTTAATGTTCTTCGATTTCAATTTGGCCTTAACAAGTTACCTGTGGCACATCATCCCATGAGACGACTTAGGAACCGATACAGTGGCACACTTTTCTTGTTCCTTCACCGTCTTCTCCACGGGAACTGATGAGGCGGCCTTCTGAAGCGAAGGATGAGGTGGAGTCATCGAGGGTCCTGTTGGACAAGCATGATCGTGTCCAGATTGCGGCACTGCAGGGTCCAGGGCGATGTTCTTCTTGGGCCACTGGATAAAAGTGTACATGGCATTCCCTAGTATTCTGATGTCTTCGTTCAAGCGAATCTCCAACGGGATGGCCATGAAATTTTTATGTACCATGTCCACCTGGACCCTGGTGTAACCCTGCGCCAGCTGGACACCGTGTTGTACTACCCTTTCCTGGTATGGATACACCATCCCCCGCCCAGTCTCAATAGGAATGGATCCAACCATCCTCACTTGGAGCTTGTAGGGCGTCGGCTCCTACAAAACGATACGTAATTAGCTGAGGTGTCCTATAGGTCTATCTTTGGAGCATTCTAGAGATGTACATTATCTTGATGTCGTCGATAGGTAATTGGACGTCGTCATGTCCAGAATTATGTGTAGATGCGACGCTACTCCGATGTTGAGGAGGACTAGCTCCCAAAATAAGGGAGCGGCTTGCGATTGGTTCAGGAGTTGATTTATTTGATCCTGTAATCTTGTTATCTGTCCTTGAAATTTTTCAGTAAGCACTTCTTCCAACCGGGCGTTGTGCTCGTCCTTGGATCTCTTCCTACTCCTGTACGTGTCAGAGTCGTGTCAGAATCCATCCCTCCAAGGTACGTAAAGCCCAACGCCTCGCGTACGACCCGGGTGATCCTCGTTTCCCAGGGCCGTAGATAGTAGATCCTTCTCCCTGTCCGCTTAGAGGGAACCTTTAAAATATGCGGAAGTCAATGCTTCTGCAAACGGTCATCATGTTATTATAGACACTATGAAATTATGGATTTATTAACAACTACGTAGTTCGACATATTTACCAGACGTTGGGATACTGCCTCGTTTGCTAGGTTTGTGAAAGAGATGCCGCCCAAAGACGTGGCTGATGCCCTCGCTTTTAACTAGGCTCGAGCGCGCTCATCTGATATCTCAACAAATGGTCTTGCAGCGCTCTCGTCCTGTGCCGCCCATTGCGTGGTTTTACCCTCATACCCAGCAGTGCCAAGTTTGTAGGAGTGAGTGTTTTGTGCCTGGAGAGCTTTGTGCGCTGCACTTTGCTCCTGAAATTCGGTCATCGTCTTTATCCGCACAAAGGCGTCCCATATATCCCACGATAAGAAATGATACTTCGTGAAGGGCATCCGACCCGTGTTCACGTATTTTGTGACAAGCGTTCTCTTGAAGGTCCTCCACACGTGTCCCATCGCGAGCAACGCCTGCCTGGTCTGCTTCTGGGATAACGAACGAGCCTGAAATTTCAATCCACAACTGGTCTCTCTCTACATCCGTCAGAGACTTCTAGCTTGGTGTGGTGATGGGGATCTGTTCCCTTCCAAGTACCCCGTAGATGGCCCGGAATCTCACCGCTGCTTTCTTGGGACTCAGAGGGATCCCATCCTCACTGACCTCCCTTGATAGTCATTCGGCCCGTGGGCAATTTCGATATTCCTCTGCCATCTCACTTACGTACCACTTTGATCGAAAATCCAGACGCATTCGGCGACGCCGATGACGGCGGCAAAGACGGTGCCTTTGCCATCTCGCTTACTTGCTATCTATATAAGTTACATACGCAATGAATTAAAATTTCATGGATTGACGTTGAGCACATTTTATTCCTACTTTCCAACAAAATAAAAATTGACAACTCTAAAGTTGATACATGGGAGCAATCAATAACCATACAAAGGACAGAATAAAATTAATAGAACAACGATAGTAGATTGTTATAGCACATAGAACAGATCAAGGCATACATAAAAAGAATAGTAAAGCCCAAATCTCTAATTCTTTTCACTACAGAACAGATCAAGGTATTCATAATTGACCTCCAATTTGCCTAAATAATTTACTTTTACTAGAGACCCTAATTGATATGGTTTATTCATCATCCTTTAGTATACAAAGCTGCACATATGTACATACTTCTAGCATTTTCTAATTAACCTTAATGATTCATATACTACCATGGAGTATTCATCTGAGCCAGCTATTTAGTTAAATTCTAGCTATTTCCAATTATCTATTAACTAATCTAATCGCTAACTGCTAGCTATACCTCTATTTGCCTATCTTGCCTAACTTATGAACTGACTCAATTATCCCTTCCTTTGCTCACTAGATGATGAAAACCTACTAGAAATCTCTAATCGAATCTACCTTAGCAATTTACTCTGTAAAACACTTACTAACAATCCCCATTAGCCCTCAACTTACCTAAGCTAATCCATGCTAACTAGCTTGCTAATCAAATGTATATATATATATACTCATCTACAATATTGAACATTTTACTACCAACCTAATCCAATGGATCTACTGACATATACTCATACTTACGCAACTTAAAGTCTAACCTTGGGGGAGGATGCTTCGGACGTTGGGGAGGTCGGGGTCGGGGAGCAGGGGCATCGGGGTCGGGGAGGCTGGGAGTACCAGGGGGAGGCGGGGAGTAGCAGGTCGGCGACGGGAAGGATGCTTCGGCCACTGGGGAGGTGAAGGGGCGAGAGTATAAGGAGAGTGACGAGTTAAGGGTGCTCAAACCCCATTGATTCCTCTTAAATAAAGGGATATCACAGACGGTTCTACTATGGAACCGTTTGTGATGATTTAGCAGAGAAACCCTAAACCCTCATATCACGGACGGTTCCATTACAGAACCATCTGTGTATGAAATATCACAGACGGTTCCATAACACAACCCTCTGTGATATGAAATATCACAGACGGTTCCATAAACAAACCGTCTGTGATGACTTAGCACAGGAACTCTAAACCCTCATATCACGCATAGCCCATAACAATGCTCGTGATATAGTCATATCACAGACGGTTTCAAAACAAATCGTCTGTGATAACTTCCTAACACAACTCCAACTCATTTGACTGAAAATTCATTTGTCTTAAAAAATTCATATCTAATACAACTCAACTCCAAATCAAGTGAAACCAATTTTGATACTCCACATTACAATGAAGTCCACATTGACATCAATATTAGAGATGACAAGTCCATAACACATGACAATTCCACGTTAACATCAAATTACAATGGAATAAATTCTTAATTAAAATATAGCCCTTTGTGACGATCGACGCGCATATAGCTAGCTTCTTCACTGGGTTCTTCCTCGAGCCTGATGTCGTCTCCGAAAGGAGACAACTCGTCAAATTGATTATACTCTTTCTCATCCATGACATTCTCAACTCCGACAATTATTCTTTTTCCATGAAGAACTACGTGGCGGTTTTTATTTGCCTGGTCAGTTACATAAAAAACTTGAACAACTTACTCAGCGAGTACGAATGGTTCGTCCTTATATCCGACACATTTGAGGTCCACAGTAGTGACGCCGTACTTATCACCTTCACGCTCTGCGAAAGTTTAACACAATGCCATCGAAACAGGGGGATCTGAAAAAGTACGTAGTCGAGCTCCCAGATCTCCTCTACGAATCCATAGTAGGAGTTCAACCCACGTGCCCCGACGGTATTGAACTGCTCGTGAAACGCATCTATGCGGACACCACTGTTCTGGACTGTGCTCCTCCTATCTTGAGCAGTCGTCTAAAATGTGTACCCATTTATGTCGTATTCTTGCCATGTCACAATTATAAATTTTAGCCCTTTTGCCAACCATAGCAGCGTATCATCACTTGATGGCCTCCATGTGAATCACACCTTTAACCATTCGTTGAACCAACGGTTGTGCTTTCTCGTGATCCAAACCTCCGACCGGTTTGGATTCTGTTGGCGTACCATGTCTTTGAGCTCGTCGATGTACGGGGACACTTGGGTCATGTGTTACAAGACCGTCAAATGGGCTTAAACGTACGTATCTGGATCGGGAGTGATTGCTCTCCTTCCGATGGTCCCGATACCCTCTAGTCTCCCCTCATGACGAGATAGAGGCACACCTATCGGTTCCACCTGATTCATGTAGTCGATGCAGAACTCAATGACCTCTTCTGTTGCATAAACCTTCGACGATGCTGCCCTCCGGCCGAGATTGATTTCGTACGTAGGACTTGAGAATTCCCATGTATCTCTCGAACGGGTACATATGACGTAGGAACACAGGGCCGTATATCTTTATCTCTTTCACAAGGTGAAAAATGAGATGGACCATGATATCAAAAAATGACAGAGGAAAATACATCTCAAGATGACATAGAATTGTCACCACCTCGGCCCGCAGAGCATTTAGTTATTCAGGATCGATGACCTTTTGAGTAATTGTGTGGATATCATGGGGATATACTCTAGATCTTAGGATGATGTGATAATTGGCAATGGCATTAACGGTTTGTCGTTTCACGTGTTTTTGGCAAACAAATAGTGATGTCAGGCCATAACCGTCGACCCGGCCGTAGTGGCGGTCGATCGGTCCAGAACGACTCTGACGACCGCCATAGCGGTGCGGACCGCTAACTTCGTATGAGGTTTTGAGCTGGGCCAAAAATAGTGGGTGTAGGTAAGAGAGGAGATTCTATTGCACTTGGTTTGAAAAGTTCTATTGGTTTAAAAATTCCAGTAGGTTTCAGAATTTAAGAGGCTGAAATTGGCTAAGTCTCAACTGGCGGTCTGACCAGCCAATAGGTGGTGGTGAGACCGGCCAGGGTGGGTGGTCAGACCGGCCCTGGGGGCGGTCTGACCGGTTTTCAGTTTGATCGTCGCCCGTCGTGGCGGCGATGTTCGGTTGTTAGGTCAAAGTCAATAGTTTCAGGGCATATATGTTGCATGATGCATGTTTTGACTAACATGGGTCAAGTTGGGAAGAACTTGTTCCCAAATTCGGTTTACTTATCTATTGTTGTGCAGGTTGCTTGGTGGTCAACGATGGTCAACGACAAGGATGATCGGGACTAGGCTTGGAGAGCTGAGGTCCAGAACGATCGACGATGCCGGGTGAGGTCAATGTACTCAAGCGTGGTGCAAGATGGACAAGGGTGACCTATTTGCTAATCCAAGGCGCAAGATGGCACAAGGTGTAGCTAATTAGGTCAAAAGGCGTTAAAGACGGTGCATTAAAATGCGTGTGTATGTATCCCGTTTATTTTGGGCCTTAACGGGGGCCCAATTGAGTCAAACTTCTAGAAGGTTTAAGCCTCCACTATAAATAGGGGAGGGATGTGGCTGCACCTCTTCTTCATCCCTTTTGCTATTTGAAACGCTAATTTTCCGAGGGAGAGCTTTTGTGGAAGCTAGGATTCTTGAGAGTTTGATGTGATTTTCATGCTCTTGGATTGAGCATTGTCCTCCATTGATGGAGTGGCTGTAAGCCCATATCATATCAAATCAATCAAAGGAAAGTTTGATCAATGTTTTGTCTCATTGTGTTCTTTCTCTATATTTGATGATTTTGAGGCTTTCTTTGATCCGCGAGTTTTTACTTGAATTCTTCATGTGATTTAGCTTGCTGTGACATGTGGGAACATATCTAGGATCATCTTGATCATCAATTACCCACGAGCAAGATTTTGGATCTAGTTTTCGTTTTGACCTGGTTTTGAACCCTTCTTCAATCAAACGGAAAAGGATCGTTATTCTTCCAAGAATTATCACAATCTTCGATTGGAATAGGTTCCTGTCATCATAGAGAAGGTGTGTTCCAAGTTTCATCAAGTTTGGAGTTGTAGATCAAAAGTTTCATCTATTTGCAACTTCGTCATCAAACTGTTTTGATCTGTTCTTCAGGCCAGCGGTCAGACCGCCCAAGGCAACCGGTCAGACCACCAGGTAATCGGTCAGACCGCCATTGACCCAGCGGTCCGACTGCCAGTGCATTGAATTGCTTTAGTCTTTGTTGATTTTGTCGTATTGCTTAGGGGTTTAAATTGGATTCAATATTAGTCTTCCGCTTTACTGATATATTAATCTTCATAGCTTCCATAGCTACTGAAGTAAAATCTTATTGAAACAATTATTTGTGAAAAGTGAGCGTGCTCCTATTCACCCCCCTCTAGTCGCCTTTTCGGTCCAACAAATTGAGTTAAAGAAATAACACAGCCTAAAGATTGCCACTCGG
Organism: Hsuehochloa calcarea; assembly: GCA_036346395.1. NCBI lineage: Eukaryota > Viridiplantae > Streptophyta > Magnoliopsida > Poales > Poaceae > Hsuehochloa > Hsuehochloa calcarea. The sequence continues at coordinate 40,812,217 of CM070610.1, read as the reverse complement.
ACCTTGCTCGGCAAGATACTCCTAATTGCAATAGGAAGCATTTGTGTCATCAGCACATGACAATCATGAGACTTTATACCAATTAATTCCAAATCTTCCATGGAAATAAGTTTCTTAATATTGGCGGAGTAACAGGATGGAACTTTCACACCATGCAAGCTTTGGCATAGTTCATTTCTCTCGGCCTTGGACAAAGTGTAGCAAGCTGGGGGAAGGTACGTTCGTCCTTTATCGACCTCTTTTGGTGATAACTTGGTCCTTATGCTCATATCAACCAAGTCACGCCGTGCATTAACACCATCCTTTGTTTTGCCACTAATGTTCAGTAAGAGATCAATCAAACTATCACATATATTCTTCTCCATGTGCATGACGTCGATGCAGTGGCGAACTTCTAAGTGCTCCCAATAAGGCAAGTCCTAAAAAATTGACCGCTTCTTCCAGATATTTTTATGATGGGTCCTTAATTTAAGTCCCTTCCCAAGCACAAAATATATATCCTTAACTATATCATAGACCTCTTTCCCTCTAAAAACCCTTGGAGCTGAACCGTCCTCCTTATTTCCGTTGATTTTTTTCTTCATCTTATGGTATGGGTCAATCCTGGGAAGGAACCTACGGTGACGCATATACATAGTTTTGCGCTAGTTGTTCAGCCATACACTCTCGGTACCATCTAAGCAGTGCGGACAGGCATTGGCTCCTTTTGTACTGAACCCCGACAGGTTACCAAGGGTATTAAAATCATTAATGGTACAGAACAACATGGCGCATAAGGTGAAGTTCTCTCGTTTGTACGCATCCCATACTTGTACCCCTTCGTTCCACAGTGTCACAAGATCTTCCAGCAATGGTGCTAGGTACAATCAATATCATTCCTAGGCTGCTCAGCCCTTGGATAAGTAGTGACATCAAAATATATTTCCGCTTCATACACAGCCGAGGAAGGTTGTAAGTATATATATTCACAGGCCAGGTGCTATGTCGGCTACTTATATTACCGAAATGATTTATTTCATCTGTACTCAATCCTAACCTTATGTTCCTCGGTTCTGCACCGATCTCTTCGAAGCTCCGATCGAAGTTTCTCCACTGGGCAGAATCAGCAGGGTGTCTTAACTTTCCATCCTTCTTACGCTCCTCTGAGTGCTAACACATCAATCTTGCCTCATTTCTATTCGCAAATAAACGCTTCAAACATGGGATCACAGGCAGATACCACAACATCTTAGTAGCAGGTCCTAGCTTCACCTTAGCAGTATTCTTATGCTTGTATCGGGATGCTTTGCACATGGGACAATAATGCATATCTGCATACTCTTTACGGTAGAGGATACAATCATTCGGACATGCATGTATTCTTTCTACTTCCATTCCCAATGGACAAAGAACCTTTTGGGCTTGGTAGGTAGTGCTGGGCAACACATTTCTCTCCGGAAGGATGTCTGCTAGGAGACCTAACAACGCTGTGAAACTCTTGTCAGACCAACCATTGCTTGCCTTCAATTTCAACAGTTCAAGCACGGTTGACAACCTTGTCTATTTCGGCTTGCAGCCAGGGACACAAAGGTTTCCCCCGAGTCCTCCATTAAGCCCTTGAATTTACAAAACTCTCTCTCACTGTAGTTCCCTTTTGCATCGTATAGCATTTGATCCAGATTGTCATCATGCGACCTATCCTCATCAAAAGCATAGTCCACATCTGGCATATCGTTGACTTCCTCGGCGATGTCGTCATTATTAACTTCCTGTATGATCTGCTCTTCACCGTGACTGGTCCAACATGTATACCCTTTTTTGAAACCCTTTCGAATCAAGTAAGCTTCGACCTGCGCCGGGTTATCAAACATTTTTATATTACCGCAATCAATGCATGGCAATACATAAATTTTATCCCCTTCTTCAACATATCCTGCTCTGCGGCTCTTATAAAAGCAAACACACAATTAATGTACTCTTCACTCACAAGGTTCTCAACATACATCCAATTTCGGTCCATCTACACTACGCACATAACAAATTAGTATTAAATTATATTAATAAACTGCAAGTACTCTAACTATTAACCAAACATACTAAAATTTATTATTGATTAACCAAGAGCAAATTTAAAGGATTATGTACAGATCGTTACCCTCAGAGCTCACGACGAATATCCCATGAGATCTCCTCCCTTTCTTCCTCCTCTCTTTGATCCTTTCCTTTTCCTCCCCACCTCCTTTCTTCCCATCCTTCTCCTCTCCAAGTTGGCACAGTGGCGGCTCAAATGGGAATGGGCAGGGGTCTGTCGGGACCAGGTATTATATACTGTGAGCATATCACAGACGGTTCTTATTACAAACCGTCTATGATATGCAAAGTATCGTAGACAATTCTTGCTCAGAACCGTCTGTGATGACTTAGAGTATCACAGATAGTTCTGAGCAAGAACCGTCTGTGATACTTCACAAAAGGTTCAGAGAAAGAACCGTCCGTGATACACTAAGTCATCACAGACGGTTCGTGGTCAGAACCGTCTGTGAAGTATCACAGACGGTTCTTGCGCAGAACCATCTGTGATACTTTACAGACGGTTGTGTTTACAAACAAAAGGGACACCACATTTACTGTTGTCCTTACGGGCAGTCCTTTGACATTAGAAGGACACCACAATTCGTTTGAGAGAAGAAGCAAAGCATTTGAGCCTACCTATTTATATGGTGTGGAGAAGGTAATTTTCTTCTTGGCATATTGATATCCCCTTATCACTTTGGTTGCTCTAGTATGCTGCTTGACTGCTTGCTGATGAACTTCCTAGAAGAGTAAGTATCAATTTTTGTTGAAAATGAGTGAACTTTGTAGGCCATTCTTAGTATAACTCCATGAAGCTGTTAAAGGGGTGAAGGCACCCTTTATTACTTCCTTTTATGTTTGTGTACAAGTGATAGCATTGTAATTTCGCTAATATTCACTTTAAGAGCTTTATTACGGGTTGCTTTCTTTCCTGTTAGCAAGTTTTTTTATGCAACTACAAATTGCAAGTACGACCGTAGTATCACTCATTAGCTCAAAAATTTTGATAGTTCACAAATCTGTAAGGTGCAAGCAAAACACAAAATTCTATTTTTTTATTATTTTTTATTTTTTTAGGATTGTATAACCTTGGGGGTGGATCTTGTGGAATTTGTGGCAGATTGTACTACTGTTCAACTTCTCATAAAGGCACAACAGGATACATGTCTCCAGAAGTCTCCACTTTTGCATATGTTTCCTTGGGGTGGATCTTGTTGAATTTGTGGCTGATTGTACTACTGTTCAACTTCTCATAATGGCACAACAGGATACATGTCTCCAGAAGTGTCTCCACTTTTGCATATGTTTCTTGTTCATGCTATGTGTATTTCCAACTTGTACTGTCCTGCATTCCTGCCCAACAAATGCATGGTTGGGTACTTTGTTGCTTGGGCGGGTCTATTTGTTTTCCGTCTTGAGTTGAACTTATCTATCACAACTATGCCAATGTTGCTCTTGTACCGAAATAGTTGGAACTAGTGCCATATATCCAATGGTTACATAATCTTTCCAACTGTTGGGCGCGTTTTTATGACGTATTGAGCTATTAGTGATGTCGATGTTTTGTACCTGAGTTTCTGACTGCTAATCATGCAGTGAACTTTGATTTGAAAACGTGGAACTGAAATATTTTCAAATTTCATAACTGCCCTTCATATCTTACAAGAGTCCTGTCTCGTTTATGTGTATCAAAATCTGATACATTGCAACTTTGGTGTTTGCAGATTACTTTGTGACGAAATGTGGTGTACTTCTAATGTCACTCTTTGTTTTTTTTTTCACAACCACCATGTCCGTTCATTTACTTTGTTACTCCAGTCGCAGTCTTTTTTTGCTTGGCTGGAGTGTAGTTATTGATGATCGGTGTTTCATCATACATCTCCATAAGTCTTTCAATCCAAAATATTATCTGAAGAAATCTGTTACCATTTGCACAGTATTTCAAAATGCATGAGCAGGAGGTAAAAATTATCGGTAAAATTTCGCCGAAATTTTTCAAAATTTTGGCCATTTTTCGGGTCATTTTCAGCCGGCAAAAAATTGTGATTTCAAATTATGATTCGAAACTTTCAGATGATTTTTTTTTTGAAAAAACCGGTAACCGCCGGTTATCTGTCCTATTGCTACCCTCAGAAAATTTTTTCCTACTGGTAGCGTTTTCCTTTGCGAAGTGTGCATACATGGTTTCGGAACCATCAAGTTTATTGAGTCCCTTGACCTTGTCCCACCATATTTCTTAAAGACGCCCATCATCAAAGATACGCCCTCGGGTAGGAATATCTTTGGGGTACGGGATTCGGTTGCCTGACCTAAACGACGAGGTCCCAACCGATGGAACTCCAAAAAACTTCGGAAAGAGATTGAAGTCGTCTTCTTCTTCATCATCGTTGAAGGAAGGAGAGACTGCACCTTGAGGTCCTGAAGGGATATCTTCAACGATCTCCTTTCCAGTACGATGGTCGGAGTTTTCCGCTGCTGCTTGATCGACCTCCCTTCGTGATCATAAAGGCAAGCCTCTTGTCTGGATGTTGATATCCGCGATAGTTGACTCGATCATCAAGGTGGCTTGATCTTCCACTATCTTCATATCTCCCTCCACAACCACTGGTGGAACGACCACTTCAGTCGGCGTGGCTAGTTCGACGACAACAATTTCTTCCCCTGCCACCTCAGGGACGTTGGTCAAAGATTCGACCACTTTTGCTTCTATCCATACAATCGCTAGAGAAACGAGCACTCCCTTAGTTGTAGACAAGACAATTGCAAACTTCTCTTTAGATATGTCCTCGAGGGACTGGAGAAGCAGGACTAAAACAATATAAGAGAAGTTGGCATGTCAAGTTGAGAAATTAAAGAGTAAGTACAATTACTTATCTTTAAACTTTACATACTTTGGTTTCCTGGATACGATCTTGAAACCAAAAGACACCTTCTCTAGGATAGCCTTCGTCTTCTTCTCCTTCTCTTCGGCCACAATCGCTAGCTTTGCACTATTAGCCTTTGGAAGGCTTCCGTCATTTCTGGTCTGGGAAACCATGGCTTGCAGGACTTCTTTACCTGCTTCCCCCTCTTGATGGTCGAAACTAGTTTCGACCACCCTAGGGCTAGAGCTCGTCTCGACCATAGGCTCTACTGAACTGGTAGTAGCTTTTAGAAAAAAAATATGAAATTCTTATGGTGTTCCTTTTCTACTCGCTTGACAAGAGCAGAAGAAGGAGAAACTGGGAACATTTTATCATCATAATAAAAATGTACCTTAGCCTTTGGGCCCTTATGTTTAAGGTCTATGACCACCTTCCCTTTCTCCCATGTAGTCAGAATTTCTAGGGAACGACTAACGGGAGAGGTCGGTGGAAGGGTGGAGCTCGAGCTCCCATCCTTCTTTTTCTTTTCGACAGCCTTCACAATAGGACATCTTTTACTCAGAGGGATCTAGTCTTCCTTTGAGTTGTCTTTAGCAGACCCCAAATTGATGTCAGGAACATCTAAGGGATCCGTTACACCTACTTGCTACAAGAAGTCATAAGTAAGAGTTGATAAGTAGTCTTATCTACGACTACTAATCCCTAAAGATGAAATCAACTAAAATGTTGATTACCTTTAGGCATATTATTTTCTCCTTCTCGGATATTACCACCAAAATCTGAGGGGAGTCCTCCATGTTTGTAGGAAACTCCTCGTAGATAAGCTTGACCCGCGCATCAATTTCCCTCTATGAAAGATCTACAAATGGAAGGACATGATCATTAAATATGCTCAAATCACAAATTAAAAGAGCAGACTGATTATAAAATTACCTTCCTAGTAGTCCCTGGTTGAATCCTTAGCCCTCGAGTACCCTCACAAAGGATGTTGTAGGACCGGAAAGGCGACTAGGGGGGGGGTGAATAGGCGCTTTCAAAACTTTCTCGCCTAAATCAAAAACCAACACGAACTTTACTCCTTTAGCTATGAAAGCTAAGAAGATCAGTAAGCACACAACGGAAGCCTTGTGTTGGATTTGATAAACCCCTCAACCATACGACACAAACGGAGAAAAGAACTCACTGTTCCTTACTGGATACTGGCGGTCTGACCGGCTACCACGGGCGGTCGGACCGACGGTCAACCAGCGGTCTGACCGGCAGCTAACTGGCGGTCGGACCGGTGGACAGCGGTTCGACCCGGAAAACCAGCGGTCTGAAAACACGGGCGGTCAGACCGCCGTTGAAGGACCGGTCGGACCGGTAGAGTCCAAGATCAAAAACTCCACCGAAATCCAAAACGAAATTTGATCCAACTTTTGATTCAACCAATAAAACTTGACCAAATTTCGAGCACACCTCCCTAATGATATTAGAGACCTATTTCTAGCGACGATCCGTCAGATCCACTTCGCAGAATCGATCTCTCGAGATTTTACCAAAGAAGTGCACAAACCCTAGAAATGTGAAAATCTTGATTCAAGACTTGCTTGTGGGGGGTTGATGATCTAGATGACTCTAGGAGAAATCCCACACATCAAAGCAAGATAAAGTAGGCCAAGAGACCAAGTATGAACCTTTGAATCAAGGAAGCACCAAAATCATCCAAAAGGAGAAGAACACAAAAGGAGCAAACGATCTTTCAATTGAGCATCACAAGATTGTTCGAGTACACAAGATGCTTACAAAGCCTCTCCAACAAGGAGGGCAAGATCTCAACAAGGAGCACACTCCAAACCCTAGTTCTCCTCTCCTCTCCTCCAAACCCTAGAAAAGGAAGAAGGGGCTAAAATGAATGCTTCGCTTTGTTTTCCATCTCCCTTCCTATTTATAATAGAGAGCTAGGGTTTCCTTTTGGGGTCACTTACACATGGGACCCACACACAAATAACTCTTGAAGCAATCGCCGCTTCACCACGTGTAGGTTGATCACGGTTCTCATCGCGTCGCCAAGCCTCTCTTGTCCGAATCCCATTGGAACCTCCCGCAGACTCGCACCGATATCCGCACCGCCGATCCAACCAAATTGATCGAACCACTCGCTCGATCCGTCTTGCCCATTCTCGCACTGCTTGAGTCACACGACCTCACCCAGATCCATGATCGCTCGACCTCGGCTCTCCAAGCGTAGTCCCGATCCACTCACCGCTGACGCCGTTGACACGCAAGCCACCGCACAACAATAGACAAACAAACCGCTTCCGGAACAAGTTCTTCACAACTTAACCCACGCCGGCCCGCAATGCAATATACAACAATAAAGCATTGAAGTTCATATAATAACACAATCAAAACCAACTCAATGCAACACTTGGCTAACCTTCAAGTTATTGCGGTCCCGATCAGCCCCACGTGGCCGGTCCGACCGATTCATGTTTGGCGGACCGCTCCCACAATGGCGGTCGGACGGTCCAAAGGACTTAGCCAAATTTCAACTCAAAATTCAAACCTTCGAATTTTCAAACGAATAGAACTTTTGACTGGAGCTCCAAAATGATGGGACCACATCCGAAGACTCCTCACTTGCCTACACAACCTATTTTTGGATTAGCCCCAAAATCCAACTTTAGGTCAGGCCGGTCCGACCGGTCACCACTGCCGGTCCGATCACCGCACGCGGCGGATCGCCCACTTGCGCCGGCCGATCCGCTTTGTGGTCCGACAAAGATGAAGCAAACCCAAAACGCGAGATTTTGCAAACCAACAACGCCATTGCCAATTGACTCATCATCCTGAGATCGTGCACATATCCTCACGATATCCACAATCTCCCCCTTGATGAACACATTGGCAATTTTCAAGAAGATGTGGTTTTTCGAAATAAAAAGTAAAAATTCACCGTTTTCGCATAAAGGCACAACTTGGTCCATAAGCAGGAAAAAACTTAGGAACCGACCAAGCTGGCTTCAGAATAGTATAGGAAAGTGAGATAAGGCAATGAAAGCACCAAAGGATTCAATTTCCAGAAAGTAGCCAAAAATCTCACTTAGGTCCAAATGAAAGGCAATTTTTCTATTTGACCTTTGATCATTGTGAGTATTTTTCAATTGCAAATGATGTCAGGAAAAGGCAATAGAACCACAAGACTTAACTCACTATGATCACAAATTTTCAAAAGGTTCAAAATTTTTATTTTATGAAGTTCTTTTATATTAAACCTTGAGTATGAAACCAAAAGCTCCAACATCATTTTCTTCACAATCTTTCTCCCCCTTTGACAATGAATTCATCAAGATGCATGAAAAAGAAAGAGCAGGAAGGAATGACTTTATTTTGAACTTTAGTAAAAGGAGCCATGACCATTATACATGGAGACAAGACAAGTATTATACCAAGCCATATAAAGAGTAGACGCTATATTCAATCATGGCAAAACATGTACCGCAAGCTAAAACCAAGATAGCAAAGAATCTGAGATTAATGTAATTAAAATCATGAAAGGTTGCTCAATATCATAGATTCACTCAAGCAACCAAAAATGAGTCAAGCCATGTCTATAAGTAAAAGAGACTCAAAACAAGAATTGAGGCATTTTGAGCATTAAGAGAATTCTTTTGAAGCAAAGCTCAAGCACTTAGCCCTTTTTGGGCAATTCCTTTTCCTTTTTTTTGCTGTGCTAGATCTCAAGCCTTGCCGCGACCATCTCAAGCGATAAGCTTAAAAGAATGATCTAGGTCATCCAAAACTCCCCCTGAGTTCATGCCTAGTGCAATGGCAAGCCGTCTCATGAGAAAGGATTGGTGAGATCGAGCTTTTTCGCAGTAAAATCTCATTTTTCATTTGCTTGACTTAATAAGATAAAAAGCTCATTTTTCAACTCAGAATAAGTTCAAGACTCAATTCAACCTGTAAGACATGGCGAGAGTCATAAGAGGATCACTAGAGCAAAACTAGTCACAAGATCCAACAAGACATGATTTGATTCAAATTGCTCACAGATATAAAGCTAGCAAGGCAAAAGCTAAGCCAAACACGAAGAGCCATAAAAGAAGTCTAGCAGACTATCACTTGATATGACAAGGTATAGAAGATGAAATCAAGTCATACAAGGATAATAATCAAAGCTCCACTAATTTTATTATACAATGCAAGACAAATGAATTGAAACATGCATTATGATACAATGAATGCAAAAAGAGCAACTTCCCCCTCAAAACAGCCCAATAGGACTAATAACCCTAACTCTCCCCGCAGCAAAGAAACGCGAAGAGTCAAGAGCCTTAGTGAAAATATCTGCAAGCTGTTGCTCAGACTCTACAAAGTGAAGCACAACATCACCCTTCTCAACATGGTCTCTCATAAAATGAAATCGAATGTCAATGTGTTTAGTCCTGGAATGTTGCACTGGGTTTTTGGCAATATTAATGGCAGAAGTGTTGTCACAGAAAAGAGGAACACTTTCCAAAGATAACGGAACACTTTCCAAAGATAACCCATAGTCCCACAGCGTGGATAAAATCCAGAGAACCTGAGAGCAACCACTGGCGGCAGCTACATACTCGGCCTTAGTATGGATCAGGCAATAGAAGACTGCTTTCTAGAAGACCAAGAAACAAGAGATGTGCCCAAGAAATGACAAGTGCCAGAAGTACTCTTCCTATCAACTCTACACCCGGCGAAATCAGCATCAGAAAATGCTCGAATTGAAAGAGCCGAAGAAGAAGAATACCAGAGTCCAAAGTCAAGCGTATCTTGAAGATACCGAATATGCGACGTCTCGCTTGACGATGAGAAGCACGAGGAAGCTCGAAGCGAGCGCACGGACATACGGCGAATTGTATGTCCGCCTCGACACCGTAAGATAGAGGAGGAGCCAATCATATCTGCGGTACTCCTTCCGGTCCACCGACTCTCCATCCTCATCGTGGTCCAAAGACGGTGGTTGTAGCAATGGGAGTAGACATTGGCCTACTGCTTCCCATATTGAAGCGCCGAAGAAGGTCCTTTGTATACTTACTCTGGTGAACGAAAGTGCCTTCTTTCAATTGCTTGATTTGAAGACCAAGGAAGAATGTCGCCTCTCCCATCATGCTCATCTCAAACTCACCGCTCATCGAATCAAAATCTAGACACCAAAGCATGAGAAGAACCACCAAAATAATATCATCCACATAAATCAACCAACAAGAAATCACCGCCATGCACGAGAGTGAACAAGGTTTTATCAACCATTCCCATTTTGAAATCATTTTCAAGCAAGAAACTCTTAAGCCTGTCATACCAAGCTCTAGGAGCTTGTTTCAATCCATACAGGCTTTAGAGAGTTTAAAAACATGATTTGGGAATTTTGATTTTCAAAACCAGAGGTTGCTTGACAAAGACCTCTTCTTCTATGAAGCCATTCAAGAAAGCACTTTTAACATCCATTTGAAAAAGCTTGAAACCTTTGGATGTTGCAAATGCTAAAAGAATGCGAATGGCCTCCAATCTAGCTCTTTGGAGCAAAGGTCTCTCAAAGTCTAAGCCCTCTACAGGAATAACCTTGAGCTACAAGTCTAGCCTTATTGCGAACAACCAATCCATCCTCACTTTGCTTATTTTTAAAAACCCATTTTGTTCCAATAACATGAGAATCGAAGGTCGCTCAACTAAAAACCGGACTTTGTTTCTTTCAAATTTTCAAGCTCTTCATGCATGGCATTGACCCAAGAGGCATCGATAAAGCATGGGTGATATCTAGGGTTCAAAAGAAGCGACAAAAGCGTAATGTGCATGAGAATCGGAGAATAAACACAGAGCGAGTGACTCGCTCTTGAAGATCCCCAATCATCTGCTCGGTGGATGTTGTCAGATGTATCAAGTGGTGCTCTGGTGCACGTGGCCTCTACCTCATGAGTTGTGGAGGTAGGAACAGAGCCACTCGGATCGTCGGTGGGGATAGGAGGAGGTCGCTCACCAAACCGACGTAGTGGTAGCGTGCTCTCCACCCCTCTCGAAGTAGCCGGAGGATGGTTTGGTTCTTCATCCTCGAGTCATCATCGATTTAAAATGCTTCCTTGAATTTCAGAACACTGTACCAAGCATCGGGTCTAGTACAGTGACTAGCCTCATCAAAAGTGACTTCAAGTCTCAACAATTTTGTTAGTGTCAACATTAAAAACACGATAGCCACGAGAATGAGCAGGATATCCAAGAAATATGCCATCAAAACATCTAGACTCAAATTTATCAAGATTGCCATGTTTAAGAATGAAGCACTTGCAACCAAAAATCTTGAAATGAGAGACTTTGGGAGAATGACCAAATCTAAGCTCATAAGAAGTCTTTCCAACCACGATCTCAAGAAAACCCTGTTGGAAATATAACAAGCGAGAGAGATCGCCTCATTAAAAATCTCCTAGGAGTAGAATGCTCATCTAGCATGGTCCGAGCCATCTCTACAAGGGTTCTGTTCTTCCTTTCTACAACACCATTCTCACGAGGAACTCTAGGAGAAGAAAACGATGCTCAATTCCCTATCGGTCGTAAGGTAGAAAAGAAGAATTCTTGAACTCATCCCATTGTCACTCCTAATGGCTCTCAAAGCTCCAGTATATCAACAAAGAATTCTAAGGACCAAATCTCTAAAGAATCCAAATGCTTCGTCCTTAGAAGCAAGAAAATAAACCCATGAATACCGGAGTAATCATCCACAACCACCAAGACATACCATTTCCCACCAAATGATCAACTCTAGAAGGACCAATCAGATCTAAGTGAAGAAGCTGCCCAGTCCATCACCATTACCAAAGTAAGAGGTGGGTGGGAAGCGCACACCATCTTACCATGTCTACTGAGGTGAGCACACAAGATCTCTAATGACCTTCACCTAGGCAAACCTCTAATCAAGTCCTTGCAACCGACTCTAGACAAATGATCAAAACCTATATGCCCAAGTCTACGATGCCACAAAACAAGGTCATGAGAATCAGAGGCTACAAGACACCTAGGACTGGAAATGCAAGAAATATCAAATTTGCACGTAAGATCTTCTCAAATCTGAGATCTCAAAACAAGCTCACCCGAGGAATCTAGAACTCTGACTCACCTCTCTTAAACCTCACTTCTAGACCCTCATCAAGCAAATGAGAAACAGATAGAAGATTATACCTCACTTACTTACCAAAGCGACGCCTTTTAGCATGAACTTGTCGTTGACGCACGGTGCCCTTTGCAATCCACGGTCCGGTAGAAGCATCCCCAAATGTAATCAATTCATTGCGGATGCACGTGTGAGGGAGGAGAACCATCTAGAATCTCCGCTATATGTCGAGAACACCCGAGTCAACAAGCCATATGTCCTCCTTCCTCGCACGACGGACCTAAAAAGCACAATCAGAAAACATCCGTGCCTCAGTACGGGGGTTAGTGATAAATGATCGAGGAATCCAGTACTGAGAGGCACGATGTTTAGGAGCAGCAGTAGAAATAGCAGAAACATGATCAGGAATAAAATCATAAGGATGCACATGAGAACCACCTAGACCTCTCCGAAACGATCTACCAAAAGATCGATACTCCCCTGCCTAGGTGCTACCCGTGGTCTCTCCTCACGATGTCCTAATCCAACACGCTGCCTAGACCCACCAAAAGAGTCTACAAAGTTCTCTACAAATCTAGGCCTATGTGTGGTGCGATAAACAGGCTGCCTAGCTCTAGAGACTACAGCTGGAGAAGGGACTCCTCTAATGGATCTTAGAACGCTCATCCTCTCTTTTCTCTCAAGCTTTGCTCTCCTGAAGGTAACTCAACAAGATGGCCTTCTTTCTTGCGTAAGGTGCAATGGTATCGACCTTTGAGAGGTCTGCATGAGAATGAGTGAAAGCACCTTTCTTGCCAGAAATAGTTTGAGCAAAACCCGCGGATTTGAAAACAACCCCGGAGGGCTTAGTAGGTTCTAGCTCAAACAAACCATTCTTCACAACTCTAGCAATCCTAGGTGGGTTTTTCTTGAATGCTCTAGGGATTGAAACCTAGACCACTATTTTTCACACTCACTTTGGATTGATCAAGAATCATGTTGAGTTTCTTTTTCCCACTTGAAAACTTCTCAAGAGTCACCTTGAGGTAATCATTCTCTTTCATTAAACCCTCACATCTAGTGCACTTGCTAGACTTGATTACCTCATTGTTCTTGCTCTTAAGAAGGGCCACTTCCACCTTGAAGGCCTCACAAGACACACAATAGGATTCTCTAATCCTATTCAATCGCTTCCTTAAATTTGACTCTAAATGCCTCTTGAATTTGATTAATCATGGTTTCAACTTCAGATTTAAAGCACAAGAGTTAGAATCAATAACTTTCTTAGAAGCGAGAAAGACATGGATCTTTCAATTTTAGCCTTTTCTTCAAGGGTCTTGTTTAAGGCTTCAATCTCAATTGTAAGCTTGGGACAATTTTCACAAGATGCAACTCTAGAGTAAACTAGCATTTCTTTCATCTCTTGCATCTTAATCTTATTATTCTTACAATGAGAGCATGTGTGACTAGCATCAAATTTTTGCAATTCTTTTAAGGAGCTATCCAGTTTTAATTCAAGCAAAGCACAATTTGAGCAAGTTAAAGGGATAGCTTCCATGGCAGTCACATCAAGTGAAATGGCATCTAAGCAAGCAGAACTAGACTTGAGAGATTCTAGTTCATCGAGAGCATCTTTAAGTTGATTAGTGACAGAGGAATGAGCAGATTTCAAGCTTGTCAAATCATTAAGCAAGCTAGTGCAGGATTCACAAAAGTCATCAGGATTAATAGATTTTAGCCTAACAACTTCTAGGTTCAAATTATCAATCATAATGTCCTGCTTCTTAATCATTTTTACTTGCTTATGCAATTTACTCAAAGAAGCACCAACGCCTTTTCATGTCGAGAATAGAAGGGCATACCTCATCGATCACTAAAAGGATCCTCATTGTTGGAGGAGTCGCCGTGGTCGTTCTTGGCCATGAAACACATGCCGGTGAAGTCATGCGCCTTCTTCTTGCCACGAGAGTCACTCTCGTCGTCCTCCGTTTCCGAGTCCACATCGCTCATATTTACATTCTCAAGAGCGGCAAGGACCCGGCTGACAAACTTTCGATAGTTTGTCTTCTTGGGTTTCGCATCCCTCTCCTGGGGATGTCTTCGTGTCTCCTTCTCCTCCTTGCCCTTTAGCTTGGGGCACCTGGAGCGAATGTGGTTTGGCTCACCACATTCGAAGCATGTGATAGGTCCACTTCTCCTCCTATTCCTCACCTTGTTATACGCTCTTGTGAATTTGGTGGAAAGGAGGGCTAAGTCATCCTCGGGCAGTTTCTCTAGTTGCTCATCACTTAAAGAATGTAAAGCAGATAATGAAAAACCAGATGAGCTACAATCAAGAGACTCTGAAGAACAACCCTTGGATTTGTCGACCACTAATGCCATCGACTCTGTCTTGGGGAGACGCGAGATAAAGTCAATCTCATGCGTCTTCAACCTCGAGTAAAGCTTATCCATGGTAAGCTCACTCATGACAGTGTTGTCATTGATGGAAGTGATCTTCATACCCCAGACCTTCACATCAAGAGCACCCAGAAGCTGGCGTGCATTCTCAGACTCAGGAAATACCAGGTCAACAGCGCGGAGATCATGAAGAATCTTAGAGAATCTTCCCCACAGCTCATCCAAAGACTCACCAGGCCTTTGTTCGATCTTTGAGTATACTTTCTTGAGCTGGTTCTGTCTCACTTCCTTGATCGCAGTGGACCCTTCATGATAGTCACAAAGAGTCCGCCAGATCTCGTGAGCAGACCGCAAGTGAGCAACACGCTCAAACTCAGATCGACTAAGGCCTTGGATCAAATAATTCCGAGCCTTGCTGTTGGCCTCCACATCTGGAGTGATCGTATCGTCATCGGCTGGCACGACATAAGGATTTTTCACCTTTAGCCAAATAGCGTGCCCTTGAGCCTCGATATATGCTTGCATACGAGCCTTCCAAAGATGCAAAGTCAACTCCTTCAAAATGTGTGGCTTGGTTGAGTACTTGTCACGCCATGGCTCCAAAGACCTGTTAAGATCTATGAGAAGAGCTATCCGGCTCGATACCACTTGTAGGACCGAAAGGCGACTAGGGGGTGAATAGGCGCTTTCAAAACTTTCTCGTCTAAATCAAAACCAACACGAACTTTACTCCTTTAGCTATGAAAGCTAAGAAGATCAAGAAGCACACAACGGAAGCCTTGTGTTGGATTTGATAAACCCTCAACCATACGACACAAACGGAGAAAAGAACTCACTGTTTCATCGGATATCGGCGGTCTAACCGCTACCACAAAGCGGTCGAACCGACGGTCAACAATGATCGACCGGCAACTAATCGGCGGTCGGACGGTGGACAACGGTTCGACCCGGCAAACCAATGGCTGAAAACACGGGCGGACCGCCGTTGAAGGACCGGTCGGACCGTAGAGTCCAAGATCAAAAACTCCACCTAAATCCAAAACGAAATTTGATCCAACTTTTGATTCAACCAATAAAACTTGACCAAATTTCGAGCACACCTCCTAATGATATTAGAGACCTATTTCTAGCGACGATCCGTCAGATCCACTTCGCAGAATCGATCTCTCGAGATTTTACCAAAGAAGTGCACAAACCCTAGTAATGTGAAAATCTTGATTCAAGACTTGCTTGTGGGGGGTTGATGATCTAGATGACTCTAGGAGAAATCCCACACATCAAAGCAAGATAAAGTAGGCCAAGAGACCAAGTATGAACCTTTGAATCAAGGAAGCACCAAAATCATCCAAAAGGGAGAAGAACACAAAAGGGAGCAAACGATCTTTCAATTGAGCATCACAAGATTGTTCGAGTACACAAGATGCTTACAAAGCCTCTCCAACAAGGAGGGCAAGATCTCAACAAGGAGCACACTCCAAACCCTAGTTCTCCTCTCCTCTCCTCCAAACCCTAGAAAAGGAAGAAGGGGCTAAAATGAATGCTTCGCTTTGTTTTCCATCTCCCCCCTTCCTATTTATAATAGAGAGCTAGGGTTTCCTTTTTGGGGTCACTTACACATGGGACCCACACACAAATAACTCTTGAAGCAATCGCCTGCTTCACCACGTGTAGGTTGATCAGCGGTTCTCATCGCGTCGCCAAGCCTCTCTTGTCCGAATCCCATCGGAACCTCCCGAGACTCGCGACCGCTTTGATCCAACCAAATGATCGAACCACCCGCTCGATCCGCCTTGCCCATTCTCGCACTGCTTGAGTCACACGACCACCCGGTATCCATGATCGCTCGACCTCGGCTCTCCAAGCTTAGTCCCGATCCACTCACCGCTGACGCCGTTGACTCGCAAGCCACCGCACAAAGAATAGACAAACAAACCGCTTCCGAAACAAGTTCTTCACAACTTGACCCACGCCGCCCGCAATGCAATATACAACAATAAAGCATTGAAGTTCATATAATAACACAATCAAAACCAACTCAATGCAACACTTGGCTAACCTTCAAGCCATTGTCGGCCCGATCGCTTCACGTGGCCGGTCCGACCGATTCAGGTTTGGCCGGACCGCTCCCACAACGGCGGTCGGACCGGTCCAAAGGACTTAGCCAAAATTTCAACTCAAAATTCCGAAACCTTCTGGAATTTTCAAACGAATAGAACTTTTGACTGGGAGCTCCAAAAATGATGGGACCACATCCTGAAGACTCCCCTCACTTGCCTACACAACCTATTTTTGGATTAGCCCCAAAATCCAACTTTAGGTCAGGCCGGTCCGACCGGTCACCACTGCCGGTCCGACCGTCACACGGGCGGTCTGACCGCCCATAACGCCGGCCGACCGCCGTGGTCCGACAAAGATGAAGCAAACCCGAAAACGCGAGATTTTGCAAACCAACAACGCCATTGCCAATTGACTCATCATCCTGAGATCGTGCACATATTCTCACGATATCCACAGATGTGCTCATTTCTTGAGGGGGCTAATGCGGCACATGATGAAATCTTTCACCACGTGCCATCTGGTTAGCCCTCCTTCCCTCAAATCCTTGATGGCTTAGATGCAAGGGGATAACCGATTGAGGCTTCGCTGACGAAAACAAGGTTGTTGCCCTTGGTTATGTTCCAGTAGAACCACCTCTTCCTCCATCACGGCCATGACGACCGGGTAAACATGAGAATGTATTCCTTCGACTTCCAATCATAGAGTTGAAAACCACAACTGCCTGCAATCCCATGGTGCTTGCCCATTCCATAGTAGTACTTGAAGAGATCCAAATCTAGAAGGATTCCCAGATAGGCCTCACACAAGTATACAAATACACTCAGCATGGTAATGGAATTGGAAACCTAGTTCACCAATTCCATCCCAAAGTGCTCAAGCACGACCATGAGGAATGGGTGCGCAGGTAGTCAAAGGCTGCATTCGCAGTATGCTTGCAACACCGGAATCCTATCCAACTCCTCTTATGGCCAATGCTGAACTTCAGTGCTAGACCACTTCACCTAAGCTCGGTTTGGAATTTTTTCCGCAACAACTAGAGCGATCATTTTCTCCACATCCATCTCTGATTTCTCTCATTTAGAAACAATTCCAACCATTTCTTACATAAATTTGTGTTGGAATCGAAGAGATTAGGGAAAATTTACGATTAAGATGGAAGCAGAGGAAACAAGAGCTCAAAGGATTTGAAGCAATTGGGAAGAGTAAAAAAACTTAAGTTTACCCCCTAGTGGCTATTTATAACTGTGGGCTTGGGGTAAAGATCGTGGGGAACCCAACAATTGTAATCTCCTTGGGAAATGCTCCCAACCAACATAATTTGTAAGAGACGGTTGGCGTTCTTTATTCTATCCGTTAAGAAAAGGGAGTTTTATTTTTACAACACAAGTAAAAATACATTTATTGACCAAGTGAATTTCTGGTGAAAAGAAATACCAATGAGTCGCTTTCTCCGACCACTATCCTTCGAACTCCTTTTTTAAGTAAATCATTTTCACTTGAAATTGGGGGGTTAGATGACAAGGATTTAATAATTCTTAATTAATTAAATTATCTAGAATGTTTATTATAGATAATAATATATTCATGCAACCTTTAGAGGTACCACTTATCATTAATAAGGGAATATTATAATTACCTAGTAGTCGTAAGCTATTCTACGACTACCCCCATACACTGGTAAGCTTTCCTATGACTATTATATGGTCATAAGATTTTCTACGATCAAATTATGATTGTAAGCTTTGTTACGATCACCTTGTGGTCGTAAGCTTTACTACAACCAAGTTAACGACGGCCACCCTATGGTTGATAAAGTCCATAAACATGTGGACCAACTCGACTAAGAATCTTACACGCTGTGTTTATACACATCAGATATGCATGTGTCATTATTCTCTGATATAACTACATGTATTAATCTCTCTCTGGCATAACTGCAAGGTAAATGTGGGAGGAGTGTGTCTATGACAATAACTACCATCAAACGTGCACAATTCATCAACCGTTGAGGCGCCTCCTAGCATAGGACATCTGCCACCCCCTCAAACACTACATAAGGGATAACACCGATGGACAGAAGAGAAAAACAGAACAGAAGTCATTAGTGTTAGCTTTTGGTGACTTCCTTCTTGTTGTAAACATGATCAATATAGAAATATAGGAGTATGGTTGTTATTCTCTAAGGAGAATACATGAACCTGTCTAAAAATCTCTGTGTCTCCTCTTGCATAGTCTCAATCAAAGAAGTCGCCAGCATTCGTTTCATAAATTCGATATTAAAACATTGACACTTTCCATTCGGATCATCCTGAAGTACAAAAGTTTCAACCCATGCCGAAAACCAACTCTCTGTCTCAATGATCTGTTTGCTTGTCCGGTATATATAGGATCATCTGAAAGGTTTAACTTTCCAACACCTTGAAATCACCACCTTTGGCTCCAATGATCTGTTTCCTTGTTCGATAGCTATATGATCATCCGAAAACTAGCCATTACAGGTGTCGGGACCCAAATATGCAAATCTGACCTCTCAGGTATTCTCGTGACTAGTCCAGATCACGCTTAGTGCACACAAAGGTCAACATTGATGAAATATCACATCCATACAACGAATATAAGAATAAACGAGTACCTTTGAATAACAATTAACTGTTGGGACCTTACGGTCGAGTTTTACATTTATTAAGCCATGCAAGGTCGATAATAAAGAAATAAACTGCAATGAAACGAATAAACTCCGTGGCTCCCATCAATTTACCACAGTGCAACCGATCGATCAAGACCCTAACGCTCAACCTTCAGAGAACTCTTCTTCAAAAGCAAAGCATTTACTCCTCCACTTCGTTGATTTGTTTAGCAAGAGTGAGTACACACCGCACTCGCAAGTCATACCACGTAATGCATTTATACATGATGGCTTATTCCAAAGAAATGGCTTCGTGGTTATTTTGCGTAAATGCAACATTTGCAATTGAATACAAATAATAGATTGAAAGCATAATTCAAAACAAATAGACAATAATAAGTTAACAATTGATTTCACAAAGGACACATAGCCTAATCAAGTTCTTTCACACAACAACAAGTTATCTCACACACCGACCCTTCCCAATTGTTTTATGAAAAACTACCCTCGTGTGAAATTCCCGAGCATGTCCATAACCGAGGACGCGCTATTCGAATAGATTGGTTTAAACACTCGCAGAGGTTGTACACTTTACCCACACGATGAAACCAACCGGATCGAGTTGATCACAACAAAACCTTTCGAGACTTCATCTCAAACAATGACACTCTGTGTGCTTTATCGCCATTCAATTTGTACACACACCTTGGAACGACACACACCATTGGACAGGATGCAATGAACTCGTCCCGCGATGTGACCCAAACATATCACACCTCCAAATTTCATCACATAGCTTAAATACAACCCGAGTTGTCAATGTCAAGACTCCATAACTTACTAAGTCGCCCACCATACTAGGCATGTGGTCGCATAAGAAGGCCCAGCTCAATGGCGCACAAAGTTAAGTCCTTAATTGACCAAGGCAAGACTTCCAGCTTTAACCCAAATCACAAAGTTTAATAAGCACACACCCACCATTCACACGTAATCCACCACTTGCCTCGCCTAAATCTTTTCCCACCTCGTTGATTAAGTGCAACACATGCCATCAACGAGTAATAGCACACAAAGACACACAGATTCATCACACGCCCATAATCACTTAGTCAAGTTTATAATTGCAACTCTCACATGGAATGATGACTCGTGGCATGGCTAAGCAGCCTAATCAGATCTAACCAACCCACGCTGGTGCTACGATAATACCAACTAATAATTAACCAACCTAGGGTGACAAAAGATCATGGTATACAATAGACAAGGTGGCATAACAATTTGGATTAATAACTACACCCAAAAGCATTTAAATAAATACTTGAAATAGAATGCAATACATTTGAAACAAAGTATTTTGAAAACTGGGTTCAAAATGATCAAAGGTATAACTTGCCTTGGAATAGATCTAGATATTGGTCTTGGTCTTGAGGTGCTCCTTCTTCTGCAAAATTCCCCGAAGTATCGACGTCTACTCGCAAACGAGACAAAAGAAATAAAACAAATAAATAACAGAGGCAAAACAAACTCCAAAAATCAAATAAAATTCACCATTAAATAGATCTGAATTTTATATAAATTTACAAATTTGAATGGGCTCAATTGGACTTCGGATGCAAAAGATATGGGCTTTTGAAGATTGGAAAAACAATTAAACCCTAATTTGGATTTTCTCGAATTTCCCGAATTAATTTTATAAAGGAAAATCGAATTATTGCGCAATGCTTGCGTCAGCCGAGAATTTCCGGAAAAAGAAATATATTTAAATAGAAAACTGACAAGTGGGACCCACTGTCAGCCTCTCGGCTCACGGTGGACCAAATCCACCGAGCCGAGGGTGAGGGGTGGCGGTGGACTGCGCCACATGGCAGTTGACGCGGACACACGCAGGCGACACGGAGGCGAGGCGCTGAGGTGGCGGCTGATGTGGCAAGGCCATGTCAGCTGGGACGGCAACGGCGGCGAGTGCCTCTGGATCGGCCGGCAACGGCGAACGGCGGTGAGTCGGCGGCGGCGGAGTGGCAAAATGGATAGCCGAGGGTGTGGGGCAGCTGCTGGTGGAGGCGGCGAGACCCGGGCGGCGACGGCTTACCGGCGGTGGCGAAGGAGCGGCGGCGGTGACGGGGAGGCTTTTGTCGGACGAGTCGGCAACAGAGGGGAAGACACCGAGGGACGACGGTGAGAGCAGCACCAAAACGCTGGGGCTATTGCGATCCCAAATGTGGCAGTTGCGCGGCCGAAGGAGCTCCGATGACAGCAGAAGGCGGCGGCGACTAAGTTGCGGCCGGCGGCGGTCTTCGGGCAATGCTGTGCGAGGGAGACCGAGGGAGGGGGCGGCGCCTTAGGGTTTTGGTGGAGAACGGAGGGGCGAAGGGTCTGGTGCAAGGCTTGGGCCTTAAATAGCCGGGGCGAGGCGAATCCACGGAGGAAACGGCGGCGCGCGGCTGCGACGCTACGCGAGCTCGGACTCCAGTGAGTCCGGTTGAAGACGATGCGCGCGGTGGGTCGCACGGGCGGACGAGATCGCAGCAATGACGATCCAATGGCGAGGAAAGGCGAGGCGCCAGTCCGCGCGAGTGTAGGCGAGAGAGCGCACGATCCGATCCAAGGGCCGGAGCGAGCGAGGGCGGCGATGCAGCAAGCGAAGCGCGATCGCGCGGCAGGCGGGGACACGCGGCGGTGATCCAAGGGCTCAAGGCGGAATGGGTCATGGAGTTGGGCCGATTGGAATAGTGTTGGGCTTCGCCCAAGATCGTTCAAGGATTTTCTTTGATTTTTCTTTAAATAAATCCAAAATGCAAATAGCAATTAGAAAATAGCAAATGACTTTGGAAAATTCCGTAAAATTCTATAAAATATATCCAAGCATATAGAATCTAAATAAAATAGTTTTGACAATTGTTGATGTTGGGATTAAGCACATTAAATCAATTTGTCCTTAAAGTCCATATTAAGCTTTTTAAATTAATATTCAAATAAATCCAAATGATGAATTTTCTTGCTACCAATATTTAAAAGATTTTTAAAGCTCAAAATTGGGATGTTACAAACCTCCCCTTAAACGAATCTCGCCCCGAGATTCCTGGCTAGCTAGAGAAAAGGCTAGGAACTCGGCTTTTAACTCTTCTTCACGCTCCCACGCTGTTTCTCCTTCCGAGTGGTTACTCCATCGACTTTGCGTAAACGAACGGTCTTGCTTCGTGCGCGCGCTCATGACATCCAAAATATCGACAGTCGCTTCTTTGTATGTGAGATCTTCCTTCGCTCAATTGACTCCAACGGGTCCGCTTCTTCCGCACACGAAGACACTTCTTCACCGAGAGACATGAAAGACATCATGCACTCGCTAACGATCGTGGTAGCTCCAATCGGTACGCAACTTCTCCACGGCGCTCCAAAACCTTGAATGGACCCACATACCTTGGAGCAAGCTTCCTTTGGTGTGGAATCTCTAACACCTCTCGAGCGGAGTAACTCAAGATACACAAAATCCTCTCGTTCAAAGTCGAGGTCACGACGACGATTATCGGATAACTCTTTTGCTCGGACTGGCTATCTTTAACCTCTCTCGATCATAGCAACTTGTTCTTCGCTTCTCAATAATATCTCGCCCGAACACTACACGCTCAAATTGCCTCTCGACCAATTCAACGGAGTTCGCAGTACGACCGCATGAGCTTCAAATGGTGACATCTCGCAAACCGCTTGATAATCGTTGTTGTACGAGAATTCGTGATACGGTAAACTTTTATCCCAACCGTAGCATTAGCTAAGGCACGTGCTCTCAACATATCTTCTAATATCCGTTGACTCTTTCACCGGCCCATCCGTCTGTGGATGATAAGCAAGATCAAATTCGATGAGTTCCTGTGGCTTCATGTAGACTCGCCAAAAACGAGAGGTGAATTGAGATCCTCGATCCGACACTATCTTCTTAGGCACACCGTGCGCATCGACGATTTTTGACATATACAATTCCGCCAAGCGGTCTCCCGAGTAAGTGGTTTTGACTGCAAGAAATGGGCAACCTTAGTCAAACGATCCACTATTACCCAAATCGAATCATAACCTGATTGAGTCTTGGGTAATCCGTAATAAAATCCATACCGATCTCTTCCCACTTCCATTCTCGTATCTTCACGGTTGTAGCAATCCCGCCGGTCTCGATGTTCGCCTTTACTTTCGACACACGCCGCATAAGGCAACGAACTCGCGACGCCTCGCTTAAGTTTGGCCACCAAAACTTATTCTTAACATCCCGATACATCTTAGTGCTTCCAGGTGAATTGAATACTTTGAGTCATGGGCTTCCTTCGTAATCACCGTCTTAATCCATCCATATCCGTACATGATACGCCCATTGATCCACAAGATATCCCGATCATCTATGGTGAAGTCTTTAAATTTTCCTTCCGACATCTTCTTCTTGAGATCAAGAAACTCGTAATCCTTAGGTTGAGCTTCACGAACTGCTTCTCCGAGTAGACTGCACTTCCAAATTGGCCACAAATCCTTCCTAACAACTTCTAGTCAGTAGCTTCGGAATTCCTCCCAAGTTCTCAACACAACTCTTTGCTTCCAGAGCATTGCAAGAGTTTCACGACTCAAAGGCATCCAGAACTACATTGGCCTTACCAGATGGTAATGGATTCCAAGATTATAATCCTTTATTAATTCCAACCATCTTCTCTGCCTCATGTTCAAATCGATCGAGTGAATATGTACTTCGTGCTCTTATGATCTGTAGACTTCACAAATGACACCGATGAGATAATGACGCTAAATCTTCAAGGCATGCACTACTAGCAAACTAGCTCCAAATCATGGGTAGGGTAGTTCTCTTCATGAGGCCTTAATTGCCTTGACGCATAAGCGACGCTCTTCCTTCTTGCATAAGGACACATCCTAATCCTTGACGCCAAGCATCACAAGAGATATCAAAATCCTTACTAATATCCCAAGAAAACTAGCATCAATAAGTCGACGCTTCTTCAATTCTTGAAAACTTTCTTCACAAGTCAGTCCAAATAAACTTCTTCTCTTTCTTCAACAATTGCGTAAGAGGTTTAGCAATCGTTGAGAATCCTTCAATGAAACGACGATAGTATCCTCGCCATTCCCAAGAAACTACGAATTTGAGTAACCGCCTTGGGTCGCTCCCAATTCATTACGCTTTAACCTTTCCGGTCAATCGCTACTCCTTCTACCGCCATCACATGACCGAGAAAATCAACTTTCTTCTTCCAAAAGTCACACTTGCTGAACTTGGCATACAACCGATGTCCTCTCGAGCTTCTAGGATTAATCTCAAATGTTCTCAGATGTTCTTCTTCCGACTTTGAGTATACCAAAATATCATCAATGAATACTACCACGAACTTATCCAAATATTCCATGAATACTTTGTTCATCATGTTCATGAAATAGGCAGGGCATTAGTCAATCCAAAAGACATGACTAGAAATTCATAATGTCCATACCGGTTGAGAAAGCGGTCTTTGGTACATCCTTAGGACAAATCTTCAATCGATGATAACCTCGATCGCAGATCGATCTTGGAGAATACTCCGCTCCTTTCATCCGGTCGAACAAATCATCAATTCGGGCAATGGGTACTTATTCTTGATGGTGACTTCGCTGAGAGAACGATAATCGATACACATTCTCATACTTCCATCTTTCTTCTTGACGAACAAAACTGTGCTCCCATGGCGATTTAACTAGGTCTTACAAAACCTTTCTCCAAGAGTTCTTCTATCCGCTTCTTCATTTCCACAAGTTCATCGACCGCATCCGATAGGGTCTCTTGAAATTGGTGCGGTTCTCGCACTAGATCGATGACAAACTCAATGTCACGGTCCGTGGCATTCCCGTAATTCTTCCGAAATACATCCGGTAATCTCGACTACGTGTACGCCTTCCAAAGAAACTGCCTTCGCATCGCTGACTACCAAATGTCCATCACGCATCGAGGTGGCTAGAAATTCTACTTTCTTTCCCGTGGTATCCTCAATTGTCACGCTCTTCGCCACAATCTAGCATCGCTTATGTTTGGATAACCAATCCATACCAAGGATGACATCTATGGTCCGAGTGTCTAGAACTATTAGGTTGGCTAGAAACTCAACTCCACCTATGAGTAGCCTAGCTCCTAAACATCCAACTTTAGAACTTAGCTCGCTCCAGCGATCGACTAACAGAGTATGCTTAAGATGCATAACTTCCAATTTGTTCTTAGTTGCAAAAATTCCAAACAAACGAATGCGAAGCTCCGTAATCAAATGTAATCGATGCAGTATCGAATTTACTAGAACTTACCCAAGATAACGTCAGTGCTTCTTGAGCTCCTTCCAGAGTGACGTGGTTGACACGGCCTCGACCACCGATGGCGGTGCTCCTCCGGATTGACCGTAGCTTGAGAAGTTCCTTGATGGTTGCCTTGTACCGTGTCTTGGCCGTGTGTTCCCAAGGTTGAAGCGCATCGAGTGATAGTCCCATTCTCGCGACATCGGTTGGCGAAATGCCCGGCCGACGGCTGTAAAGCAAACTCGTTGTATTCGTGGGTTGCTTATCGGATTGGGGTTGATCGTGCAGGGTTGCGAAGTTCGAGCAATCGGGCGAGGTGCCAAGTTGGTGCGTGGTCCGCGACTCGTGGTGGAAAACGGCTAAACCGCGGTGGAATCATTCTTGCCCTCACCGGGTTGGTGACTTCCTGCCGAGCCATTCTCGCTACGATGATCTTCCAATTCCTTGCGCTTATCCTCTAGAATCAAAGCCTTGTTGATTAACTCTTGAAAATCGTGAAAGGTGTGGGCGATCAAGTTGACTTGAAGTCCAAAGGTTCAATCCTTTCGTAAAACGACTGACGAGCCTTGTCGCTGGCTTACATCTTCTCGCAAAGATATCGAGCAAGTTGAGAGAATTTGTTGAGGTAGTCGATCACCGACATTCCTCCTTGCTTGAGAGCACGAATTCATCCTTCTTTAGATCCATGATTCCTTCGTACATGATATCGCGAAAAGCTGCCAGAACTCTTCCCAAGTAATATCTTGCGCTGCCCATGCGCAGCACAAAGTTTTCCCACCATTCGCAAAGAATGCCTTCCATCCGAGAGAGGCGATGTAACTTTTTCATGATCGCCGCATTGAGTGATCGCAGCTTTCTCTCAATAACACGGCCAATCATCGCCTTCACCGTGAGACATGTCCGTAAAAGGTTGGTGGACGGTCCTCATAAACTCCGCCAACTTGATGATCCATTGTGACCATGAGCAACTGGGGCTCCATTGTGATGTCGATTGTTGTTGCTCGTTATTCATAGCTTGCATCCGATTCATCATGGTGTACATCACCGGGTTTGAGCCGCCATGAATGCTCCAAAATTCGCAGATCAACTCAAGGTGCTTGTGGTGGAACCGCTTCATGGGATTTGCTCCCGCCCTTCCGACATCGAGTATCGTAACCACTTGCGCAGCTTTGACGAGTCCGAACCATCCGTGAATCTCCAAGGGTTAGATAAGGTAGCAAGCACGAGATAAGTTGTAGAACTAAGCGGGTAGGTAAAACCCAACAACATATTTTAAGAAAGCTCAATCAAACTCTTATATTGATTAAGATAATAGTATGGCTTGCAACAAATGCCTAAGGGCCTTTGCACTCATACTTGCACACAAAAATAAGGACGAACTTAAGCACACAAAACTACCGCCTAAAGGGCGACTCAAGACATAAAATCGCTAAGCTCAAACAACGCGAATGACTACTCAATCAAATAGCCTCCGCAGCTTTGACGGTGCTCCCGCCACGAGACTCGAAAGTGAGCCGCATCCTCGCAAACCGATCCCGATGTCCCGGATGGTGCAATAGGAGCAGTGTCCCCGTGCAAAGCCGCCGGTGCTTCGCTCACGCTCTCTCTCGCTCTTCTTCCGTTCACCGGTCCATCGCCTTCTTCTCGGTCTTCCTCTTCGTCTTCTTCGTGATCGTGTCGCCCATAAAGAGTTTCTTCTAATATGGCGATCCTTTCTTCACTCAAGAGTCTCATAGGTACACTCCACTGTGAGCGCTAACTCCAACGATTCTTCCCGAGCAATGCGAATCGGGCGAGATGCACGACGGTGGCGTTGTCTTCTCCTTCCAGACGGAAAACGCGCAAAGAAGATCCACGCCGGAAGTGCGGGATGATAACGAAAAACCGTGTCACGAAGCTCTCGAGAGTAGATGTTGCGATCCTCGATGGCAAGGCGTGAAGACTCTCGGATTGCTTCAATCCAAATACTCCTTCGAGCCGAGATGTTCAATGGTTTGCTTGCCTTGGTGTTCGCTCGCGCGATGGTCAAATGGCGATCACTCCACGATCTCTACCGCTCACAATCCAAGCACCGCCACGGTACAATGGACGATCGAACCTCCAAGTACTTGTAGCAACTTCCAAAGCTCGCGGCAAGTCCTCCCTTGCGCCTCCATAACTCAAGACGAGGCATCCGCAAGATGGACAAGGATATGAAAACAACTTTAAAACAATGGGAGAGAAAGAATTTCAAAATAGTTGAGTCAAGAGAGACATGAGATGAGTTAAAGAGTTCAATTAATCTTGCAAGTTAATTTTGCTTTAGAAAATAGTTTGGACTCACTAAGAACGGCCAATCTAACTAGGGTCAAGACCTACAACAAGATGGCTCGATACCACCTCCGCTCGGACCCAAATATGCAAATCTGACCTCTCAGTATTCTCGCACTAGTCCAGATCACGCTTAGTGCACACAAAGGTCAACATTGATGAAATATCACATCCATACAACGAATATAAGAATAAACGAGTACCTTTAAATAACAAATAATCGTGGGACCTTACGGTCGAGTTTTACATTTATTAAGCCATGCAAGGTCGATAATAAAGAAATAAACTGCAATGAAACGAATAAACTCCGTGGCTCCCATCAATTTACCACAGCAACCGATCGATCAAGACCCTAACGCTCAACCTTCGAGAACTCTTCTTCAAAAGCAAAGCATTTACTCCTCCACTTCGCTGATTTGTTTAGCAAGAGTGAGTACACACCGCACTCGCAAGTCATACCACGTAATGCATTTATACATGATGGCTTATTCCAAAGGAATGGCTTCGTGGTTATTTTGCGTAAATGCAACATTTGCAATTGAATACAAATAATAGATTGAAAGCATAATTCAAAACAAATAGACAATAATAAGTTAACAATTGATTTCACAAAGGACACACACTAATCAAGTTCTTTCACACACCAACAAGTTATCTCACACAAATGACCCTTCCCAATTGTTTTATGAAAACTACCCTCGTGTGAAATTCCGAGCATGTCCATAACCGAGGACGCGCTATTCGAATAGATTGGTTTAAACACTCGCAGAGGTTGTACACTTTACCCACACGATGAAACCAACCGGATCGAGTTGATCACAACAAAACCTTTCGAGACTTCATCTCAAACAATGACACTCGTGTGCTTTATCGCCGTCCAATTTGTACACACACTTTTGAACGACACACACCATTGGACAGGATGCAATAACCGTCCCGCGATGTGACATATCACACCTCCAAATTTCATCACATAGCTTAAATACAACCCGAGTTGTCAATGTCAAGACTCCATAACTTACTAAGTCAGCCCACCCATACTAGGCATGTGGTCGACAAGAAGGCCCAGCTCAATGGCGCACAAAGTTAAGTCCTTAATTGACCAAGGCAAGACTTCCAGCTTTAACCCAAATCACAAAGTTTAATAAGCACACACCCACCATTCACACGTAATCCACCACTTGCCTCGCCTAAATCTTTTCCCACCTCGTTGATTAAGTGCAACACATGCCATCAACGAGTAATAGCACACAAAGACACACAGATTCATCACACGCCCATAATCACTTAGTCAAGTTTATAATTGCAACTCTCACATGAAATGATGACTCGTGGCATGGCTAAGCGCCTAATCAGATCTAACCAACCCACGCTGGTGCTACGATAATACCAACTAATAATTAACCAACCTAGGGTGACAAAAGATCATGGCATACAATAGACAAGGTGGCATAACAATTTGGATTAATAACTACACCCAAAAGCATTTAAATAAATACTTGAAATAGAATGCAATACATTGAAACAAAGTATTTTGAAAACTGGGTTCAAAATGATCAAAGGTATAACTTGCCTTGGAATAGATCTAGATATTGGTCTTGGTCTTGAGGTGCTCCTTCTTCTGCAAAATTCCCCGAAGTATCGACGTCTACTCGCAAACGAGACAAAAGAAACAAAACAAATAAATAACAGAGGCAAAACAAACTCCAAAAATCAAATAAAATTCACCATTAAATAGATCTGAATTTTATATGAATTTACAAATTTGAATGGGCTCAATTGGACTTCGGATGCAAAAGATATGGGCTTTGGAAGATTGGAAAATCAATTAAACCCTAATTTGGATTTTCTCGAATTTCCGAATTAATTTTATAAAGGAAAATCGAATTATTGCGCAATGCTTGCGTCACCGAGAATTTCCGGAAAAGAATTATATTTAATAGAAAATCGACAAGTGGGACCCATCGTCACCTCACGCCACGCGGACCAAATCCACCGAGCCGAGGGTGAGGGGTGGCGGTGGATCGCGCCACATGGCGCTTGACGCGACACACGCAGCGACACGGAGGCGAGGCGCCGAGGTGGCGGCCGATGTGGCAAGGCCATGTCACCGACGGCAACGGCGGCGAAAAGTGCTCGATCGGCCGGCACGGCGAACGGCGGTGAGTCGGCGGCGGCGGAGTGGCAAAATGGATAGCCGAGGTGCGGGCAATGCCGGTGGAGGCGGCGAGACCCGGCGGCGACGGCTTATCGGCGCGGGGCGAAGGCGCGGCGGTGACGGGAGGCTTTGTCTGACGAGTCGGCAACAGAGGGGAAGACACCGAGGACGACGGTGAGAGCAAAGACCAAAACGCTGGGCTATTGCGATCCCAAATGTGGCGCTTGCGCGCCAAGGAGCCCGGCGACAAAGCAGGCGGCGGCGGCGACTAAGTTGCGGCCGGCGGCGGTCTTCGGGCAATGCTGTGCGAGGGAGACCGAGGGAGGGGGCGGCGCCTTAGGGTTTTGGTGGAGAACGGAGGGGCGAAGGGTCTGGTGCAAGGCTTGGGCCTTAAATAGCCGGGGCGAGGCGAATCCACGGAGGAAACGGCGCGGCGGCGGGACGACGCTGCGGAGCTCTGACCAGGAGTCCGGTTGAAGACGATGCTAAGCGTGGTCGCACGGGCGACGAGATCGCAAAATGACGATCCAATGGCGAGGAAAGGCGAGGCGCCAGCCGCGCGAGTGTAGGCGAGAGAGCGGCACGATCCGATCCAAGGGCCGGAGCGAGCGAGAGCGCGGCGCACAGCGAAGCGCGGCGATCGCGCGGCGGGGACACGCGCGGTGATCCAAGGGCTCAAGGCGGAATGGGTCATGGAGTTGGGCCGGATTGAATAGTGTGGGCTTCGCCCAAGATCGTTCAAGGATTTTCTTATGATTTTTCTTTTAAATAAATCCAAAATGCAAATAGCAATTAGAAAATAGCAAATGACTTTGGAAAATTCCGAAAAATTCTATAAAATATATCCAAGCATATAGAATCTAAATAAAATAGTTTTGACAATTGTTGATGTTGGGATTAAGCACATTAAATCAATTTGTCCTTAAAGTCCATATTAAGCTTTTTAAATTAATATTCAATTAAATCCAAATGATGAATTTTCTTGCTACCAATATTTAAAAGATTTTTAAAGCTCTGGAAATTGGGATGTTACAACAGGCCTAAAGAATCATCCGATAGCTTCCGGATTAACCTTACATCTGGATGATCATTTCCACTTGGATCATCCTGAAAGTATAAAATTTTCAGCCCATGCCGAAAACCAAATCTCTGTCTCAATGATCCGCTTGCTTGTCCGATATCTATAAGATCATCCTAAAGGTGTAAATTTCCAACACCTTGAAAATCATCAACTTTGGCTCTAATTACCTGCTTCCTTGTCAGATAGCTATAGGATCACATAGGATATTTCTCAAACTTAGCCAATAGTGCTCCAACTTTGATTCTGTTGCAACTTCAACTTTTCTATAGGTTTACTTTGACTAGAGATGAGCTAAATAAGCCTAGTGTGCATCACAGCTAGCTACTCAACCTAACCAAGCTCAAGCTACTAGCCTAGACCACGTTTAATAGTCCGGCTAAAACGAAAACAAATGACCTATTACTACAATGATCTACCCTCGACTCATTGGATCATTTCTAACAACACAAAGTCCTTAAACTTCAACTAATTCCATGTTTTGCCTTCAATGTGCATTTAGGGTAACACTTAACCCGTATATCCAAACCATCACCGAGACATAACTGAAATCTATGCTTTCCAAAAGAGTTAGCCCCGAAGATTAAGTTATCATTAATTACCAAAACATGAAATAGGGGCCTTGATGCTCGGACAGTTAAAAATGTATTTTTGGAGAGCAAATATGTATCTGATCAATGACTATATACACAGACGGCAAAACATTGTTGTATTGTTTTATGTCTGGTAATAATTAAGGGGAAGAAGTCCACAAGGAAGATTTTTGTGGTATGCTCGTGGTGGGGATCATTGTTGTCTGTGCCTAGTGATGTAGCTTAGGTAGCCTTTCAGTGTGTAATTATGGACGGATCTTCTCTTTTATTACTACCTTTTCCTCTCTAGACACCATGGTGATCGAAATTACCGCTGACCTGCATGAAACCTTAAAATCTACAATGAAGTAATTTAATGATGCAATCAGTGGTTCCATTGGTGCCAAAGTAAGTTCTAGCTAGCATTATAGGTCAATACTGTATATGTCTTTTTGAGAAAGATATATAGGTGAACATATGTTGCTCGCGTTACTTTTTTATTCTATATATTGAGGTAGCTTTTACTTTTTTGTACTAGATCACTTCGTGTGTTCTCTAATTACCATTTGAGTGGAACTCATCCAGTATTACATGTATTTCTGCCTCTTCGTCATCTAAAAATGCTGAAAGAGTGCTAGCTAGACTACTCTATTGGACTTTGTCGAGCAAGTTTTATCCCTCTTTTGCTTAGTCATTTGCTTTATCCACTACTACAAAAGAGTCTATAGCAGACGGTCCATCACAGACGGTTCCTAAGGAACCGTCTGTGTTGGGTCTGTCTCGGGCCTTGTTTTGGCGTTAGGGCCTATCACGCACGGTTCTATTTCGTAACCGCTCGTGATGGTCAATTATCACGCACGGTTCCGATATAGAACCGCCTCGTGATTTCTCGCGCTTCATATAAATTGAGCCGAGACATCCTCACCGCATTGCGCCTGTGTCTTCACCCAAGCGCCACTTCCCCGCCTCTAGCTCCTCACTGCACTGTGTTCACCGCTCCAGCGCCACTTCCTCGCCTCTAGCTCCTCCAACTGCGCTCCTCCTCTAATATCGGTATGAGCACATGATCGATCTTGCACCGCAATGTTGGAATAAATAATATTAGCCTCGCAAATCTTAGTTTTGAATAATGGTTTCCCTTATAACTAATGAACTAAAATTTGACTTAGGAGTGGTAACTTAATAAAATTGAATTAGGTCTAATAATCACTAAAATTTGAGTTAGGATAATTAATTGGCTTAAAAAATAAAATTGCATTTGCGGTTCCTGTATTTCGTGTTAATAAGTGTTGTATGAGATGATGCCTATATTTGGGTTGCATGATTGTTCAATTGAGATAGATATCGTGTCGAGAGGTAGGGATCATGGTTGTGGCCGTAGGCATGGCTACGCTATGCCACCGCTGTGGTACTTAACTAGTGAAGACTTTTCTTTCAATAACCTTAGATGCAAATGTTGGAGAATGAGTTTATATTGCACATTTTCGCTTGCTATAAATTAATCGCTAATCAATTTGACACTAATTTGTTACATGCGAGTGTAGATGGATCGAATCGATGTACGTGTGAACCGTGTGAGTCAAGATTACATTAATGGCGTGGTTGCTTTTAGAAGAGCCACCGAGCGGGATATGTTGAAGAAGGGATAAATTTTATGTACCGTCTGCATTGATTGCGTAATCAAGATGTTTAACAACGCAATGCAGATCAAGCGCACTTGATTCAAGGGGTTTCAAAAAGGGTATACATGTTGGACCACCACGTGAAGAGCAGATTATACCGTGGTTAATAATGACGACATCGCCGAGGAAGTCAACGATTTGCCGGATGTGGACCGTGCTTTTGATGAGGATAGGGGCACGATGACAACTGGATCGGATGCTACGCGATGCGTAAGAGAACTACAAAGTGAGAGAGAGTTTTGTAAATTCGAGGGCTTAAGGGAGGACTCGGTGAGACCTTTGTTCCCCGGCCGCAAGCCGAATACACAAGGTTGTCAACCGTGCTTGAACCGCTGAAATTGAAGGCAAGCAATAGTTGGTCCGATAAGAGTTTCACGGCGTTGTTAGGTCTCCTAGCGGACATCCTTCCGGAGGGAAACGTGTTGCCCAAAGACCACCTATCAAGCAAAGAAGGTTATTTGCCCATTGGGAATGGAAGTAGAAAGAATACATGCATGTCCGAACGATTGTATCCTCTACCGTAAAGAGTATGCAGACATGCATTATTGTCCGTGTGCAAAGCATCCCGATACAAGCGCCAAAATATCGCTAAGGTGAAGCAAGGACCTCCTGCTAAGATGTTGTGGTATCTCACTCAGAATCCCACGCTTGAAGCGCTTATTTGCGAACCCAAAGGAGGCAAGATTGCGCGCTGGCACTCGAGGAGCGTAAGAGAGATGGAAAGCTAAGACACCTCACCGATTCTCGCCTAAAGGAGAAACTTCGATCGGAGCTTCAAGAGTTCAAAAGGAACCGAGGAACATAAGGTTAGGTTGAGTACGGATGGAATGAATCCTTTCGGTAACATGAGCAACCGACATAGCACTCGCCCGTGAATCTATGTATGTACAACCTTCCTCCTTGGCTCAGATGAAGCGGAAGTACATTTTGATGTCACTACTTATCCAAGGGCCAAGCAACCTGGGAATGATATTGATGTGTACCTAGCACCATTGCTTGGAAGATCTTGTGACACCGTGGAACGAAGGGGTATGTATGGGATGCGATAAACGAGAGAACTTCACTTTACGCGCCATGTTGTTCTCGCACCATCAATGATTTTCCCGCCTTGGTAACTGTTCAAGCCAAGACAAAAGGAGCCAAAGCCCGTCCGCACCGCTTAGATGCTACGGAGAGTGTATGGTCAACAACTCGCAAAAAATCGTATATAAGGCCACCGTAGGTTCCTTCCGAGGAGTCACCCATACCGCAAGATGAAGAAACAATTCGACGGAAATAAGGAAGACGGTTCACTTCAAGGGCTTTTAGTGGGAAAGAGGTCTATGATATGGTTAAGGATATCGATGTTGTGCTTGGGAAGGGACGTAAATTAAGAACCCGTGAGAAGAACATCCGAAGAAGCGGTCAATTTTTGGGACTTGCCTTATTGGGAGTACTTAGAAGTTCGCCATCGCATCGACGTTATGCACGAGAGAAGAATGTATGTGATAGCTTGATTGGTCTCTTGTCAACATTAGTGGCAAAACAAAGGATGGTGTTAACGCACGGCGTGACTTGGTCGATATGAACATAAGGACCGAGTTAGCACCAAAGAGACCGATACAGACGAACGCATTTTCCCCAACTTGCTACACTCTGCCCAAGGCCGAGAAATGAATCGCTGCTGAGCTTGCACGGTGTGAAAGTCCCGTCCGTTACTCCGCTAACATTAAGAAACTTGTTTCTATGCAAGATTTGAAATTAATTGGTATGAAGTCGCATGATTGTCGTGGTGTCGATGACACAAATGCTTCCTCTGTAATTAGGAGTATCTTGCCAACAAGGTCCGAGTGGCAATCTTGAGGTCGTGTTATTTCTTCAACTCAATTGCTCGTAAGGTCATCGATCCCCAAGGACTAGATGCTCGCAGCCGAGGTAGTGACGACTCGTGTCATCTTGAGATGTATTTCCTCCGTCATTTTTCGATATCATGGTCCATCTCATTGTTCACCTTGTGAAAGAGATAAAGATATGCGCCCTGTGTTTCTACGCCATATGTACCCGCTCGAGAGGTACATGGGAATTCTCAAGTCCTACGACGGAATCGATCTCGACCGAGGGCAAGATCATCGAAGGTTATGCAACTAAGAGGTCATTGAGTTCTCGTCGACTACATGGCTCTGTGGATCCGATTGGTGTGCCTCTATCTCGCCATGAGGGGAGACCGATGGTATCGGACCATCGGAAGGAAATCAATCACCCCGATCCGATACGCACGCCGAGCCCATTTCACGGTCTTGCAAGACATGACCCAAGTGTCCCCGCACATCGACGAGCACAAAGACATGGTACGCCAATGTAATCCGCACCGATCAAGGTTTGATCACCAGAGAGCACAACCGCTTGCTCAACGAATGGTTAAAGGCGCGAATCACTCGAGAGGTCATCAAGTGATGATACGCGCTATGGTTGGCAAGAGGGCCACAGCTTTACAATTGTCACATGGCAAGGATACGACATAAATGGGTACACATTTTATACGGCACTCAGATAGGAAGAGCACAAGGCGTAAATGGTGTCCGTGATAGATGCATTCAAGACGATGGGCCGAGGAGCTCGTATTATGGGCAAATAGAGGAGATATGGGAGATCGACTACGCATTTTCAAGATCCCCTATTTCGTGCCGCGGGTCCATCTCCCACAGTGAAGGTCGACAAGCACGGCCACTACCGTGGACCTCGAACGTGTCGGATACAAAGACGAACCATTCGCATCAAGCAACCAAGTTGTTCAAGTCTTCTATGTAACCGACCCGCAAATAAGAAGCGCCACGTAGTTCTTCATGGAAAAGGAGGATTGTCTGAGTTGAGAATGTAGTGGACGAGGAAGAATACAATCAATTTGACGAGTTGCCACCTTTCGAGACTCGGATCGTGCTCGAGGAAGAACCCAAAGGAGGAAGCTAGCTATATGCGCCGATCATCATGAAGGGTCAGTATTTTAATTAAGAATTTAATTACTCCATTGTAATTAATTTATTTATTCCATTGTCATGTGTTAATGTGTTATGGACTTGTGATCTTTAATATTGATATCAATGTGGATATTCATGGTAATGTTGAGTTGAATTAGATATGAACTTTTGAACTCAAACTTGTCATCATATCGCTTATCCAATGATCATACATGCTTTGAGTGGGATATCACAGACGGTTTAATATAGAACCGTCTCGTGATATGCACACATCACGCATTTGTTCTAATATAGAAGGATTTTGCTTCAAACCATCACACATTTACACCTCTACAAATATTAGTTAGCAAGATGCAAAACAACCTAATTAAAATGGCGTGAAAGATGATCTTAAGATTTTTGTTCAATCTATGATGTGTTGTCTCGCTTTTGGAAGATGACACTTTGCTTGAGTATACCTTCCTAATAAAGGCTTATGGTTAGTTTGCTTTTTCGCAACAATTTTTTTAAAAGATTAGCTCAATTATATGTCTTTCTAAAACATATATAGAATTTTTTGGTAATAGGTTCACAGCCAATGGCACTCAAACTTGTCACCGCTATCCAAAGATCATATGCACACATCACGCATTTGTTCTATATTAGAACCGCTCATGATGTGTGTGATATCACGCACGGTTCTATATTAGAACCGCTCGTGATGTGTGCATATCACAAACGGTTCTAATATAGAACCGCTCGTGATGGTGCGCATCACGCATTTATTCTATATTAGAACCGCTCGTGATATGCACAAATCACGCACGGTTCTAATATAGAACTGCTCGTGATATGTACACATCACGCACGGTTCTTTCGAGAACCGCTCGCGATATATATCGCTGCACGGTTCTACGAAAGAACCGTCTGCGATGTTATCTTTATAAGGCCGGACCGCTAGGGTTTTGCTTATTCTTCACCTCTCACGCGCCTTCGCCCGGCCACCGCCCGCCTCCGGCCTCTGCCGCCTCCTCGCGCCTCCAGCCCGCCTCGCTTCAAGCCGCTTCCTCGGAGATCTCCGCCTCCTCGCTTTCGGCGCGGCCAAGCCCTGCTGCCTGCCGCCTCCCTGGCCTCGGCCAAATGGCCGCCTCGCCTCCTCGCTGCCTGCTCTGCGCCTCGCTGCTGCTGACCTGCCCGCTGCCCCGAGACCGCCGGCGTCGCTTACTCCACCGGCTCGCCTCTACCGCCTCGCCCGATCCCTACCCGTGGTACTCCTAGTTGCATATTAGGTTAAAGTTTTTCTTCACAAAATTTGTTGCAAGAGTCCTTGAAGATATCGTAATCCATGGAATCAACCCCGAGGACTATCCGAACTTGATCTTTAAAATGCTATGTCACTTACATTCTTTATGCTTCACGAAAGTAAGTTGATGCATGTTAGACACACTCACCACCAAGAATATTGTTAGGATTTCATCAATTATATTGGTTCTCCTTTATGAGCATCATGGTTGTGAAAATAGATAAAATTGTCTTGACTTAATATTTATAGTTAGGTGTTAGGATAATATTTCAAAGATTGAAGGCCACCAACTAGGTTGCTAAGTCATAATGTTCTTTCTGCATATAATTTCTTTTAGTTTCGTTCTTAGTTTAATGATCTTGATTCTTGGTATATATATATATATATATATTTCTTGCACGCTGCCTTAGTAAAAGAAATATCAATATTAAATGCAAATTCAGTATTGCATTGATTCATTGAGCCGGCTTGCTCTTCTCTCAACATCAAATTCTTTTATCACCATAATTCGTAACAATTGGCAACCATTTGGTTCCTAAAATTATCTTGAACCACAATGTCTCAAAGACTCAACTCTAGGTTAAAGTAACCTGCTTCTTCCGCTAAAAAATAACCTTGATTTAATCAAATCATATCTCCTTCCCGGCTTCCTCGCTAATACCGCTTATGCTCTCTAAAACTTATCCAGGTGGAACTCTTTCTTAATAGGCTCAATAAACCGGGCCTTGGACTTTGTTCTAAAAAAGCTATCCAAGAGGGCGCTTGCTTAACTGGCCGATACTTCAAAAAAAGTAGCTTCATTATTTCGAGTTCGCTTAAGCTAGTTTATCCATTCCAAGAATATTTATTCACAAAGTCATGGAATAGTAACATGTCAAGAAAACATGTAATGCCATTGCATCAATTCCCATGTAGCATTGAAAATGATAAACAGTGTAGGAAGAGAAATGGTTACGCTTCATGGCAACTAAACAGAGTGAAGCTCAACGATCAAACAATTTAGATATGCTCATCTACATGGTTAAGAAAAACTAGAAAATGGGCTAAGAGTAGTAGTGTACCCATAACTGTGCAAATCAACAAGGTACCAAATTGCCGCTTACTTTGAAATGATTGATACATTGGGTCTTTCCCGCAATAACAAAACAATTATGGAAATTAATGGAATCAAGATAGAGAATTGGCCTCCTAGTATCGCTATAATGTTTATTAACGCATCGTTGTAGTATATCTACACAACAGAAAAGGATGTAGACACCGAATGAGCAAATGAAAAAAGCCTATGTTATGAATTTCCAAAGATATTTTCTAGAGGAAACTATTGATGCTAGAGAGCGCATTTCATGTAATTTCACCGCTTGTCTTCTTCCTTTTTCTTCCTCCAAGCAAAATCAACCATGGACTATAAGGTGTAGCTTCGCTTGGTCCAAGATCTGATGGTGACCCATGGAGACGCACGGAGGAGGCGAGGAGGCGGTTAGAGGAGGGGTCCTGCATGGATCGGTGAGCGGAGGGAGGTGAGGAGGTGTATGAGGCGGACGGGAAGGGGTTCCATGCAGCTTGCAGGTGGAGGGAGGTGAGGAGGCGGTCGGGATGGCCCCACATGAGCCAACGGGCGAAGGGAGGCGAAGAGGTGGCTGGGTTGTCATGGCGCCGACTAGGCGACGATTGTCGCCCGGGCCGGCCAAGGGCGACGCCGAGGCCAATCATCCAGACACGCCGAGTTGCCGCCTTCCTCTGCGCTTTGCCGCCTCCCCTTGCACTCTCCGGCCTCCACCGCCACCTCCGCTTTGCCGCCTCTCCCCTTCTACTCTCCAGCCTCCACCGCCTCCCCCTTCCAGCCTCCTGGCTCACGAAAGAACCGTCTGTGATAATTCAAATTTCTATGTCCCTCCAAGACTAAGTCCGTAATGTGAAGCGATGGCTTGGTAATGAATTCTTGGTTTTAGCATTTGAGTGATTGCATGCGATAAGATTGTGGATAGATGACCTGGTGGTAAATAAGTTTAGTTACTCATGTATTGAGTATTGACTTTTAATCATTTTTCTTCGCTCACCGCTTGCTTAATTTATGTATGTTGGTCCGCCACCAAAGCTTGGTATTATGGTTAGAAAGCCCGATCTCATTTGCCTCTACCTTACGATCCTTGCTTCTAGTCTTCTACAAAGACTACCTCTACTGGTACATTGGACAAGCCACTCTGCTCGATGACCGAGCAAGATATATGGACATGCATGCTCCTCTGTATTGGGTTGGGGATATAGAAAGGGCCACATCGGCTCCGAGTTTTGTAGTTAAGGCTCTATAGATATCTGTGTGGGTAGTCTCGATACTTAGGTGCCGACTAACTGGGTAAACTCGGGAACCGTGATGATTCTTATGGTACACTGACGGCAATTTATTTTATTTTACTCTGAGATGGCAAACGTTGATTATATTTGTTTATATTTTTTGTGCAATTTCCCATATATTATATACTATGTAATAATTGCGTACGTAA
The DNA here is from genome assembly GCA_036346395.1 of Hsuehochloa calcarea. Lineage (NCBI taxonomy): Eukaryota > Viridiplantae > Streptophyta > Magnoliopsida > Poales > Poaceae > Hsuehochloa > Hsuehochloa calcarea. The sequence continues at coordinate 40,772,278 of CM070610.1, read as the reverse complement.
CTTATATAGATAGCAAGTAAGCGAGATGGCGAGGCATCGCCTTCGCCGCCGTCATCGACGCCGCCAAATACGCCTCGATCTCCGATCAAGGTGGTACGCAGCGAGAAGGCGAGGAATATCCAAATTGCCCTCGCCGCATGACGATCACGGAGGTCGCTGACGCCGGATCCCGCCGAGTCCCAAGAAAGCAACGCGAGATTCCTGACCGCTCGCGGGTACTTGTAAGGGAACGGGTCCCCATAACCACCCCAACTCGAAGTGTCCGACGGATGTACAGAGAGACCGCCAGGATCGAGCTTTACGCCTCGCTCACTTTCCCCGGCGTACTGACATCGCAGCGATGGCACGCGCCGCCGCGATGTGCCACGCGTGAGGACCTTCAAGAGCCTCGCTTGTCACGCAGCTTGTGAACACCGGCCTGACGCCTTCACGGCATCCTTTCTTGTCGCGGATACATGGGATGCCTTCGCGTATGAAGACGACGGCCGAATTTCAGAGCAAAGTGCGGCGCATGAGCTCTCTGTGCCCAAAACACTCACCCCACAAACTCGCACCGCTGGTACGCGGTAAAGCCACGGCGGGCGGCGGAGGACGAGACCGATGCCCGACCGCTTGTCGATCTCGACGAAGCGCCGAGCCCGTTAAGAGCGAGGCATCACCACGCCTTCGGCAAGATCTCTTTCGCAAACCAGCAAACGAGGCAAAGGTCCCAACGCTCGTAAATATGTCGAACCACTTAGTTGTTAATAAGTCCATAACTTCATGGTGTCTATAATAACATGATGTCCTCTTGCAGAAGCATTGACTTCGATCTTCCCAAGGTTCCTCGAAGTGGACAGGAGAAGGATGTACTATCTACGCCCCGGGAAACAAGGAGCACCGGGTCGAACGCGAGGCGCTGGGGTTTACGCACCTTGGAGGGATGGATTCCCACACGACTCCGCCACATATAGGAGTAGGAAGAGATCCAAGGACCAAGACGACGCCTACCGAACATGTCATTATTGAAAAATTTCAAGGACAAATAACAAGTTTACGTAACCAAGTAAATGAACTCATGAGGGCGCAAGCCGCCTCGTTAATTTGGGAGCAAGTCCTCCTCAACATCGGAGTAGCGCCGCCCACACATAATTCGACATGACGACGCAATTACCGATCGACGCCATCGAGGTAATGTACATCTCGAATGCTCCAAATATAGACATATAGGACGCCTTAGCTAATTGTGTACCGCTTTGTAGGAGCCGACGCCGCAAGCTCCAAGTGAGGATGGTTGGGTCGATTGCTATTGAGGTCAAGCGGGTATGGTGTATCCATACCAGAAGAGGCAAGGCAAAGACGGTGCCACCGCGCAGGTTACGCCAGGTGCAGTGGACATGGTACATGACAATTTCATGGCCATCCCCGAAATTCCCGAACGAAGAAATCACAACACTAGGGGATGCCGCACACTTTTATCCAAAGGCCCAAGAAGGACATCGCTCGACCTCGCAGAAGGACGCGAGATCGCCACGACCCGCCGCTCCAATAGGACCTCGATGAGTCCGCCCCACCTTTCGCTCGTGCCCGCCATCGGTTCCCGCCGAGAAGACGCCAAGGGACAAGACAAGCGTGTCACCATATCGCCCCTCGAGTCATCTCCAGATAAGACGTATCGCAGCGCCCTGCTACGCAAATCGATATCGAAGAAGATTGAAGCGCCGCCAAGCCCGCAATACTCCTTGGATATCCGCTGGTCTCGAAAAGAACTAACCGCTCGGACTAGCTTGTCAATCTTTGCATGAGTGGTACATGCGCAAGACCCAAGAGGAGGGAGCCATACCGAATCGCCACGACACGGAGCGAGCATTTTCATCACGAGGCGGGCCACTTCGCCGTGGGCTTCGAGGACTTATTCGACCTATACAACCTAACCGCCTCGACGCCTCACTTCTACGATGTTGGACATCGTAAGTGTGTACAATCAATTTCTACACTCACATGATAGCGATAAATATCACAACTCATTCCTTACGCATGATACATGATGAAATGTGCCCGTCGAACCAACGAACCGTGGGTTTCTCGACCCGCACGTGATCTCGTGAGCAAACAATAAACCAAGACGCATCCTACGCCGAGAATTACATAAAATGGGATTGCTTGCTCAGACGGCAAGGAGTACATAATGGTGCCGCATAACCGTAAGTAAGTGCTTCACTACTTGCTACACAAAATTCGCTTGAACATATATAGGTTTATGACTATAGCGACATACATGAGTAGGTTCCATCGATTCTTGTGATTATTGTGCCAAAGAGGAACATGGTATTGTACCTTGATTCTCTACTCAACAAAACCATGACTTCACCCTTCTTAAAGTAATACTCGAAAGGTACGATCATTTCCTCCGCACATAATTGTATTGTAGTCTTCCTTCATTTGAAATGGACGAGGATAACTTTTTGGAATCATGTAGGCGCTCATCGGCTATGTTGTCCGAGGGAGGTTTATACAAGGGAACTGACGCCACACTAACCCACAAGATGCGATTTCCTAGACGCGATACAACACAATAATAATATATCATACTCGTAAATATTGCGCCTTGAATCGATCACACCTATATATGTATACCCATTTTTGCAAAGGTCAGCCAAGAAAACAAGATCACCTATGCGCATTCTACGTATGCCATCATATGCGGCTATTGATTAATTCCACGATACACGATCCCTGTGTAGGTCAATCTCGCTATAGTTATTTTCTAATTATAAATTTAAATATATATTCTTACTACTTTACTCTTGCTAGCGATGTGACTTCAACGCATGCTAAAAGCACCCGTAAGAACGAGGTCACACATGTTCGAGGGTTGCTCAGCCTTCATCAAGTCGGAAATCGTTAACCCCGATGGAGAGTTTCACGTCGTCGACTAGTTGTAATTGATTCAATATTGTAACTCACTTTGACTAGTTGTAATTCAATTTGTAACTCTAGCGACAATACTTCAAACATTCTTTTTAATTGATTTTGAGTTAAATGAACACTTTCAGCTTGTCAACAATAATCGTGATGTAGCCGCTTACGCTTGTTTGTTTTCGAGGGCATGGCTAGCAATTCCCGAGGCTAGCTAAAATACGACAAAAATCGGTTAGTGGAAGGACATATCACGATTTGTTTAAACCAAGAACCGCTCTGTGATATGCAAGCCTCACTGACGGTTTCGAGCTCAAACCGTCAGTGATACGTAAGTATCACGCACGGTTCTATTAAAAATCGCTCATGATACTTCGTATCACGACGCGCTTCGAAGCTCAAACCGCTCGTGGATACGTATATCACGCACGGTTCTATTAAAAACCGCTCAGTGATACTTCGTATCACGCACGGTTTAAACCAAGAACCGCTCAGGATATTTCATATCACGCTGCACGCTATTAAAAACCGTCTGTGATACTTCGTATCACGCACGGCTTGAAAACCGCCTGTGATAACCGCTCGCTATCACATACATAAAAATGCAGACGGTTCAAAAACCGTCTGTGATGACGGTTCGAACCGTCTGTGATGACCCTTTGTGTAGTAGTGATCTCGCAATTATTTATGGTTGGATTTGGTACTCGCTGCATGAGTAATTTTATGAACAAGTATACTAGTTTGTGAAATATAGCGCACATATGTCCAGATTCCTCCGAGACAATCATGCTTAAATATTTGTGAAGATAACCAAGGATGAGATATATAAAAAACAAATTATGTCCACCGCACCGCTCGGGGCGGAACCCCTACGATATCTCGCACTAATTCTTGGATCAGTAGGTAGTGCACACAGTTACATCATTGAATATCAATACGTATCTTACAAATGTAAAACTATGATTTCAAGTGTCATCAGTTGGTCTCAAGCAATGATGATGTATAATCCTTAAGCCTGAGATTAGCATGATTTTCTACACGTGGAAGAGTATACTTTGGAGTTGCCAAAGGCTACTCCGTAACTGGGTAGTCATAAAGGTAGCTTTCGAGTATTCTATGAAATATGCGGAGGAATATGATTGGTCGGATATGGGATTTGCCCCTCCTAACATAACAGATATCGTGAGGCAAAGGGAGAATACATGAGGCAAAGGGAGAATACATGAGTAGCTCTTTCAGTTCGATTAGATACAGACTAGTCATATGGAGATACGAGCTAGTCGTAAGCTGGTCAAACATGATCACTAAGTGGTCGAAACCTGGTCGTAAGGAGTTACGAACTTGTCGAGACCAAATATGACCTAGTCGTACAGATATATGAGCTGGTAGTAGTCTGGTCGAAACTGGTCGTAAGGTATTACGAACTGGTCGAGACTATATACGATCTGCTCGTATAGAGATACGAGATGGTCGTTAGTGGTAAGGACCTGGTCGTAGATCATATTGCATTAAGGTTTGTCCTGTATAATTCGTATGTATTCGAGAATCGTTATGTCCTGCTAGGTGCCGCCGACGACTCGTGATCGGAAATTAGTTTTTGAGTCACAACTGATTACGCATGAACCTATAGGGTCACACACTTAGCGGGTTGGAACAAACCAATACAGATACGATTCGTCAAACATGTTCGGATAGGATCTGTCACGGGCACTATTTAAGGAGATGCTTGAGGCTTTTGGGAGGAGATATAGGTAACAGAGGACACACACGACAAGAGTTGACATGAGTTGCTCCAAACCCTAGCCGACATCTTCTTGAGAGAGACTTTCTGTGTGACTTGGTGCTAGCACACCGGCGTACGGTGTTCCTACCCTAGACGTGTGGATACCGTAGGGGCTCTACTACAGTTGTTGTTGCGCTCGAGGACAATCTGCGACATTGCAAGGAAAGTGATCGGTTGCTGGAGGAGACGATCAGCAATGATTACGCTGGACGATCGACTACGAGCACTACATCGACGCGCTCTTCATTGGACCAGGTTACTCCAACTCTTCTTCCATTGCATTGCGCGTCCAGTGGTAACGATCTATGACCTCTTGCTTGCATAGCATCCTGGTTTACATGGTAGAATTTTTGAATTACCAGCTAGCGTAGCCTACCCGTATCCCAACAGTGGTATCAGAGCCAGGTTGCATAGTTTTTAATCCAGATCAGTCGCATATGCTAGATATGTGGCAGTAGTAGATTGGATCTATTAATTACTGGTTTAGTCTGGTAACCTAGATCGGTTCATGTGGATGGAATGGTCTAGACACTAGTTGATGAGATCGATTAGTGTTCGGTGATAGTAGATGGTTTTATGAGGAGGTATGAGCTAAAAGGTCCAGATGATTTACTCGACTTGTTTTCGACTACCTTGCATGATACTCATATCGGTTAGAATTCCGCCATCGGAGTATATCGTAGTGCGTGGTCGTATCAAGGTAGTGATCAAATTGGTTCGAAAAAGGGTTAATATAATTAATCCGATTATTTTTGAGGCTCAGTTACGTGAATAAGATTCATATATCGGAAAAGGTTTTCAAGAGCGCTACCCCTTTGAACCCCGTCTGCTAACCGGTTAGCACGACCGCCGTGGTTGTAGCTGCGTTATATGGTATTATGTGTTCATGTCACCTGATAGAATTGGATTCTATGCATAACTTGTTTTTGCAGTGATTGATGTGAATCGTATGGCCCATTGTGTATATGATACATGAATGTATTTCTCATGGTCTGCGTGTCATGCTGTGAGATAGCTATCGAGCTATATATTATTGTATAATTGTTTATACCGATATATGATGCTTGATATTCTCGCCTGTAATTCATTACTAGCTTTTAGGAGTAATTGCTTAGTAGATGAATATGGTCGGAGACTTCAAGCATGATGGTGGAAGGACAGGAAGCATGGTGATGGAGATCGTCATGATAAGGGTCATACTATTTCTCAATTTAATTTGGTTATTTGTGAATGTTTATTCCTGTCATGCTATTTGATCATATTTTTCATTAGTTGTTCTAACATGGTAGAATAGTATCCCTCACGAAAAATTAAGTTAATTTGATGTCTTTCCAATTGCTGTGCTCGTCACGATTTTGATTGTTAAATGTTAGGTCTGCCAAAGTAGAGTGTCGTTGACTATCTTACTAAGACGGGGTGGGTGTTGGACATGTAACACCCCAGCTTAACATTGAGTCTAGAATGCTACTATACTAACCTAACAAACCACATTATTTCTATTCACCATTAAAATTCAGTAAGCTTTCAACTTCTAATAAGCTAGCGTTAAATAATAAATATTAAATAAACAATATTCTAGGCACAAACCTAGCTCAACTCAACAAGTAACCGATCCATCTGATGAATTGAACATAAGGAGAAGAGTTCATTACCATCTTTACATGGTTCATCATGATTCTTCAGAGTTTTACTTGGGTGTTATTCTAAACAAGTCACTCGAATTATTCTATTATGTAAGAGTTTGCTAAATCAAGATCTGAAGTCTTAAAGCATAAATAGTAACAACCACGAGAAAAACCTGGCTTTTCTGATTACAAGTAACTCAATTGTCATGAAGGATGAGCATAGTCTTAGAACATAAATAATAGCAGGTTCACTTAAGTTTAAGTAAAAGAGCTATATTTATTTGTCCTAAGTGATGATGAGTGAAGTGCACCAAATCTAACCCTTACCATGCATGTCGCTGCCTCGAGAGGCACCTAATATGAACATCAACAACAAGCGTGAGTCCATGACTCAGCAAAGCACAATAGTGGTAATATACAAAACATCACAATCAGCAAAAGACGCTATCAAAACCTCATATCAACAATAGCAAGGGGCCATAAATAACTCTCTTATACTTATATGGAATGCAAATGTTAAGAATGCTCTTTCTTACTTTTTTTGCAATTATCGGTAATGCGGAGTAATGCAATACTCCGAAACTTAATCAGGTAATTACAAAAGAAGACGGGAGGAGAAAACCGAACTAAAAGAGTGAAATTTTTTGAAAAAGAAGGGGAATTCTGTAAATTTTCGCCAACCTGGACCGCGGACCGCACCCCAGGAGGCCCAAGAGGGGGAGCCGGCCTAGGGGGCCGCCCAAAAGGTGGGGCGCCCCAAACCCTAGCCGCCCTCCCCCCACTTCTCTGTCTCCCCCCATAGCCGTCACCTCCCCTTCCCCGTCTTGGCCAGCGCCTCCACCACCCCTCCCTCATCCAGCACCTTGCCGGGGACACGCTGGGTAAGTTCGTCTCCAAAGCTAAGTCCCCGAGTCCCATTGGAGTGATGGTTTAGTTTCGTCGAGCTGCTGCGCAAGGATTCGAGATCTGTAGATGTTCTTGTGCGTCTGTTTTCGCATAGTTACAGGCCGAATTGGGAAATCTAATCTGTTAGAAGGTTGTAGTGATCGTTTATAGCTTTCTTTAGGCGCAAGGATCACTCAATTTGGAGTTATAGTTTAGATGTTATGATGGTTTCTTTGAGACTGTCCAGAAGTGTTGACGAGGATTAGCAGTTACTTTATGTGGCCAATATAATCTAGTTATAGGCCGAATTGGGAAATCGCGTATCTTAGAAAGTTGTAGTAATCGTTCATAGCTTTCTTTAGGCGTAAAGATCACGCAATTTGGAGTTACGGTTTAGGAGTTATGATGGTTTCTTTGCGACTATTCAGAAGGGCTGACGAGGATTAGCAGTCACATTGTGTGGCCAGTATGATTTAGTTAGAGGCTGAATAAGAAAGTTCACCTAACATAAAAAGTTGTAGGAAATCCTTGAAGCTTTCCAGAATGCTAGAGAACATAATTTTTGGATCAGCCAATCAAAATATACGAATTTTCTTCTACCGCTCTAGTTCTGACTAACACATTGAAGGGGCTGGAACTTCACCTAATCATTATGTTTAATAGAATGCCGAATCAGAGAACCTTGCCAACTAGTTTATCGTAGATGATGTCGTCATGTTTCTAGAGAGACCAAGATCACTCCATTCCGAGGTTCGTAGTAAAAGATATCAGGATTTTAGTACTACTGTCCTGTGGGTTCTTCTGCTAGACTGTTGGGAAAATTGAGTAGAACCCTTATTCGAATCCTAGGCTTCGGGAATCGGGATAGGTGGTGTGAGTGGATTCTATTTTCCTTAGTGTTCTTATGTTAGCATTATTCTTGTGTAGGATAAGGGGTTCCGGAGTTAGGAGCATCGTCCTTGCCTCCCCGCACGGCGTAGCGAAAAAGGCAAGTACAACTGTCTGTTTGTGTTTGATATGTGTTTTCCTTGGTTGATGATTACATGGTGAATAATGTTTGATATGTACTTTTTCATAGTAGTATCTGATTACCATGGTTCTATTAATGATGTTTATTCATTCATCGAATACATTCATATATTTAAGTGTTGTTCTTGTTACACCCATGGGAGCGGGTAGTGAAATCCCAACATTCCAACCTGGGCAAGTATGACCCAACATTCCAATGTGGGCAATTTGGATCACCGTTTTGAAATGTTCTTCACACGGGCCTTGGATCCCCGCGTTTTGGATAACGCGGGCATAAGTGAACACCGACGGGTGTTCTCTAGCTATACCGGTATGAGCAGAAGTGAAGGGCATGTGCATACATTCAATCATGTGGTTTCTTTCATCTCATATTTTGGTTCAACTGTATGCTTGATGAATTATACCTATTTTTGGTTCAAAGTTTTATTTTGTACTTGCTGAGTCATGGACTCACCCTTGTTGTGTTTCTTGTTTTTAGGTAAACCATGATGATGACATTTGTGGGAGGGAGTAGACACACTATTGCACGCATCGTTGAAATAATCATTTGATATTATTCCGCATTTATGAGATTGGACTGTAATAATAAGTAGCTTTTAATGATCATTTTTGGATATCAGTATGCTTAGGTTATTCGCGTTTTGGATTCATGCTCTCGACTAGATCTTAATTTGCTCTTTTTGATTAAGATATTTTAAAATCATTCAAATTGTTATTTGTGGTAGAGGTTTTAGGTAACATCTTGGCTTTTGAATAGCCAGGGTGTTACAGTTGGTATCAGAGCGGGCTTCAGGTCCGTGGTAGCTAGAAAAATTAAATTGACACACTATGCACAGTAGGTGGGAATGGGAAAAAGTCATTGCATCTGCGATTCTGATAAAAAAAATTGTTTCATTGTGTTGTTTGTGTTGACTTGATGTGATATTATTGTCTTGATTGCTCAAATATTAAGTGAATAGCTTATTATCTTTGGTACTCAGTATGGCAAGAGGTAGAGGACGTGGGCGTGGTGCGGGTCGTGGTCGTGGACGTGGCTCGGTTGCGTCCTCACCCCCTGCTGAGGAGGCTGTTGGCGGGGTGATTGAGGAGGTTGCATCCGCCGCTCGTCCAGTCGCTGATGCCCAGGCCGCACCAACCGCTTTACTTCAGGAACTTCAGAGGGAGGTTCAACAGCTTCGTCAACAGGTGCAGGCAACTTCTCCGGCTATGGGTGCACCTGTTTTGCTCCGGTGGCTGCACCAGCTCCTCCTGAGGCTAGAATGAGCCTCCAGGAGTGGATGTCCCTTCGTCTTGACACCTTTGACAGAGTGGGCACTCCGGTACAGGCAACCAACAGGCTTCGGTACATGGAGAGGTAGTTCTGTGCATTAGAGATGACTTCAGCGCAGAAAGCGCGTTTCGTGGCTTTTCAACTGAAAGGCCAAGCAGATATTTGGTGGGAAGGAGTTCTATCAGCCAGGACTCTACTACAGGGACCAGTCACTTGGGAGGATTTCTTGGAGCAGTTCAGGGCTAAGTTTTATGCTAACTCTTGGGAGGATTTCTTGGAGCAGTTCAGGGCTAAGTTTTATACTGACTCTTTCCTTGAGAGGATGGAACATTCTCTAACAACCTTTGTTCAGGGGAAGCTATCTGTGGCGGACTATGAGGCGGGTTTCAACAACTTAGTCCGCTTTGTGCCACCTGTGGCTGGTAATGATCGGGAGAAGGCAAAGAGGTTCCGTAGGGGACTGATCCCTGAGCATCGCCACGTCCTAGGGGCGACCAGCTTGCTTGACTTCAATAGTGTGGTCGATCAGGCCAAGGGTATGGAGTTGGAGCGGGAACTTACTTGAGAGAGGCAGACTCCTAGAAGCTTTACCTCCACTGGAGGGTCAGTCAGTGGTCACAAGAGGAGTTTCAGTGGTCGGGATGGGTCTTCTCAGCGACCTACTTCCAAGAGATTTCAGGGCGGCCATCGCCTCACCGCCTGAGCGTCCCGGCGTGAGGCATGCCGCTTCCCTTCTCAAAGATATTTATTCGCCACCTTGCGCCCAGCCGTGATGTGGTATGATATGCTTTTAGTGCGGTGGTAATCATCGTGCTTCTGAGTGTTCCTTCACGGGAGATTGTCGCCATTGTGGCCTGTCAGGCCACAAGATGATAGTGTGCAAGAAGAACCCAGCAAGCATCATCAAGTGGGAGTCAGCCCCTGCAGCATCTTCGGCCACTACCCCTCAAGGTTCAGTTCAGACTTTGGTAGCTTCTCTCACGTCTTAGTACCCTTCTGTTGGGTTCCACCTGTAGCGTTCTCCCTAGTGCCTCCGCCAGGGTTCTACTGGAACCCCGTACCGTCAGCGACACCGTCGTTTGCTCCACCAACGGCAGTTCTTGTTCATCCTTCGCTGAGTGTCGGAGCATCTTCTGCACCGACGCCATAGGAAGTATACGCCATGCCTACCACTGCGACCATAGGCCGTCCTGACGTGGCGACAGGTACCTTACTAGTCGATTCCCTTGAGGCTTTTGTCCTTTTTGATTCAGGGGCTACCTATTCGTTTCTCTCCACGACGTTTGCTAGAAGGACAAATTTAAGTATGTAGTGGATTTGTCAGTCAGTGTTGGTTAGTTCTCCTGGGGGTATTATTGCGAGTTCAACTATCTGTCCTAGGTGTTCTGTTTTTATTGATGGAGAGAAGTTCACGGCGAACCTGATAGTTATTCAGATAGAGCCGTTCAATGTTATCTTGGGCATGGATTGGTTGCAGGCTTACCGAGCGGTGACATCCTGTTTTCAGTGGGATAGTCTCTGTGCATACCCCGTCCGGGGAGACTTTGACCTTTCAGGAGAGTGCGCCTCCGCGCTCTCTTTCGATGTTGGTCGGATTGTTCCCGGGTCAGCGTGTAGTGAAGACTGGACTTCTCTTAGCTCTTGCTGAGAAACCGAGCGTGGCTTCGCGGATTGAGGAGATTCCAGTGGTGAGTGACTACCCACATGTGTTCCCGGATGAGCTTCCGGGCTTGCCGCCAGCGCGAGGTGTGGAGTTTCGCATCGACCTTGTTGCGGGTACTCGGCCCATCTTGATGTCCCCATATCGACTGGCACACCCGTTTCAGGACGAGTTGAAGAAGCACTTGGATGAATTGTTGGCTAAGGGTTTGATCAGGCGTAGTGTATCGCCATGGAGAGCCCCTGTTCTGTTCACAGAGAAGAAGGATGGGAGTTGGCACATGTGTATCAATACCATGCACTTAACGCGGTTACAATCAAGAATAAATATCCTTTACTCCACATTGAAGATTTGTTTGATCGGTTGAAGGGAGCCCAGGTGTTCTCCAAAATCGATCTCCAGTCTAGGTATAATCAGATCCGGGTGAGTAGGATATAGTGAAGACTGCATTCTCCACCAGGTATGGGCATTATGAATATACAGTTATGTCGTTTGGATTGACTAATGCACCTACCGTTTTTATGGAGACCATGAACAACATGTTGCACGATGTTGGACCGTAAAGGCGACTAGAGGGGGGGTGAATAGGAGCACGCTCACTTTTTCACAAATTATGAACTCAATACAATTTCACTCCAGTAGCTATTAGAAAGCTATGAAGATCAATATACCAAAGACATCGAAGACTAGTATTGAATCCAATAAAACCCCTAAGCAATGCGACAATAATCGCAAGAATCAAAGCAACACAAGTATCGGCGGTCCGACCTCAGAGGAACCTGGCGGACCGATTGTCGGGCTGGCGGACGCTGTTATATCTGGCGGTCGGACCGCTCCGAATCGGTCGGACCGGTGGTGACGGGCGGTCGGACCGGCGATCTACGTAACCGATCCAAACAAGAAAATCAGCCCGATGACGGTTGCAATTAGGTCTAACTTTGATTCTCAACTCCAAACTTCACGAAACTTTGCACACACCTTCTCTATGCTATTGAGGACCTATTCCAATCGAATATTATGATAATTCTTGAACGATCTTGAGCAATTGTCAATTGATTAACAGAAGGTCTAAAACCGCAAGAACGAAAACTTGATCCTAAAGCTTGTTCGTGAGAGATTGATGATCAAGATGATGCTAGATAGATTCACACATATCACAGCAAGCTAATTCACGTGAAAGAATCAATCACAAACTCGCGGATCAAAGAAAGCCCTAAAAACACGAAATTGAAAGCAAGAACGAAAAGAGACTTATCTCAAGCAAACCTTGCATAGATTGATTTCGTGATTGTTGTTTGGATTACATCCACACCATCATGGATCAAGGACAATCAAAGATCACGAAATTCACCACAAACCATCAAGAGCCCTAGCCTCCACCTCAACTCCCTAAAGACAATTAGGTTTGAAACACAAAGAGGCGAGAGAGAAGAGCTAAAAGTGCACCACCACCTCCCCTATTTATAGTGGAGGCCTAGACTCCTAGGGTTTGACTCCATTGGGCTCCCGTTAAGGCCCACTAACAAACGGGTCACACACGCACGCCGCAAAGCGCCGCTTTAACCTTTGACCTAAACCGCTTCACCATGCGTCATGGATTTGCCAATAGGTCACCCTTGTCCATCTTGTGTCACGCTTGAGTCATTGACCTCACCCGCATCGCCGATCGCTCGACCTCAACTCTCCAAGTCTAGTCCCGATTCTCCTCGCCGCTGACCGTCGTTGACCACCAAGCAACCTGCACAACCACGCATAAGCAAACACGAATTCGGGAACAAGTTCTTCACAACTTGACCCATGTTAGTCAAAACATGCATCATGCAAACCATATGCCATGAAACCAATGACTTTGACCTAACAAATCAACATCGCCAATGGTTGGCCGATGATCAAGTGATACCGTCCGACCGCTCCGTGAGCGGCCGGACCGCCTCTTGGCTTCGGACCGCTTCCTCGTGAGCGGTCGGACCGCCTAGGGACTTAGCCAAATTCAAGCCCTGAAATTCCGAAACCTTCTGGAAAATACAAACGAATAGAACTTCTTACTGGAGACTCCAAAAATTATGAGATCAAGTGCATTGGGATCCCCTCACTTGCCTACAACACCTATTTTTGGCCCAGCTCATTTTGACCACTTTGGTCACCACGGTCCGACCACCTTATATGGCCGGTCCGACCGATTTGGGACCTGGCCGATCACGTAAGGACCGGTCGGACCGCCTCGCCCAAAGAAGCCTGACACTTTGTCGAAAACGCGTGAAACGACAAACCGTAAACGCCATTGCCAATTGTCACATCATCCTAAGATCTGGAACATATCCCCATGAAATCCACACACGAGTATTTGGATGACTTCGTGGTGGTGTTCATTGATGATATTCTTATCTACTCCAAGACCCATGAGGATCATGAACTTCAGTTGAGATTGGTCTTAGAAACTTTGAGAGAGCACAAATTCTATGCTAAGTTGAAGAAATGTGAATTCTGGATTTCAGAAGTGAGCTTTTTGGGTCGCGTGATTAATCCTCAGGGTATTGCTGTTGATCCTAGTAAGGTCTTTACAGTGGTGGATTGGAAGAGGCCGATTAATGTAAAGGAGGTGAGGAGTTTCCTAGGCTTGGCGGGTTACTATCGGCGTTTTGTGCAGGATTTCTCCAGCATTGCCAAGCCAATGTCTCGGCTCACTCAGAAAGGGGTGAGGTTCCAGTGGACTGATGAATGTGAGCATAACTTCTGCACACTGAAAGAGAAGTTGGTAACCTCTCCCATACTCACACTTCCTGAGCCAGAGAAACGGTTCACCGTATTTTCAGATGCATCTCGAGTGGGTCTTGGCGGTGTGCTTATGCAAAACGGCAAGGTGATTGCTTATGCATCGAGACAGTTGAAGAAGCACGAGAAGAATTATCCCACTCGTGACTTGGAGTCCGCTGCGGTGGTCGTTGCTCTCAAGATTTGGAGGAACTATTTGTACGACGAGCCTTATGATATCTTCACAGCTCACAAGAGCCTCAAGTATATCTTCACTTAGAAGGATCTGAATTTGAGGCAAAGGAGGTGGTTGGAATTGATAAAGGACTATGATCTCACTATTTAGTATCATCCAGGCAAGGCCAATGTTGTTGCGGATGCTCTCAGTCGTAAGGCGACTCCCGCTACTCTAGATTGCCTCATTGCTGATTTTGATCGTATGGGGATATCCTATTGTTACGCGGGCACAGCACATTTTGAGACTCAATTGATCCTTGAGTCAGCTATCCCAGACCGTGTGCGTGAAGCGCATCGGAATAACCAGTTACTATAGGAGGTCAGGAAGCGTTTGGACGAGGGCAAAGAGGGAGATTTTAGTGTGGATAATTCGGGTGCCTTGGGGTTTAAAGGACGCCTGTGCATGCCACAAAAGGCAGAGGTCAAGGATGATATCCTGAGGGAGGCACATCGCACTCCATACACTGTTCATCCTGGTGAGACTAAAATAAATCGAGATCTGAAACAACATTTCTAGTGGAAGAGGATGAAGGTGGATATTGCTAATTATGTAGCTTCTTGCGGTGTTTGCCAACAAGTAAAAGCTGAGCACAAACGTCCTGCAGGATTGTTGCAGCCTTTGGAGGTTCCCCAGTGGCCTTGGGATGACATCTCCATGGATTTGGTGGTGGAATTACCTCGCTCGCCGTGAGGAAAGGATGCCATCTGGGTAGTGGTGGATCGGTTCAGCAAGTCTGCGCACTTCATTCCTATTCGCACAACCAGTTCAGCGAGTGATCTAGCTCCTATCTATGTGCGAGAAATAGTGAGACTACATGTGGTGCCCAAAACTATTATTTTGGACAGGGACACGAAGTTTGTGTCCAAGTCCTGGGAGAGTCTACAAAGTTCCTTGGGCACACAACTTCGACTTAGCACAGCATTCCATCCCCAGACAGATGGACAGTCGGAGCGCACTATTCAAACCTTGGAGGATATGTTGCGGACTTACGGTCTGTCATGGAAGGGAAGTTGGGAGGACCAGTTGCCACTTGCAAAGTTTGCCTACAATAACAACTATCATTCTAGCATTAGAGCCAAACCATTCAAGGTTCTGTATGGGCGGAAATGCAGATCGCCACTCTGTTGGGATGCAGTCGGCGAGAAGGCAGTTTTGGGACCAGACTGGAATCAGAAAACAGTTGAGTGTGTGGCTATGGTGAGGAAGAATCTACTAGTAGCGCAGAGCAGGTAGAAAAGCTATGCAGATGTGAGGAGGCGCGACTTGGAGTTTGCGGTGGGAGACCAGGTGCTCTTGAGAGTGTCTCCCACTAAAGGCATTATCCGATTCGATACCAAAGGGAAGCTTAGCCCAAGGTATGTCGGACCGTTCCCGATTATTGCGAGGATTGGGAAGCTAGCCTACCGCCTGGACCTTCCAGAGTCCATGCAGGGAGTCCACAATGTGTTTCACGTTTCGATGTCGAGGAAGTTTTTGAGAGACCCAGTGCATAAGATTTCCTTGGAGCCGCTGACTATTGAGCAAGACCTCACAGTTGAGTCGCGTCCGTGACGATTCTCGCAGGTCGAGCGAAAAGCTAAGATACAAGACATTGGTTTACGTCAAGGTGTTGTGGACGTATCAGTCCGAAAGAGAGGCCACCTGGGAGTTGGAGTCTCGCATGCACGAGTAGTATCCTGAGCTATTCTCAGCAGGTACGTGATAATGTTCTAGAGGTTTTATTCTGGTGTGTTAAGTTTGATTAGAATTCGGGGTCGAATTCCGTTGAAGGGGGGTAGAATGTAATACTCCGAAACTTAATCGGGTAATTAGAAAAGAAGACGGGAGGAGAAAACCGAACTAAAAGAGTGAAATTTTCTGAAAAGAAGGGGAATTCTGTAAATTTTCGCCAACCTAGGCCGCGAGCCGCCACCTAGGAGGCCCAAGAGGCGGAGGAGCCAGCCTAGGGGGGCCAGCCAAACGCGGGGGCCCCCAAACCCTAGCCACCCCCACCCCAACTTCTCCCTCTCCCCCATAGCCGCCACCTCCCCTTCCCTGTCTTGGCCAGCGCCTCCCCACCACCTCCCTCGGTCCAAAGACTCGCCGGGACATGCCGGGCAAGTTCGTCTCCAAAGGTAAGTCCCCGAGTCCCATTGGAGTGATGGTTTAGTTTCGTCGAGTTGCTACGCAAGAATTCAGGATCTGTAGGTGTTCTTGTGCGTCTATTTTTGCATAGTTACAGGCCGAACTGGGAAATCTCGTCTCTTAGAAAGTTGTAGTGCTCGTTCATAGCTTTCTTTAGGCGTCCGTAAATTTTGGTTCAACTGTATGCTTGATGAAATATACCTGTTTTTGGTTCAAAGTTTTATTTTGTTCTTGCTGAGTCATGGACTCACCCTTGCTGTGTTTCGTTTTTAGGTAAACCATGATGATAGCATTTGTGGGAGGGAGTAGACACACAGTTGCACGCATCGTTGAAATAATCATTTGATATTATTCCGTATTTATGAGATTGGACTGTAATAGTAAGTAGCTTTTGATGATCATTTTTGGATATCGGTATGCTTAGGTTATACGTGTTATGGATTTTTGCTCTCCCGTTTTAGTCTTAGTAGTTTCCCTTTGAACTCAAATGTTATAAGTTTATTACTGAATTTATGGTGTTTATTATTGCCAGATTCCTCTCGACTAGATCTTAATTTACTCTTTTTTATTAAGATGTTTAAAAATTGTTCAAATTGTTATTTGTGGTAGAGGTTTTAGGTAACATCTTGGCTTTCAAATAGTCAGGGTGTTACAAGTATTGCATACGTCGATGCATACTCGAGCTTGTGCCCTCAAGCACAGGGACCTCAAGCCCACACTCCACGAGTGTGGGAACTCATGCCCGTCCAATACATGACGGGGATCTCGTTCCTGTCCAATGCATGACGGGGACCTCAAAAGAAATAATTCTTAACTACCACGTAGTCTAAGATCCAGGAATGAATGCCATGATGCAAATGAACTCCTTATTCTCAATCCAACATGAGATAATAATATTCAGCGACAATATCATATATAAAATATTATAAGTAAACCATGGCAATTATCATGAATATAGCATCACAATTCACTCTACACTGCTTGTACTTGTCTCAACCGAGAGACAGATGACAATGACAGGAGGACTCTATCCCCGGTTTTCACCACCACCTGACATTCGTAAAGTATACTAAGAACACCATTCAAATGTGCACAGTATATCAATAAAACAAAAATAGAATCATTCGCTCCTATTTGTAACCCAAAACATTATCGATACTTTCCCAA
This sequence comes from Hsuehochloa calcarea, assembly GCA_036346395.1. Lineage (NCBI taxonomy): Eukaryota > Viridiplantae > Streptophyta > Magnoliopsida > Poales > Poaceae > Hsuehochloa > Hsuehochloa calcarea. Next base: position 40,754,848 of record CM070610.1, on the reverse strand, counting down.
ATCCCTGTCTGTCCAAAACAGACAGTCACCAAAGGAAAAATCATAACTTTTGATTCAAAGCTCCAAAAATCATGAATCCAAGATCTCTGGAACCTACACACGCAAACCTACAACTTCTCAGGTGATCGAAAGTTCAAATTATTTCATCTAAATATTTGTTTTTATCTCCGAAGACAGTTTGACATCTTCGGTAATATCAACATAGGAATTTTGTATCTTTTAATTGGTATATCCAAACCCACTGATCTAAGTCATTATGGAAACTATAGAGAACCAAATTCCTCGATAAATTTCTCATAATTTTTTTCCATTGTGCAACAAAGGTTACTAACAAAGCAATCTTTCCCTACTATCCTCAATAGAAGGATAGAACTACAACAACAACTTCAAAATTTCATAACTTTCGTTCTAATTGTCCAAAAAATATGAAATTGGACTCTCTGGAATCATCGTAAAGTTCTCTACATAATTCATGGACTAGATTCGTCCATCTTCATACCCTAATTCATAGAACTATGCTCGCTGCTCGAAACCAGAGACTGAACATATACTCAAACTTGCAAAAATCATAACTAAATCATTATCCAACCAAAAATTACAAACCAAGACTTTCATGGAAGATATTGAAATTACCACATAACTTTAGGAGACCCTAAATCCTGATTTCACTTGTAACTAATCCAAAACTGCCGAACAAGATGACTACAGATTCGTGAATAAATCACAACAAGGGCTAATCGACAACAATCGTATGGAGGAAAAATGAACAAAACAACCATGAGTTGAGAATCACCCTTGAAGACATAAATCCACTGAAAATCCCCACAATGATCACCTCTCCCCCTTCTTCTCCTTCTCATCCACCTTCCCTCTTCTCCTTCCCTTCCTATCTTTTGCATGGAGGAAGTGCTTGGGAAAGGACGACAGCAAGGGGGTTAGGGGAGGTACTATAGCACCACGACACTGTAGCACAACAGCGCACTGTAGCAGGGCAGTACTGTAGTATATTTAGGGTTTTCCCCCCTTTTCGGGCCTTGGTGCCGTGGGCTAAGAGCCCATGGCCCAGGTTTTGAAGAAATTTTAGAAAAATCCATTTATCTAATTTTGTTTTCTCTCTAACGTATTTCGGAGTATTATAGGACACCCACATGCATAGTGTTGGTCTAACTTCACAAGTCTATCAAAAGGGTTTTGGGCCTTGGGGCATAGTACTGTTGGTTGCCAGGGCATAAAGATGCCGCCCAACAGACAAGAGTTATATGTGATATAATTGGAAAGAGGTTGCCTATCTAAAATCACTATATTTCTAGCAGTGATGCCAAAGCTCACTAGGACTTAATGATTTTTGAATCTTGAACTTACTGTATGATGTTTGAGGGAAACATGGTTTAGAACATATAGTACGAGTATCTTTTATTGACGATTGATGATAAAGTTCGACCAGGTATAGACTGGTCATATAGAGATATGATCAGATCCTGACTAGTCGTATAGAGATACAACCAGATCCAGACTAATCATATAGTGATACGACCGAGTCCAGACTAGTCGTATGGTGATATGATTAGGTCCCGACAGGTCGTATGGAGATACGAGCTGGTCCTAGACTGGTCGAACACAACCACCAACATGAGTGTCTAATAGAAGATCTTACATAAACATAGTGCTGAATCTTTGTATATATTTTTGTTGTAGATCATGGCACCTACTACTCTTCTGCACCTACCTTTAACTTGAGATCTATTTTTGAGAAAGAAAAACTGAATGGTACAAACTTCATTGACTGGTTTTGTAATTTGAGAATTATTCTCAAACAAGAAAAGAAGGAATATATTCTAGAGGGTCCCTATCCCGAGGAACCGAGTGCCAATGCTACTCTTACTGATAAGAATGCTTACGAGAAGCATTGCAAATGACGTAGTCGATGTGCACCGCCTAATGCTTGCGACCATGAACTCTGAGCTTCAGAAGCAATATGAGACCACAGACGCTTACAATATTATTGTAGGTTTGAAGGGTATGTTTTAGAATCAAGCAAGGGTAGAGAGGTTTAACACCTTTAAGGCATTGTTTTCTTATGGACTCTCAGAAGGTAACCCAGCCAGTCCTGATGTCATCAAAATGATTGGTCACATTGAGAGCTTGGAAAAGCTTGGTTTTCCCCTTAGCCGAGAGTTGGCTACTGATGTGATTCTCTAATCGCCTTCTGCAAGCTTTGAGCCTGTCATATTGAATTTTCATATGAATGGCATAGAGAAATCAATGATCGAGTTGCATGGCATGCTTAAGGGTGCTGAGGAGAGCATCAAGAAAAGTTCTAATCATGTGATGATTGTTCAAAAGACTACTAACTTCAAGAAGAAGGGTATGTCAAAGGAAAAGGGAACAGGGAAAGGAAAGACTCAAAATAAGATCGAGAGTCTCAAGGCTAAGTTTAAGAAGCTCAAGCTGGGTCCTAAGCCTGAATCAGAATGTTACCATTGTTATGAGACTGGAAATTGGAAGAGAAATTGCAAGAAGTACTTAGCAGAGATGAAAAAGAATAAGGGAAGTAAGACTTTCAGTTCAGGTATAAATATTATAGAAATTAATCTTGCCTCTTCTCTGACCAGTTCTTGGGTATTTGATACCGGATCGGTTGCTCATATATGTAATTCAATGCAGGGACTGATAAGGAGTAGAAACTTGGCAAGAGGAGATGTCGGTCTTCGTGTGGTCAATGGAGCAAGAGTTGCTGCATTAACTATTGGCACTTTACCATTAGCTTTACCCTCAGGATTAGTTATGGAACTAAATAATTGTTATTACGTTCATGCCTTAAGCAAAAATATTATTTCTGCTTCATGTTTAGGAGCAGAAGGTTATGAGTTCAGAATAAAGAACAATTGTTGTTCAATTTATTTAGAAGATATACTTTATGACCATGCTCCATTAGTGAATGGATTGTATATTTTGAATATTGAAGTTGAACACATCTATAATATAAATGTTAAGAGACTTTGACTTAATAATTTGAATCTCACTTTTATTTGGCATTGTCGTCTAGGTCATATAAATGAGAAGTGCATGATGGAACTCCATAAATATGGTCTTCTAAACTCATTTGATTTTGAATAATTTGAAACATGTGAATCTTGTTTACATGGCAAGATGACGAATGAACCTTTCACGACTAGAGGTGAGAGGGCAAGTGACTTATTGGCCCTTGTACATACAGATGTATGTGGCCCAATGAGCACTTCGGCCAGAGGTGGTTTTCAGTACTTCATAACATTTACTAATGATCTCAGTAGATATAGCCATGTCTACTTGATGAGACATAAGTCGGAATCCTTAGAAAAGTTTAAAGAATTTCAGAATGAAGTGCAGAATCAACTTGCCAAGACAATCAAATGTCTATGATCTGATCGTGGAGGTGAATATTTGAGCCATGAGTTTGGTGATCATCTAAAGAAATGTGGAATTGTTCCACAACTTACTCCGCCGGGGACACCTCAATGGAATGTGTTGTCTAAATGATAGAACCAAACATTGTTGGGCATGGTTCGGTCAATGATGAGCCAATCTGATCTTCTATTGCAATTCTGGTGATACGCTCTAGAAACAGCGGCTTTCACTTTAAATAGAGTTCGATAAAAAACTGTAGAGAAGACACCATATGAGATATGGACCGGGAAGAGTACTGGATTGTATTTTCTCAGGGTATAGGGTTGTGAGGTATATGTTAAATATTTGACATCTGATAGACTCACACCCAAGTTTTATAAGTGCTCCTTTTGTGGGATATGCTGAGAAAAACTAAAGGATATTATTTTTATAATCGGGTTGATAACAAAGTGTTTATTGTACGAGATGGTGTACTAGCCTTGCACGTTGGTAGGCTGTAGTAGTGCGAGTAAGTGTGATTGCTCGAAGGGGCTCCCTTCACCGAGGCATTGGGGAACAAAACCTTTCAACACAATGGTGGATGTCTCACTGATACGGGGGTGTACCTGGGTGAAGTGAGGGTTTTCATTCGCTGGTCTAGTGCAAGGTTAAGACTAGGTGAAGTAAAGGCTTTGATGTGTGCTCTAGACAGCTTACCAAATGTTAGTGAGTGGTGGTATTGACGGATGCCAAATAAATTAGAGAATTCGTGTGCTGTGGGTAAAGTTGTACGTATTTACAGAGTGTAAATCTATTTAAATAGCCATGCTTGCGGTGATGAGCGTGCTAAGTGTAGTATTGCCGTGTATAGTGTTGGTTTTTACAAAAATGGCTCTTGTTGGAAAATGAGGGATTGTATTTGTTGTTGATATTTGAGTTGAGTGCCATGTCTATGGATGAGAATAAGTTGTTGATCGCAGTCGAGGAAGGTTGTGATTTAATTTTTATCAAGTACCTACTTGTTGTCCTTTATCTATTTAATTGGTCTTTAAATTTCCGTTGCAAAGTACTACGTATTGATATTGCAGAGGAAACTTGCTTAACGCTGAAAACAATGTAAAGCATAGAGCCTCATCATTTGATAGCCATGCATATATATAAACTTTACGATACACTACCAGTCTTTCTGAGTACGCAATGTACTCAATCTTGCTTAATTTGTTATTTAGAGTTAGAGGATGAGCCTATACCAGACGACGCGTTCTTTGTACCCGGTACTAGAGGGTTCGGTGACGGGTCTTTCTAGAACTTGTTTCTTGTCGGTTTCCCGAGGGGTTGGATGGGCATACCACTGGATCTTTTTGGTTTATTTACTTTGCTTCCACAGTTTCATTCACTACTTCTAATACTTGAGTTTTAATTTGGCCGGTCGGCCCTTGTAATGTAAAGTTTGTAATCGCTTAAGTTATGTACCATATTTGTTTAATTTTGTATATATGTATGTATGGATGTGTATACTATCATTGTGGATGTGCGTACTAGCCACTGATCATAGGACTAGTACAGTACACACACGAGATCTTCGGGTATTCAATGCTTCGGATCCGACATTTACCATAGACCCGTAACTCACCATTTTAGGGGATAACCTGCCCGGACAAACATGGGCGTCAATTACCTTCATCTGCACTACCTAGGTAACTCCTACAAACTACAGCCTACAAGCTTAATGCCTGGACTCAGTAAATTAGTTGGACATGTCCTCCCCATTTCGGACATGTGGTTGTACAATAATGCTCAGTTTCAATATTCACAAGTGTCGGTCCTTCATATGATTTGGGCAGAACTTCACACGAAACAAGTTCTCGTTCCCTAGCTCCACTAGCCTAAACTTACCATCCACCCATGTCTAAACAGATTTTCACCATTTTATTTTATTTTAAAAACCAACAACAATACATATTGTCATAAACTTCTCAAACTATTTTGCAAAAGGGATATTCATATTTCCCACCCGTAGGATCATCATGACCGATAAAGCTTGTCTAAGCAATTATACCGTTTTAACTAATCCAATAATATTGTAATCATTATCGTGGATTTTCTATCCTGGGGTGACAAAGGTTCATGGACAACAACATCAAATGAAGGTATAATAAAATTAGGATTAACTAACACCATAGGAATTGAATTCATCATTTTATATAAATAGCAATGCATAGTAGTTTTGAAACATAAAACAAGATTTGGAAAACATACGTACAACATGATCGAAGGAGACTTTCCTTTGTCGAAGGTTGAGATCACTCCTTTAGATTGGTCCAAGCTTGCTTTGGAAACGTTGGATTCTATACACACGAAATGAGACAAATAAATAATAAAAAATCAAATCAAATACAAATATTATAAAATTAGTACTGATAGATACATATTGAATTTAGATGAATTTAGGAAGATAAAAAATTGAATCAGAGTTCGTATGAAAGAAAACGAGCATTCGGAAGTTTATCGAATTGAAAAATTGCTGGAAATTGAGAGGGAGAGGAATATTCCTTTCGGATTAATTAATAAAGGACTATAGAATATGACACGTGGGGTCTACCTGTAAGTGGGACAAAGAGAGAAAGAAGGAAGGAGAATGATAGCTAGGCCCCGAAGGTCAGAGAGAATGGTAGAAAGAGAGGAAGGAAGTGTACAAGGGGCGGTGGCGGCTCGGGCGCATGGCGCCGATGGCGGATAGCGGTGTGGCGGCGGCCGACGATGGGCAAAATGAAACCTCGGAGGGGTGAGGGTCCTTCGGGTGGCGGTAGCACGACCAGAGTGGTACGATGGCGGTAGGGCGGCTGCTCGGGCTGGCAGCATCGATGGGGGTTTGGCAGCGCTCCAAGGGAACCGACGTGAGCATCGGCTGGGTGCCGAGGAGGGGATGCGTTGGGTCATCTGGGGAGGTTGGAGGGGAACCGAGGCGGCGGGGTGATGGTGTTGGGGAAGATGGTGGCAGTGGAGCTCCATGGTGGTGTAGTGGTCGAGGCGACTTGGGCAAAAGATAGAGGAAGGTTGGGAACATGATGTAACACAGACCACTTGGGTTGGGGCTTACCGGTGACGACGAAGACGATGAATTCGAGGACAAACTGCGGAGATACTAGAAATTGACTGAGGGGCGGGAATGTGATGTGATTGGTTGGACAGAACTCTATAGCTCTGAAACACAATGTGATGTGATTGGTTGGACAGAACTCTCACCGGAGCGGCGGGCATGGCGACGCGAGGTGGCGACCGGCGCTAGGGAAGAAGATGCATGCGGCAGCGACGATGCTCCAGTGACGAAGAAGCTTGGAGGGGGTTTGAAGGGGATAAAGGAGGTGTCAAGCTCCCATTTATAGGCTTGGGCGAGGGATTGCATGGACGTAGCCACGACGGGATTGCTGGCGAGAATCTCGACTCGGTTTTGGAAATGGCCAAAATGGCAACGGATTGAAGACACGGCAACGGGGGTTTTGAATGCGCGATCATAGTGGTGGTGATGAAGTAGGCGACACAGGGGAATGACAATGGTGTGCGGGCAACATGGGCGGGTGGTGTTGTTGAGGCGTGCATGGCGCAGCGTGGTTACGGGCTAGGGGCTGTCACGGGTGGGTGGCATGGGCGCATACGGCACTGGCCGCCTGGCATGGTGCAAGTAGAGCGAAGCAGAGAGCGGAAGAGAGGGAGTTCGGCCAGCTAGCTTGGGCTAGGTGGGCTAGGGAGAAAATAAGATGGGATTCGGCCTAGGGACAATGGAATTCAAATCAAACTTTGAATTTGAATTGCGATCAAAGATATATATTTGAAAAGAGATTTGAAATTGAATGAGAGATGTGTATTCTGAACTAGTCCTGCATCAAGAGCTAGCTCACACACAGTAACATCGATGTTATCATATCCATTCAACAAAGAAGCTAATGAAGCAGACAAAATAATATTATTTAGTAGCAAAAGGACCTTATGGTCAAGTCTTACAGAGATTGCCACGCAGGGCTAAACAGCAAAAGAATAAACTTGCAGCGGAAACCAAAATGTCTCGTAGAGGCCATTCGACATGACCACGGGCAATCGAGTGGAGGATGCATCCTAGTTCGCGTATTCTTCAAAGTAATCTTCCTCATAGAGCTTGGTATTCCCTGGTTCTTCTGCGGGGACTGATCAACAAATGGCGTATAGCCATGAGTACATAAAGTACTCAACAAGTCGTACGGAAATGTATGCAAATAGTATTCATGCAAGGCTTGAACAAGGACAGCTTTATGTTTAATTTATAGAAAGCAGTATTGACATTAAATATAATAAGTAGATTGTAAAGCATAATTCAAAAGAATTAATACATAAGTAATCAAGTTCTTTCGAAACAACTAGTGAACACCATGTTCACTTCCCCAACCATCAACCACATCTAGATCGCTTACCAAATCACTCTAACATTTTTATAAAAATCTACCCCTCGTGTGAAATCACCAGACATTGTCTATAACTGGGGATAAAACTATTCGAATAGTTTTTAACACTCTACAGAGATTGTACAGCTTGACCCACAAGAGATAATCCTCTTGATAAAACACATATTTCTTTAGACATGTGAATCAAGTGGAGACTATCATAGGGCTTTTACAAAACTCCGTTTTGACTCAACTCCGTTTTGACTCGGTTCTGCTCGCTATGGATTCGCCACCCCAGCCTCCTCTTGCGCTGCTCATCAACCAAAACAGAACTGACTCAAAACATTACTAATTATTAAGCCAGGTCCACCCCATAAATGAACATGTGATTGCACGGTAAGGCCTAGATCAATGGTGCACAAAGTTAAGTCCTTAAAGCCTACTCAAGCGAGGCAACTACACTCCCTTTACTGCACGATCAATCGCCCGACTATAAAACATTTTTTTGGTTCAACTCGACCAAATGACAACCCTTGCCATGGTACAACATCTTTTATCAACAGTGGCACAATTCTATCTTTCATTAAATCAAGTTTAAGCATTTAAGCATGTGATCATGAATCCCATAGAGTAGCTAAAGCATTGCTAAGCATAATACACACCCATGTTTGTATTACAATAATATCCAACTAAGATTACCCAATCCTATCATATCCAAAGATTTATGTCATTCAAGGGGACAAGTCAATATCAATTATCCAAGGTGGTATAATGACAATTGGGTATTTAACTATTCTCAAAAGTATTTATTATAAAACTAGCTATCCATGTTAATATAAAGCAATATAATTTTGTAAAATGGGTACGACATGATCAAAGGTCTACGACTTTCCTTCATTGAAGAGTTGAGGCACCATCCTATCTAACAACCTATAATACAACTCTAAGAATGCTGCATCATTCACGCTAATTAATACGTACCAAAGGTAAATGTTTGCTTGATAAACACAGGCGACCACGCTATATATTAACTATGGCGTTTGCCACTCACTAGATTGATCAATATTCTCTGCGGTTGCTATTAGCTGAAACACGTAAATATTATTTGTAGCTCTAGCTAGCATATCACGCTCCCAAGTTATTGCACACATATGCCAATGTTTTGGAAATTGATACGACCATCTTCAACACATAACTTAACTTGACCCAGTACTATGTATGGTAATGTGTTCATTAAACCAAATAAATTTGTAATACTATGAAAGTATTTTTGGAGACAAATCTACACCCATATCATTTTTATATGAACGATCAAAATATTCATAAATATTTTGTTGGTTGAAATTTAAAAAATTCGACTACATGTATTATAGGACACCACTTATTTTTAACTAGAGGGAGAATTAATTACAGTTTGCTTCGTGAATCAAACACGTAGCCCTAAAACCAGATTTTACCTTAGTCATATGCGAAGTATAAAAGTGAATGCCAATTCGATGTATCAAAAATTTATTGATTTATTCTTATAGACGAGAGCCAATGTTTATTTATTCTTATTATAGGCAATAGCTATTTGGTGTGGAAAATGCGTAGTAAAAAAAAAGGATAATCATAGCGTTCCGACGTCAGACCCGTAACAAAATGTCGGATGGCATCCCGCCAGGCTCCCAGCCCCAGGCACTCGTTCACAACTAGGCTCCCAGCCACTAATTCCTCATCTAGTTATGCTTACGTGTGATGTCTATCCAACTCAGAAGGTTCTCTCCTCTCTCGGTTGCTCCAACAACGAACCACCACCATTGACCTCCCAGGCGCGAGCTCCTTCTTCTCCTCCACGCGCAGCATGCGAGTTGCTACTATTCCTGCCTCCTCGATGACGACCGATGCAAGAAGTTCGCTCGGCGAAGACCTGTGTGGCAAAGAGGAACATGTGCGGGGATGTCACGGCCACCCAGCGGTGTCCCCCGTGCGGAGGTTGTTAACGATGTAGAGCACGGGAGAGCAACCTCGATGAGGAGGCCCATCGCAGTGTGCGCCACGAGAAGGACGCGAGTGGGGCCGAGGAAGACGGGCGCGATGGGGTTGGGCTTGTTGGGCCTCTGTGGGAAGGCGAGGGCAGAGAGGAGGGGGTAGGGGAGCACGAGGACGATGAAGGCGATGTCGGGGAGCGACATGGTGATGGAGAAGACGAGCACGGCCACCGCACCTAGCGTGTTGAGCTGCTAGCTTGATGTAGAATAGGTAGTGGTGGTGGTGTGAGTGCTGAGTGGGCGAGGTCGGTGTCGGGTGTAGCGGCGAGGGTGGCAGGCCAGAGGACGACAGCGTGATGCCTCCACCCACTCACCCTCTCTCTCTCTCTCTCATTCTCTCTTCTCAAATTTTGTCACAAGATGTATTTTGTTGCAGTCAGCATTTTGATTTGTTGCATTAAAGTTTATTTATTGTTGCATTAGGGATGTTGAATTGTTGCACAGAGAAAATTCATGTTTCTTTTTTCAGTTTTGTTGCAGATATGTTCTTGATTTGTTGCATCTAAAAGTTCAAGATGTTGCAGCGTTGTATATGATCCACCGTGGTTAGTTGCAACCCTTCCGAAAATGTTGTAACAATTATTTTCACATGTTGTCATTATTTTTTTCAAATGTTGTAACATCAAAATTTGTTTGATCGGGATATTTGAACTAGTTTTAAAGCGCAGTTTAGTTCTATACTGATGGTTTCATGCAATTTTCGTTGTGAATATTATTATTTTTTCCCTATTTTTTTCTTGGCATTGTATTGCTATTTGTGCATTTGTTGCACACATGGATTAAAATTGCTGCACAGTTGCTCCTTTGGAAAATTTTGCAAGAATGAAATTCTGATAAGACCTAAGAATTCTAGTGACCGGACAGGTGAAGAGATCTTGTCCGATTTCAGCAGTGCATTTTTACAAGCATAATTGTACTATCTAGGTTTCATTGATCAACATGACAAGATATTTGCATAGATACCTGTCTGCACTTTCCTAAATGGAACAGATCATGCATGCATTTTCTTGCAGGGGATACTATAGTTATGCAGTCATCACATTATCTTCGTATATATATCACGAGAAAGTGAGGGTATTTGATGTACTTACGACTGGATTTTCTGTGTTAATAAATTGTTGAAGAATAATAATAATAGTAGTAGTAGTCAAGATATGCTACAACTGCTCTGAATTACATATATAGCTAATCAGGGCATAGATAAGCCATATTCGTTAGACACTTGAACTGCTTTGCATGTTAGCGCTCAAGCATACGGTTTTGCATTAGATATTTGTATTAGTCCCTCAACAAGTTTAATATTAAATTTAGGTGAAAAATTCTTGTGAGATATTCGGGTGCAATTAAATTAAAGCGCTAGCCGTATACAATAGAGAGCCTAACAGTGTTATCGCATGTGTGAAAGCTAAGGTAGATCGAGTTGATTTTTAGATGCCGATCGGCAGTGCGCGGAGGGTCACTGGGGCCAAAGAGGGTTGTGACCCTCCCTTGCCATTGATATACACCCTTAATTAACACATGTGGCCAGCATTTCTTTGCCTACTGATGGCACTATCTATTGGATGATGATACATCATTCTTTCTTCTAGAGCTTCTATTTTAGATATTTCTTCTCATATCTTTTAGAGAAATACTCCTCATCTACCAATTTAAGCCAAACTAGTGAACAAGTAGCACTAATCTTATTTTACCAAATTAAAATTCTTGCCACCAAATTGATACAGTTATATTATCAACAGTATCATCATATAACAAGAAAATTTAGCAAACACTGAGAATGAACTAGGTCCTTTTCTTAAGAACAAAAATAATATTTTGTAATTGAAATGTGATTATTGATTGGTCATAATTATCTGGCACTCCTTAATTTTGAGTCTAGCCCCGACAGAGCCGATCGGCGAGGGGAAATTGGAAGTGTGATAATATTCACCATCGGTCGTTGCCATTCCTTCCTTGCTATTTCAGTGGGTTGGCATCCAATCAGTTTGACCTCCCATGCTGTTCACTTGTCAAATCCTAGGATTCCCTGGCCACTATCATCGGTATATGTTTTGTCTCTTTGCGATCGATGAGGGAAACTAATAGAAATGCACAAAGATTGCCGGATCCATCTGATTCAGTGGGAGATCTACGAGATCTAGATGCCTGAGATTAGAGGCTCATCAGCTTCATCCTTCTCATTGTTCAGAACCACCGATGACTTGAACATTAAAATCCACAATAAAATAATTTAGGTTATGCAACAATTAGTGTTTCTATTGGTGCCAAACTAATTAGATAATAGGCCAATGTTGCTTTCGATACTTTTCTTACTGGGGGCAAATTCATTTACTGTGTACAAACCAATTAAACCGACCATATCAAGCTAGGGTACGTACGCATGGATGCTTACCGAAGGATATAAACTTCCAGCATATCTTCACGGTCACATCCCCCGTGGTGCGCAGAGAGAATTTACACTGTTGGCGATTGCGCGAGAATAAAAGTTAGTGGCTTAGCCTTATATCCGGACTCTCTTGCTCGGTTTTCCTTATATGCTTTGAGAATTTATACAATACATTCTCCTGGTAGAATGAGGTGGTAGTAGAAATCAGATTTGATCGTTGATTTCTTGAGTGCATTTTAGACTTTTAATTCGTTGTAAATCTAATTATTATTTTCCAAGGATATTAACAACGTTCTTTTTTCCTAATACTACTCTCTCACGCCACCACCGTCGAAATCACTCTTATTACATGCATTCTCTTTATAACATCCCAAAATTTTTATTTTGGGAAGATATAATAAAAATAAATGGGAAAAATAAGTTTTAGCACATTCTATGTGGGAAAATATAATGGGAGGAAGTGTAGAACACCCTATTTTGGTCCGAGGTCGGTAAGAGACAATTCTTTGGACCGGTCATCATCCAAGGAAGCCAAGAGCACGTTGACGCAATTAAAGGGCGCTTGAGGGAAGCGCAGTCGCGTCAAAAGAGTTATGCCGACCGTCGCCATCGCGAGCTAAGCTTCAAGGTAAACTACTACATTTATCTCAAGGTCTCACTGTTGAGGCATCCGTCGTTTCCAAGTTCACAGGAAATTGGCACCTCGGTACATCGGGCCGTACTGAATCGTCGAAAGGAAAGGCAAAGTAGCATACCAACTAGAGTTGCCACCACAACTCTCAGATGTGCATGACGTCTTCCATATGTCGCAACTCAAAAAGTTCCCCCGCACTGCGAATGAACTCATTCAGTTGGAGAACATTGACCTCCAAACAAATCTTTCTTAACGGGATCACCCGATTCTAATCTTAGACGAAGCTATACGACATACTCGTAGCCGCGCCATCAAGATTTTAAGAGTCCAGTGAGCAACCACACAGATGTAAGATCGAGGAGGCCGACTAGAGGGAGGTGAATAGACGGTTTTTAAAATCTTTTGGTTAAAACCGAGTTTTATGCGGAATTGTAAATCAATTCGATTTTGCTCAATTAAGGCATAAATCAACTAGTCTTGACTAGGTGCATCAATAATATAAGACTATTGATATTGACAGCAAACATACAAAGACTATAAGCAATTTAATTCTAAAAATGTAAATAACACAAAGTAAAACACAAGAGAAATAAACCACAATGGCGGTTTACCGTGGTGTTCAGAGACTTACCCATCTCCCCTAATCCACATTGAGGTAAGTCCAAACTAATTGGATCAGCTCCACGAATTAAGCCAAAAACCTCAATTCCACTAGTGTAACTCTTTCCCGCTCCGGGTAGGTGAGCTCTAACCTTCACAACACGTCGGGTCTTCTCACAAGCTTCTTGAGAATATCACCGGTCCACGACGTCTCCACGCTGTCTAGGTGTTGGCAAACACTAAGAGTAATAAGCCATGTCCCTTGCTTGACTCTCACCACATACAACGAATGTATAAGCTCAAGTGGATACGAAATCCACCTCTAGATGCAACACATGCAACTAGAGACCTCTCTTCTTGCTCACAAGGTGCAACGTATGCACAATTGAGAAGAGAAGCTCACACTAGCTCAAGTGAGTGAAATCGGATGCCAAAGATTATCTCTCAACCGGTCAAGGTGGGTATTTATAACCCACAAATAAAAACTAGCCATTGGGACCAGAAATCCCCAAAAATCAGGATTTACGGTAGTACCGCCGTACAAACTCCGGTACTACCATTTTTACTGCTCATCGGTCGCACGGGTGCATTAACAGCTCAAAAACTAGTCGTTAAAGACTTTAGTGCCGTAGTATCGCAGACAAAGGTGGTACTACCGCTCACGGTAGTACCTCTCTTCTCGGGCAGTAATACCGCAATCCAATTTTAGTACAGACAACACTCGGTAAAAAGCTTATACTTTTGACTCGATGTCAGAATTGATTGATCTTTGACACTATAGAAAGTTTATTCAGAGGGCTACACCACCCACCTATTTGATTGATCTCAAACACATTTGATAAAATCAAAAGGCATAACTCCAAAGAGTCACTACTATGGTCTAAGTCCAAAGAAATAGCAACAAGCAATCTTAGACCATGCCAAAGGAAAATGCATGAACTCCAACAATTTGCAAAACACATTTGTAAACTTAGATCATACCACAAGGAGTAGGTACATGGACTTCAATCATTTGCAAAATACATTTGCAAAGTATAGTCACATGCTATAAGGATTAAATGCATGAGTCTCGGCTATTTGCAAAACACATTCACAAATAATAGCATCATGCCACGAAGAGCTAGAGCAAGCAAGATTGAGCTATCAACACATGATGGGACTCAAGCTACTAGACAAGACCCCTCTTAATAGTACGACAAACCTATACTAGCAACCCGTTCTTCCAAACAAACACCAAGACCAGTAAAAGACTAGTAACACATCCTTAACCCTAGCTAGTCATACTTTTTCCTTGAGCATCTTCTTAAAGCTTGATGACACATATTTTCACTTCAAGTCCGGGTCATCGTCTTGACATTCATCAACCCATGACGCATCCTTTACTTGACCTCCATCAACACATGATGAGTCTTCTATTGACTTGATGATAAACTCATGATCATCTCCTCTTCGGGATCTTGATATGCATCAACACATGGTGCATCCTCTTCTTGAATCTTGACTTGATGACGATCAACTCATGATGCAATCCAAAGTCTTTATTACCCTAGAACATAACCTATTCATACAACTCATGGAAAATGTTAGTCCCACAATGATTAACATTAATTACCAAGATATATCTGCAATAAACACTTCTTAACAAGCCATTGCAGAAAGGTGCGGTACTACCGCCATTGATCACGCAGTAGTTCCGCTCTCCGGTAGTTCTGTTCACATAGGGCGGTCCTGTCGCTTCCCTTAGAGGTCCAAAACTGGCCCTCTCCAGAGATAACATACCGCCAACTAAAATTTGGAACTTCCGATGTGCGGGAGTTCTGCTCAGAATATGCAATCGTACCACGATACGGTAGTTCCGCAAAAAGAACTCCGGTACTACCGCTTTCCATGGGAGCACTCAAGCTCCAAAAAGGTGTCACTATGAAAAACACGTACCACCAACTAATCTTCGGTCCAACTGGGTTGCGGTTGTATCGCAACACTTTCCCGATCATACCGCAGCGTTAGTATCGCCAAGACAACATCGGTACTACCAACTTTCACTGAAGACTTTTTTAGAAACAAAACAAATGCAATGCATAACAAAAATGCACAAAATAAACTTTAAGCCACTAGGCATGATCCCTCTATTGTCTTTGCAATGCCATTTCTATGTTCTCTTCCATAATCCGGGACTAAGCCTTTAAAACAACTTGGCACACACATTAGTCCCATAAACACAATTGTAAATAATTGAATAAAAAGCGATATGAGTATATATGAACTACACAAGTTTTATATACTCAAAGGATATGTTTCAAAGTAGAGCTCCCCAATATATGTGAGTAAAGAAATATGGATCAATACTAACGAAACCACAAAACATAGAGTGAACTCCCCCTAAATGTGTGCATACACAAATGTGTAATAAAAACATATGCACATATTCAAGTTAGACTTTTAGTGGAGTTCTACCTATATTTTGGATCTAAAGAATGCACCAAGATGTAAGAATATGATGTCGAGTGCATACCTCCATGATTTTCACCTTTTTATCCAACTAAAACCACACAATAGGTATATCAAAAAAAAGTGTTAGTCTCACATATAGGTTTATCATTAATCACCAAAATATTCCATTAACTTATAATGATGGGTCTACATTCTTCAACCGAAGACGAAGCCACATGGGAATGAGAAGACCGTCTTAGATCTGAGTTTCCCTATTTCTTTACCGAGCCCACCGAATCTCGGGGACGAGATTATTTGTAAGGGGGTAGGTCTATAACATCCCAAAACTTTTATTTTGGGAAGATATAATAAAAATAAATGGGAAAATAATTTTGAGCACATCTATGTGGGAAAACTATTTATGCATGATTTTTGAAATTTTTGTATCAAGCAAATAATGAAATTTCATACGAGCAGCAACTTGTAAGAATTTTTTTTAGAAAATCAGAGAGCATATAAAATCCTAAAAAATTTACAAGAGAAACTATACAATGTCATAAGCCTGCACAAAACTTTTCATAAATTTTGGAGCATGATTGATAGGTTTAAAAATTAAGAAAAAAACTCACCGCTTTGGAAATTCAAGAACCATTTTTGAATTCACGCTCGCCCTTTTGGACCGAATCCAAGCCAGCCCAAAATCTGATCGCCAACTCTAGCCCACGCTCGCAGCTACTCTCCGACGTGTGGGCCCCACTCGCCGTAACCCACCGCCTACCTCGCCGCCCTCACTCGCCAACAGTGCCCACACGCCCTCGCCGCCCGCCGCCGCCATTGCTTTCAACGGCCGCCCACCATGTCGGTGCCTCACCTACCTCCGTCACCTCCGCCTGGCTCTCCCCATGCTGCCCAACTCTTAATGGCATTCAACCCCGCTCAAGCGAGACCCCGGCGAGCTCGCAAATTCTCGCCAGAATCTCACACGCTGCTCGTTGCTATTTAAGCCTCCAAGCACGTCACCATCTCTCTAGCTCACCCGTCATTCTATCTCGCGCTTTCTCCTAGCTTCTAGCTATTTGAATCGCCGAGAATGAGTGCATCATTCTCTGTTGGTGAGCAAGCTTCACCACCATTAGCTCGTGAGCTTCCTTGCCCTCACCACCGCGGCCACAATGCACCCCTTACCTCACTGATGTTATTTGTTTGCTTGATGTAGATCCAAGAACCCCATACTATGAATGCGCCATCATGTTCTTCACCTCTGGTGCACACTCCACTCGCACCTTCAGAGCTCGACATTTTGGTGAGCTTGAATCTCACCGACCGCATCATTTTGTGTCCTATACTTCATCGATGCTTCTCCCTCGATTGATGATGATCCACATCCAGGGAATCCCTCTAATCAACCTTCTTCCTCATTTCCAGCCGCCGCAACCCTTTCCCAGTTAGCCGCCACCTCGGTGAGTCTCTGGTCGAGTCCTTCTATCCCTACCATCCTCAGTATGAATGCAAGCTAATACGCACCTCTTTGTAGTATCTCCATCACTACAGTATACTGTCACCAAGACCCTCCTTTGCGCCGCCACTGCTCAACATCGCCAAGCCACTCCAGTCATCCCCCGACGCCTTCGAGGACCTTGGCGAGCTTCTAGTAGCCCTAGAGCTTTTACACGCATTAGATCAGATGATTAGCTAGTGTAGCATAGACTTCGTCATAGTCGGTCATGGCGTTGTGGGAAGCCTTGGTGCCACTGCTCCAGTGACCATTGCTCCCTGAGCCATTTCGCGTAGCATTGTAGTAACCTCCTAAAGCCAATGTGCACCGTCTTTTGCCGCCAATTTGCCTCAATCGCGAAAGCCACTTTGAGCTCGAGGAGCTCCACCACTCATTTGACATTGCACCATCTCCGGCCAGCTCTCCAGCCTCCAGCACCACCTAGTGGCATCGTCGTTGATAGAGGAACCCATTTTGCCCTTTTCCAGAACCACTCCGTGCCAACCTCGCCGCTGGTGAATTCGCCATGGTGCTCAACCGCGCGCAGCTCTGCTTCTCTTCTCCTCTCTCCCCCTCTCTCTGCCAGTGGGCCCAGGTAATTAGTAGATGTTTAGCACTAATTAACAGAGTTTAAAAGGTACTAAGCCTATGACAAGTAGGACCAAATTAAAAGAATAACAGAAATCTAATTTCAAATGTCTTTACCAAATGTGTCACTGACATGTCGGACTGCCTCTGGTTTATAGATAAAATCAATAAAACAAAAATATGAGTCACAAACAAGTAGGAACATGTAAGTTCATAAAATCAAAAAAATGCAAAAAAAAAATCGCTTTTAGTTCAAAGGAAAATATGTTTACTTTACTAGAAAGAGTAAACCTCAATAGAACTCAAAGGAAAATATACTTTCTCTTTTGGAAAACATAAACCCTCAGAAAAATCATTTTCAACTTCAATACTTTTTGTAATTTCATGAATTTTCAAACCGAAGCAATTAAAACATTAATAACTTTAGCATACAAAATCCAAATTGAATGAATCATTTTTATTAATTCATATAAAATCATGATCTACCTGAATATGCCAAAATATTTGGATTTTTTTATTATTGAAATTATTTTTTATATTTGATTTGCTTCCGTCTATTTTGATTAGCCGTCGATTGTCAGAACGACTTTTGCAACGATTCTCCATCCTCATATTCAGAGAAACCAGAGCAAGACAAGCAACCCCTTTGACCATGTTGATCCTACTATTTTAATTATTGTACTTCTTTTTGCAAAATCTATTATGTATGTGTGTATGTTTGATTAAGATTGTTATATTCGTGGTAAACGGTAGTCGTAATCCTATTTGATGCATAAACCTTCTTGAAATATTGATATCCTTACTATTGTAGCCATTAGGCTATGATATAGATAATAGATGATGTCAATTTGGGAATTTTGAGTGCGAGTATCGCACAATTTCTTAGTCAAACTATAGTTTTTACTAAAATTTGCTAAACAGGATGACATGATGAACATAAAATTGAGAATTTTGAAATGATGGTCCAGAGGAGTTTACCTCTATTATTTTGTATATAAATAAATAAAAAACTTAGTTTGCGACGCGTGCGAGTTATATTATATTATGAGAAGTGTGAGAGGTGTATCTCACAAGTAGATAGGGCGAGATCCTCGCCTAGGTCAATTAAGGACCGAATGCCTGCAAGTCCTATCTAAGCCTAAGTGTACAACCACATGTGCTGGTATGGGACGACATTAGCTAATTAAGTCATTGAAAACTAGTCTTGCATGTTGGTTGGCCGTAGTAGTGCGAGCATGTGTGATCGCTCGAAGGGGCCCCCTTCACCACGGTGTTGGGAACAAAGCTTGCCGACATAACGGCGAATGCCTCACTAAGAGGGGGTGTACTCCGGTGAAGTGAGGGTGTTCATTTGCTAGGCAACTGTAAGGTCGGGACTAGATGATGTAAAGGCTTCGACGCGTGTTGTAGACTGCTTACCAAAGGTCGTGAGCGGTGGTATCGACGGATGGCAAACAAGCTAGAGAATTTGTGTACAGTGGGTAAAGTTGTACACCTCTGTAGAGTGCAAATCTATTTAAATAGCGCACTCGCTGTTATGAG
Source organism: Hsuehochloa calcarea (assembly GCA_036346395.1). NCBI lineage: Eukaryota > Viridiplantae > Streptophyta > Magnoliopsida > Poales > Poaceae > Hsuehochloa > Hsuehochloa calcarea. The sequence continues at coordinate 40,735,362 of CM070610.1, read as the reverse complement.
TGTGCTTAGTCAGTCTTAATTGATATAGTCTTGATTTTTATAAAAATAGTTTTGTTAGAAAATGTGGGAAATGGTTTGTTGGTTTATATTTGAGTTGAGTACCATGTCTATGGCTAAAAATAAGATGTTGTTCGCAGTTTTGGAAATATGCCCTAGAGGCAACCATAAAGATGATTATGTTTCAATATGTTTATCACATTGGATAATGTGTTATCTTGTTCATAGAATAATATCAATAATATTTATTATCAAGTATGTGAATTGATTGTGAAACTCTATATTTCTGTGATGATTATTCTTAAACGTTCCCTGGTCGAAAACATATGAGAACACATATGAATAGACTAGCATATGTATTGGTTGATGACTATGTTTCACAAGTCATGGATATGGAGATATCAAACCAATAATATGGACACATGTTAGAGAACATGGTGTTGGAAAAGACCCACCTTGAGACATTGTTGAGATTGTTATGATTCTATGTATCATTAGTTGGTCTCAAGCAATGATGATGTACAATCTTTAGACCTGATATCAGCATGGTTTCCTATATATGTAGTAGCACTCTTAAGGGTTGCTAAACGCTACTCGTAAATGGGTAGTTATAAAGGTAGCTTTCAGGTATGCTATGAAATATACGGAGGGATGTGACTGGTTGGATATGGGATTTGCCCTTCTAACATAACAGGAGAGATGTCTCTGGGCCCTTCATTGTGGTCGGATAAAGAAAGTACATGATCATGCCTCTAGTGGCCGAAGTGTCGACCACATAAAGTTATTCGACACTTGATCGAGAAAGTATTGACCAGTCTATGGATTTCAACCAGACATCGTGAGGTAAAGGGAGTATATACGAGAAGATCTTTCAGTTCGGTCAGATATGGACTAGTCGTATGGAGATACGAGCTGGTCGTAGGCTGGTCGAACATGGCCACTAAGTGGTCAGAACCTAGTCGTAAGGAGTTACGAATTGGTCGAGACCAAATATGAACTTGTCGTATAGAGATACGTGCTAGTTGTTAGTGATATGGACATGATCGTAGATCATATTGCATTAACGTTCGTCTGATATATTCTATGTGTGTTTGGAAATCATTATGTGCTGCTAGGTACCGCTCACGACTAGTGATCAGAAAAGAGTTTCTCAGTCACAACCGATTACATATGAATCTATAGGGTCGCACACTTAAAGGGCTGGGATTTGATTTGGATGGTGATCTGAATTCTTGTAGGCCTCGAGTTCGTAATGGGCCTCAAGTTCGAGACCCATCATGGATGCCTATAAATAGAGGGACAAAGGCAAGGGCCTGATGACGGTCTTTTGAAGAACTTCCCAAACCCTAATTGCCACGCCTTCCTCAACCACGCCGCAGTACTAGCACTCCACTGTGGTGTCCCTACCCCATACGTGTGTATACCTTGGAGGTGTTGTTGTGACGCATCAGCACTAGGACGATCTGCAACTCACTACGACCACTCGGAGGAGCAAACGCGCGGCGAGTACATCTACTCGGAGGAGCAAACGCGCGGCGAGTACATCTACTCGGAGGAGCAGGTGCGCGGCGAGTACAACTACTCGTAGGAGAAGATATGCGGTGAGTACGACTACGACCACATCATCTCGCTACATCGACTCTACTTTCGCTACGAGTCGGCGCGTCTAGTGGTTATCTCGTGATCTATTACTAGCAGAGGTTCCTTGGTTGCACCATAAATTTTTGTTTTGTGCTATCGTAGTCTTCCCGCGATCCTTCAGTGGTATCAGAGCCATCCCGTCTAGTTTTAGATTCGAAATAGATGCATATTGTGATTTGTGGTGGTTGATATGATCGTCCATGCGCGGTGGTCGCAAGATGGGTTCATTTTCGTTATTCCGTGATCGTGCTTTCATGGTCGTATCACGACTTGCCTCTACCGGTCGGTTTCCGCCATCGGGGTAGACAGTGATCGTAAAACCATTGGAACACGTGAAGATCAATCTGGTTGATCAAATCGGAGTTGCGATCGAATAGGACCAGATGGTTTATTGCGCTTGTTTGATGATCACACTGCATGACACTCCTACCGGTCGGAATTCCGCCATCGGAGTATGCCGCAGTGTGTGGTCGCATCAAGGCAATGATCAGATTGGTTTGGAATAGGGTTAATATGATTAATTCGATGATTTCAAAGGCTCGGTTACGTTAATAAGATTCATGTCCTGAAAAAAAATTGAGCGCGAGGGGCGCTGCCCCTTCGAACCCCGCCTGCTAACCGGCGCTAGTGGGACCGTCTTGCTGGGTATTCGTACCGCGCCTTATAGGTAGTATGTGTTCTTATCACCCTATAGAATGCGATTCTATGCCTAACTTGTTTTTGCAGGTTTTGTGAATTGTATGACCCATGATGTATGAGATGCATGTATGTGTGTAATGTTCATGACATGTGTGTCATGTTTATTGCAACCCAAGGCTGTCTATATTTGTATAACAATATGCGTGTCGACTTGTAGTGCTTTTTCTCTCCTTGTAATTTATTACTAGTGCTATTAGAAGTAATGGCTTAGTGGGAGTTCATGGAGGATTTGGCCACTTGGAGACATGGCGAATAGGAAGCTCGGTGATGGAGATCACCATGTGGAAGGGCCATACTATATCACAATGCAATTTGATTATTTGTGAATGCCTTTATATTCCTATTCATTTATTTCTATGCATGTTATTTAATTGCTTTAAATGCTTTTAACATGGTAGAAGTAAAATTCTCTCACATAATATTAAGTTAAATTGATGCCCTCCTAATTAGCTGCATCATCCAAAGTCATGTATTTTTAATGGTAGGTCTTGCTAAAGCAGAGTGACATTAACATTCCTTGACTAGATGTGTTTGTGTCGGACACTTACACGCACATCATTGGTTTAACTTGACAAGGTCATCATAACAGTTATGGACTTTGGGGCATAGGGTTGGGTGCCAGAGTATAGAGATGATGCCCAACAACAAGAGTCATATAGAGATATGATTAGCAAAGGGTTGCTTACCAAATTCACTAATCTGTAGCAGTGATGCCAAAGCTCACTAGTAGATTAACTGATTGCAAATCTTGAATTACTAAATGTCATAAGAGGGATATGGTATTCAGTGGGAGTATTTTTATTAAATTGTTTAATAGAAGTTACTTTTCATGAACATACGTCTTAGTTTTGTATATGTTATGTTGTAGATCATGGCACCAACTGCTGTACTTACATCTAGTTTTGCTTTACGTTCGATACTTGATAAGGAAAAACTGAATGGAACAAATTTTTGCAAATTGGTCCCGCAACCTAAGGATTGTTCTTAAGCAAGATAAAAAGGAACATGTTCTAGAGGAACTAATTCCTGATGTGCCTGCTGAGAATGCTGATGTTGCTCTTAAAACAGCCTATAAAAAGGTATGTGATGAGTCCCTAGATGTTAGCTGTCTCATGCTTGTTGCCATGAACTCAGACCTTCAGAAGCAGTTTGAGAATATTGAGGCCTACCATATAATCGTGGCGCTCAAAGGCATGTTTGAGACACAAGTAAGAACTGAGAGATATGAGATCTCAAAGAAATTGTTTGGGAGTAAGCTAGCTGAGGGTAGTCCGGTGAGCCCACATGTGATCAAGATGGTTGGTTACACACAGAGCTTGGAAAAACTTGGTTTTCCACTTAGTCAAGAGTTGGCTAGAGAATTGATTCTTGCTTCGCTTCCTGCAAGCTATGGGCAGTTCATTCTGAAATTCCATATGAATGGCTTAGACAAGAATATCATCGAACTGCATATGATGCTCAAGACTGCAGAGGATAGCATTAAGAAAAGCAACTGTCATGTGATGATGGTGCAAAAGAGTACAAGCTTCAAGAAGAAGGCTAAGACTTGGGTCAAAGGTAAGGGCAAGGCTAAAGTTTTGGATGGGATCCAAGCTAACAAGCGTAAACCCAAGACTAAGTTCGGCACGACTCAAGAGAGTGAATGCTTTTAATGCAAGGAGCTAGGCCATTGGAAGAGGAACTGTAAGAAATTCCTGGCTGATCTAAAAGAATGGTGAGACTAAACCTTCCACTTCAGGTATTAATGTTATAGATGTTTTTCTTGCTGATTCTTCTGTTATCTCTTGGGTATTTGATACCGGATCGGTTGCTCATATTTGCAATTCGATGCAAAGTCTAACAAAGAGTAGGAGAATTGCAAGGGGCGAGATGGATCTTCGCGTCGGGAATAAAGCAATGGTTGCTGCATTAGCCGTCGGGACTTTGCCATTACTTTTGCCCTCATGATTTATTATGGAATTAAATAATTGTTACTATGTTCCAGCCATAAGTACAAACATCATCTCTGCCTCATGTTTGATGGTAGAGGGTTATAAATTCATTATTGAGAACAATGGTTGTTCTATATTTTTGAATGAAATGTTTTATGGCTATGCTCCTGTTTTGAATGGGTTGCTTATTCTAAATCTTGATGGTGCACCTATCTATAATATTAATGCAAAGAGCCTTCGGCCTAATGATATGAATTCCACTTTTATTTGGCATTGTCGTTTGGGTCACATAAGTGAGAAACGTATGAAGAAGCTCCATGATGATAGAATTCTAAACTCATTTGATTTGGAATCATTTGAAATGTGTGAATCTTTCCTACTTGGTAAGATGACCAAGACACCTTTCACTGGTCGGAATGAGAGGGTGTCCGACTTGTTGGCACTCATACATACTGATATATGTGGACCAATGAGCACGACAACTAGAGGTGATTTTCAGTACTTCATTACTTTCACCGATGACTATAATAGATATGGATATATCTATTTAATGAGGCACAAGTCGGAATCCTTTGAAAAGTTCAAGGAGTTCCAGAGTGAGGTACAAAATCAATTTGGCAAGACAATAAAATCCTTACGATCTGATCGCGGAGGTGAATTTTTGAGCCATGAATTTGGTGATCATTTGAAGCAATGTGGAATTGTTCCAAGGCTTACACCACCGGGCACTCCACAATGGAATGGGGTGTCCGAGCGGCGTAATCGAACCTTGTTGGACATGGTTCGATCGATGATGAGCCAATCAGATCTGCCATTGTATTTTTGGGGTTATGATCTGGAAACTGTAGCTTTCACTTTAAACAGGGTATCATCTAAATCAGTAGATAAGACACCATAAGAGATATGAACTGGGAAGAGTCCTAGCTTATCTTTTTTAAAGATTTGGGGATGTAATATCTATGTTAAACGTTTGACGTCTGATAAACTCACACCCAAGTCAGATAAATGCTTCTTTATATGATATCCTAGGGAAACCAAAGGATATTATTTCTACAACCAGGAAGAAGGCAAAGTTGTTATTACCCGAAATGGTGTCTTTTTGGAGAAAGAGTTTCTTTTAAAAGGAGTCATGGGAGGAAGGTGCAACTCAAGAAATTCAGAAACGTCTGAAGTGTTTCAACTCCTACCGAACCTCTACAGATGAACAAAATATAGTTGAACCTGTTGATGAGGCATCACTCCCACATAGATCTAAAAGGTCGCGTTAATTGCCTATAAGGTACGGGCATGACGTATTATTATTGAATAATGATGAGCCTAAGACTTATGAGGAAGCGATGATGGACCTAGACTCTAAGAAATAGCTTGGAGCTATGAAATCCGAGATAGACTCCATGAGAGACAATCAGGTTTGGAACCTAGTCGATCCACTTGATGGTGTTAAAACTATTGAGTGCAAATGGATCTATAAGAAAAAGATTGACATGGATGGAAATGTTCACATTCATAAAGCTCGACTAGTCGCAAAAGAGTTTCGACAAGTTCAAGGAGTCAACTACGATGAGACTTTCTCACCAGTAGCGATGCTTAAATCTATACGGATCATTCTTGCTATTGCTACATATTTCGACTATGAGATATGGCAGATGCATGTTAAAACGGCTTTACTTAATGGAAACCTAAGTGAGGATGTATACATGACCCAACCTGAAGGTTTTGTCGATCCAAAGAATGCTAGTAAAGTCTGCAAACTTCAGAAATCCATTTATGGGTTGAAGCAAGCATCTCGGAGTTGGAATTTATGTTTTGATGAGGCAATCAAAAGGTTGGTTTCGTCAAAAACAAAGAAGAACCTTGTGTTTACAAGAAGGTTAGAGGGGGCACACTTGTAATTCTAATCTTATATGTGGATGACATATTATTGATTGGGAATGACATTCTTATGCTGGAATCCGTTAAGGCATCATTGAAAATAGTTTTTCTATGAAGGACCTAGTAGAGGCAGCATATATCTTAGGTATAAAGATCTATAGAGATAGATCAAGAAGGCTAATTGGATTAAGCCAAAGTATTTATATATATTGACCACGTGTTGATTCGGTTCAACATGCAGAATGCCAAGAAAGGGTTCTTGCCTATGTCACATGGCATAAGTCTTAGCAAGAGTCAGTGTCCTTCGACAAATGATCAGCGAGACCGTATGAATGGTATTCCATATGCTTCGGCTATTGGATCTATCATGTATGCCATGTTATGTACTCGACCAGATGTATCATATGCTCTAAGTGTTACAAGCAGATACCAAGCTGATCCCGGTGAAGGTCACTGGACAGCTGTGAAAAATATTATTAAGTACCTGAGAAGGACTAAGAATGCGTTCCTAGTTTATGGCGGTGATGAAGAGCTCGTTGTAAATGGTTACACCAATACAAGCTTCCAAACCAACAAAGATGATTAACGTTCGCAATCTGGTTTTGTATTCAGTTTGAATGGAGGAGCAGTGAGCTGGAAAAGTTCCAAGTAAGAGACGGTTGCTGATTCTATGACGGAGGCCGAGTACATTGCAGCTTCTGAAGCTGCGAAAGAAGATGTTTGGATAAGGAATTTTATTGCTGAGTTGGGTGTGGTTTCGAGTGCCTCGAGCCCAATGGATCTCTATGGTGACAATAATGGAGCCATTGCGTAGGCTAAGGAGCCTAGATCCCATCAGAAGTCCAAGCATATACTTAGGCGTTATCATCTTATTCGCGAGTTGGTCGATAGAGGAGATGTTAAGATATGCAAAGTTCATACGGATTTAAATATTTTTGATCCGTTGACAAAGCCTCTCACATAGCCAAAGCATGAGGCGCACACAAGGGCTATCGGTATTAGATACCTTAATGATTGACTCTAGTGCAAGTGGGAGACTGTTGGAAATATACCCTAGAGGCAATCATAAAGATGATTATATTTCATTATGTTCATAACATTTGATAATATGTTATCTTGTTCATAGAATAATATCAATAATATTTATTATCAAGTATGTGACTTGATTGTGAAACTCTATATTTCTGTGATAATTATTCTTAAACATTTCCTGGTCGGAAACATATGAGAACTGTGGATATCATGGGGATATGCTCCAGATCTTAGGATGATGTGACAATTGCCAATGGTGTTAACGGTTTGTCGTTTCACGTGTTTTCGATAAAGTTTCAGAACTGTCAGGTGACAGGCGGTCTGACCGGCCATAGCATGGCGGTCCGACCGGTCCCAAATCGGTCGGACCGACCATAAGCGGCGGTCGGACCGGCAGTGACCAAATGTGTCAAAATGAGCTGGGCCAAAAATAGAGGGTGTAGGCAAGAGAGGAGATTCTATTGCACTTGGTCCCATAATTTTTGGAGTCTCCAGTGAAAAGTTCTATTGGTTTGATATTTCCAGTAGGTTTCGATTTTCGGGTTGAAAATCGGCTAAGTCCTTTTGGGCGGTCGGAACGGCCTATAGCTGGCAGTCCGACCAGCAAGGCTGGTGGTCTGACCGGCCCTAAGGGGCGGTCGAACCGGTTGTCACTTGAACGTCGACCTTCGTAGCGGCGTTGTTCGTTGGTTAGGTCAAAGTCATGAGTTTCAGGGCATATGTACTGCATGATGCATGTTTTGACTAACATGGGTTAAGTTGTGAAGAACTTGTTCCCAATTTCGGTTTACTTGTCTATCGTTGTGCAGGTTGCTTAGTGGTCAACGACGGTCAACGGCGATGAAGATCGGGACTAGGCTTGGAGAGTTGAGGTCCAGAACGATCGACGATGCCGGGTGAGGTCAATGACTCAAGCGTGACACAAGATGGATAAGGGTGACCTATTAGCAAATCCGAGGCGCAAGATGGCGCTAGGTGAAGCTGTTTAGGTCAAAAGGTTAAAGACAAGGCGCATGCGCGCGTGCGCAGGTGACCCGTTTGTTTTGGGCCTTAACAGGAGCCCAATAGGATCAAACTTCTAGAAGGTCTAAGCCTCCACTATAAATAGGAGAGGGTGGTGGCTGCACCACCCTTTGACCCTCTTTATATTAGAAAACCCTAATTTTATTTAGGGAGGGCTAGGCGTGGAGGCTAGGGTTCTTGAAGGTTTGATTGGATTTTTGTGCTCTTGGATTGACCACTGATCCTTGATGGAGTGGGTGTAATCCAGCATCAATCACATTTTAATCTATGCAAGGTTTGCTTGAGATAAGTCTCTTTTCGTTCTTGCTCTCAATTTCGTGATTTTAGGGCTTTCATTGATCCACGAGTTTTTTCTTGATATCGTCACATGGATTAGCTTCATGTGTTGTGTGGGAACTCATCTAGGATCTTCGTGATCATCAATCACCCACGAGCAAGCGATTGGATCTAGTTTTCACTTTTGCTCGGTTTTAGACCTTTCTCCAATCAGATCGTAAAGGATCTTTGTTTGTCCAAGAATTATCATAATTGTTGATTGGAATAGGTCATTAATATCATATAGAAGGTGTATACCAAGTTTCATGAAGTTTGGAGTTGAGAATCAAAAGTTAGATCTATTTGCAACTTCGTCATTAGGGCTGTTCTTGCTGTTCTGGAGCCTGGCGGTCAGACCGCCCGAGGGCACCGGTCCGACCAATTTGGTCAGCGGTTCGACCGCCACTAACACAGCGGGCAGACCGCCAGTACTGATTTGTGCTTTAGCTTGTGTTGATTTTTATCGTATTATTTAGGGGTTAAATTGGATTCAATACTAGTCTTCCGCTGTACTAGTATATTGATCTTCATAGCTTCCTCATAGCTATTGGAGTGAAATTGTGTTGAATTCATAATTTGTGAATAAGTGAGCGTGCTCCTATTCACCCCCCCCCCCCTCTAGTCGCCTTTTCGATCCAATAAGAACACATATGAATAGACTAGCATATGTATTTGGTTGATGACTATGTTTCATAAGTCTTGGATATGGAGATATCAAACCAATAATATAGACACATGTTAGAGAACATGGTGTTGTAAAAGACCCACCTTGAGTCACTGTTGAGATCGTTATGATTCTATGTATCATTAGTTGGTCTCAAGCAATGATGATGTATAATCTTTAGACCTGAGATCAGCATGATTTCCTACATATGTAGTAGCACTCTTAGGGGTTGCCAAACACTACTCGTAACTGGGTAGTTATAAAGGTACCTTTCGGATATGCTATGAAATATGCGGAGGGATGTGACTGGTCGGATATGGGATTTGCCCCTCCTAACATAACAGGAGAGATGTCTCTGGGCCCCTCGTTGTGGTCGGATAAAGAAAGTGCGTGGCCATGCCACTAGTGGTCGAAGTGTCGACTGCATGAAGTTATTCGACACTTGATCGAGAAAGTATTAAACAGTCCATGGATGATACAAAATCTCACCTGGAATTCAACCAGATATCGTGAGGCAAAGGGAGTATACACGAGAAGGTCTTTCAGTTCGATCAGATATGGACTAGTCGTATGGAGATACGAGCTGGTCGAACATGGTCACTAAGTGGTCAGAATCTGGTCGTAAGGAGTTACGAATTGGTCGAGACCAAATATGAACTGGTCGTATAGAGATACGAGCTGGTCATTAGTGATATGGACCTAGTCATATATCATATTGCATTAAGGTTCGTCTGATATATTCTATGTGTGTTTGGGAATCACTATGTGCTGCTAGGTACCGCTGACGACTAGTGGTCGAAAAAGAGTTTTCGAGTCACAACCGATTACACATGAACCTATAGGGTCGCACACTTAAAGGGCTGGGGTTTGATTTGGATGGTGATCCGAATTCTTGTAGGCCTCGAGTTCGTAATGGGCCTCAAGTTCGAGACCCATCATGGATGCCTATAAATAGAGGGGCGGTGGCAAGGGGTGGGATAACGATCTTTTGAAGAACTTCCTGAAACCCTAATAGCCACACCTTCCTCAACTACGCTGTTGTTGCTAGCACTCCAGCGCGTGGTGTCTCTGCCCCGTACGTGTGGATACCTTGGAGGTGTTGTTGGGAAGCATCAGCACTAGGACGATCAACAACTCACTACGACCACTAGGAGGTGCAGACGCGCGACGAGAACATCTACTCAGAGGAGCGGGCGCGCGGCGAGTACGACTACTAGGAGGAGGAGATGTGCGGCGAGAACGACTACGACTGCATCACCTCACTACATCGACTCTACTTCCGCTATGAGTCGACACGTCTAGTTGTAATCTCGTGATCTATTACTAGCAGAGGTTCCTTGGTTGCGCGGTAAAAAATTTTATTTTGTGCTATCGTAGCCTTCCCGCGATCCTTCACCGAGGAGGGTTGCGAGTTGTTATTTATTCAATTACTTGCTTGTTATACTTTACCTATTTAATTTCTCTTTAAATTTCCATTGCAAAATACTACGTATTGATATGGCAAATAAAATTTTCTTAATGCTGAAAACAACTTATAGCATAGAGCCATATTCTTTGATAAGCTTTGCATTTATAGTATGTTGTGATACTCTACAAGTCTTGCTGGGTACGCAATATACTCAATCTTGCTTAAATTATTGTTCAGACATAGAGGATGAGCCTACGCTGGACGACGCTTTCTTCGCACCCGGTACCAGAGGGTTCGGTGATAGGTCTTTCTAGAACTTGTCTCTTATAGGTTACCTGAGAGTTCGGATGGGCATATCACTGGACCATTTTGGTTTGTTTACTGTGCTTTCCGCTGCACTTTGTTGATACTTGGGTTTTATTTGGTCGGTCGGGCCTTATGATGTAAATTATGTAATCATCTAAGTTATGCACCATCTTTGTTTCATTTTGTATGGATGTGATTATCAATGTTGTGAATGTGTGTACTGACCACTATTATAGGATTATAGGACTAGTACGGTATACACACGAGGGCTTCGGGTATTTAAAGCCCAGGGTCCGACACTTTTTACAATTTTACCACTATTGAGATCCTACTACTCATATTGTCATGTGTAGTCTAACTAATTCCTAAGTAATTTGAATCATTAGATAAAAAGGAATTGATGGCCATATTGAATTAAGTGTACCGAAAAAGAGCTCTATGCTTAACCATTCCTAGCAGTCGATCGATCCGAAATCACATTGTCACATAATTAGAAGTGGGAGTACTGACTCCATACCATACCATATATATATATATATATATATATATATATATATAGAGGACGCCCGTTTCGTAACTAATTCCTAAGTAATTTGAATCATTAGATAAAAAGGAATTGATGGCCATATTGAATTAAGTGTACCGAAAAAGAGCTCTATGCTTAACCATTCCTAGCAGTCGATCGATCCAAAATCACATTGTCACATAATTAGAAGTGGGAGTACTGACTCCATACCATACCATACATATATACATATATACATATATATATATATATATATATATATATATATATATATATATATATATATATATATATATATATATCGTTTAGATCTCTGAGTACATACTCCCGCTTCGAATATACCATTTAAATAAATATACTTCTTTATCATTTTTAGTATACTTAAATACCAATTATAAGATACTCTAATGCGACTTGATTGAAAAAATTTCATTGGAGTCCTTTATTTTATTTTTTTGCTATATACCCTTTTTCATATATAAAAGAAGTATATACACAAATTTAGCTATAAAAGGTGGACTTTAATGATTTTTTACATAGAACTCACTTTGGGGTATCTTATAATTAATCATTATTGGAGTATGCTCAAATAGATAAAGAGGTATCATCATACGATTTAAGTAGTATATGAGAAGCGGGAGTACGTACTCCCAGGAGTACTATATCATTTTCATATATATATATATATATATATAACTATATATAAATTTATTGCTTCTTGCTCACCCAACCAAGTCGAAAAACATTCGAGATCCCTCGAAAATAAAAAGAAAACCATTCCTGGTATTTATGGGTATGGGTGCCAAGCGGAAAAGTATCCTCTGACATTCTTTAGCAATGTCACGTGCTACGATACCATGACATTGCTGGTCGCCGTTTGATCAAAAATGGAAGGATGAGAGTGTGTTTGCACTGTAGCCAATAATGCAGGGAAAATACTATAGCATCGATACTATTAATGAATGTTGTAGCATTACTGTAGCGGATCTGGGCGTTCTTCCCGGATCGGACGATTCAGATCCGCCGAATGTCATAGCACTGTTGCTCTCTACCATTCTCTTTGCAATGTGAGAGGATCTGATCCGGTGCCAAGCCTATTCATACAAGGAACGTAAAACGTTCATCCAACGTCACAGGCTAGCAAGTGAAACTTTAACTAAAACAATTTGATCTTTCAAATTAAAATTTCAAACTTCTAACCAGGATTAATTTGCAAACTTTTAACTTGAAGATCACAGCTTTCAAATTGAAATTCCCAACTTTCATCTCACTAATACTAGAAAAAAGAAGTAGTTTTCACTAGCTAACTAGTTAACTAGTGAGCGTTCGCGGCAATCTCCCAGGTTAATGAGACGGAGGAAATGAGCGTTCACGACGCACGCACGTACGCACACAAATCTTTGCGACGAGAAAAGCATCTCGATAACGACCTCAAATAGGCAGATATACGGATCGATCGTATCAAAGCAAGGTTGCGAAAGGTGGATGCAGACGCGCACTATCCGTGATCGCCCGCATCACCGGCCGAAGCATCCATCTTCCTATAAATATGCCCGCTAAACTCGGCATAATTCGTCGTGCGATCACAATATAATCAGCTGCTGCAGTTAGGGGTGAAGAAGACTAGCTAGTGAGCATACGTGCATAAACAGATTAATACAGCCGCTAATCACATAGCTAGCAGCAGCAATGGATGTGGAGAGCCGGGTGGCGAATGGCCGCGAGGAGGCAGCGGTCACGGTGGACTGGAGGGGCAGGCCGTGCAAGCCGCGCGAGCACGGCGGCGTGAGGGCCGCCGCTTTCCTGCTAGGTACCGTGCGTATGCGTTTCGATCGAATAAATGCAGATGATTGACGACGATGGCGGTGCGTGTGGGTGTGCAGGGATGCTTGCGCTGGAGATGATGGCGGTGGCGGCGGTGGGCAACAACCTCATTACCTACGTGTTCGGCGACATGCACCTCCCGCTCGCCGAGGCGGCCAACGTCGTCACCAACTTCGTTGGGACCGTCTTCCTCCTCGCCCTCCTGGGTGGCTTCCTCGCCGACTCCTACCTCGGCTGCTTCCCCACCATCCTCGGCTTCGCCCTCGTCGAGCTCTCGGTACTCACAACACACCCTAGTCCTACTACATAGCAGCTTATCCATCACAATCAACATGTATAATAAGCATGTTGTTTCTTCACCACGCCGTGCGTGCATGCACTCACCAAGGGGTTCGTGCTGCTGTCGGTGCAAGCGCACTTGCCGCAGCTCAGGCCACCGCCCTGCGACATGGCCTCCGGCGCCTGCGAGAAGGCCGGCGGGTTCCAGGCGGCCGTCTTCTTCGCCGCGCTGTACCTCATCGCGCTCGGCAGCGGCTGCCTCAAGCCCAACATGATCGCTCTCGGCGCCGACCAGCTCGCCGGCGACGGCGGGGCGGCGCGGCTGCTCCCGACCTACTTCAACGCGGCCTACTTCAGTTTCTGCGCCGGCGAGCTCGTCGCGCTCACGGCTCTCGTCTGGGTGCAGACGCACTCCGGGATGGACGTCGGCTTCGCCGTCTCCGCCGCCGCCATGGCGGCGGCGCTCGCCTGCGTGGCGTCCGGCGCGCCCTTGTACCGGAACAAGCTGCCGACGGGCAGCATCTTCACGCCCATTGCAAGAGTAAGACAGTAGATCACTCTGGGTTTCATGTACATATGTCACATTTCCTAATTAAGACGGCTAAGCGTTTGGGACAGTATCCATATATGTGCCATCTCTCAAGCATGCCAAGTTTAATTTGCAAGATATTATTATGCCCTTAAAATGAACATATTTATATGATAGCCGATTAGTCATGACTGATGATTACTTCGTGATTAATCTATGGGCCCTTAATCTATATCCTTTTTATGACCAATGATTTGCCTCTAGGAAAACGTGAAACAAAGTAGGTATTTGCTGCAGGTACATTTCATGTTTGATGGGAAGTTACTTCAGTCATCACACGACCGATATCTGCAGTTGCATGTGTTCACTATATATGCCAGGTTAATTAATGTGAAATCGGTACAACCTTTTTTGCTGTTCATGTAATCAGGTTAATGTTAATTACTTAAGGTCAACGTAGATATATGATAGTACTTTTTACCGCGTCAATCACATAAACTTGTGCCTGTTTAGAACGCAACATTTCTTTAGGAATTTGGCAGTTTTCTTTTTATCAGAGGATGAACAGTAGTTTGCCATTGATTGCATTTACCTTCCTGCTTTCTGGATACTGTAAAGTCTGAAAAAAAATCCCTTGTACTTTACCGCAAAATTATGCAGGTCTTTGTTGCTGCCTTCGCCAAAAGGAGTCAAACCTGCCCTTCTAGCTCCTCCAACCTTGCCAACGCCGCCGGCGACGTCCATCAACCAACACGCCGCGACGGCACCTTCCGTCATGCCGACAAATTCAGGTCGCCATTTCATCCATGGTTCAGCAGAGATGGACCAAACTTGCACAAAGGCCTTTAACAATCAGCATTTTCCAGCACACATATCTAGCAGTACATGACATCAGTCTTGATGCCCACTTACACGGTGACCTGTACTACAGGTTCTTGGACAAGGCGTGCATTAGGGCAGCAGCGCAGCGGCAAGGCGCCGAGGCGAAGCCGGCGAGCCCCTGGAGGCTCTGCACAGAGTCGGAGGTCCAGCAGGCCAAGACGCTCCTCGCGGTGGTACCCATCTTCGCGTGCACCATCGTGTTCAACACCATCCTGGCGCAGCTCCAGACATTCTCGGTGCAGCAGGGTGCCGCCATGGACACGGCGCTGGTCGGCGGATTCCGAGTCCCGCCGGCATCGCTTCAGGCCATCCCCTACGCCGTGCTGCTCGGCCTCGTCCCGGCGTACGAGCTCCTCCTCGTCCCGCTCTCGCAAAGGCTCACTGGGACTGGGTCCACGATCACCCCGCTCCGGCGCGTCGGCGTGGGCCTCTTCGCCGTCGCCTTCTCCATGGTTGCCGCGGCCGTCGTCGAGCGCAGGCGGCGCGGCGTGGCCGCCATCGGCGAGCGCATGTCTGTGCTGTGGATCGCGCCGCAGTTCCTCATCTTCGGCGTGTCGGAGATGTTCACGGCCGTGGGGCTCATCGAGTTCTTCTATGAGCAAGCCGCCGCTGGCATGCAGGCGTTCATGACGGCGCTGACCTACTGCTCCTACGCCTTCGGTTTCTTCCTCAGCTCGGCGCTCGTGTTGCTGGTGAACAAGGCCATGGCGGGGCACTCTAGCGCCAGCGACTGGCTGAGCGACAATGACCTGAACAAGGATAGGCTGGACCTCTTCTATTGGATGCTTGCTGCCCTTAGCGCCATCAACTTCTGCTGCTATTTGCTCTGTGCAAGGTGGTACAACTCCGGCGCAGATGCAGCTGAATCTGCTTTTGCTCAGGTTGCAGCAGAGGGCAAAGGCAATGGCAATGGCAAGGAGATCATCATCCGAAGCAACTTGATCATCTGAAATATAGCGGCCTCTCGTTCTATAAGAAATGCAGAGCATACATAGCATTATTATTGCAGGGATGTGTAATTTAGTAGAAGCATTAGTACTGTTTTGAACCTTAGTTAGCAAAAGCTATTGGCAGGCTGGCAGCAGTTTGACATGACAAAGCCAACCACATAGCATATATTCAGGAAATACAGCACTATGATTGTATGAACACAAAGTGACCACATAATGCATGGAATTGGAACCTACTGCACTGCCAGATATACCATTAAAACTAAATCCTAAAAATTCCAAAATCATATTTTTTAATAAAAAAAACTCCAATAGCAACCCCACTCATCCAAATATCCCTTCAGTCAATATGACATCCATTGGCTGCAAGTATAAATCACAGGCATTTAAAATTGAAAAGACGCAGCACACATCACAGGTAGCTTCTCAGATCACAGCTCAGAAGCATGATGAGATTAGCAGATCATAGCTATTCGCAAGGATGAACCACACCGATAATAGTTAAACAACTCCTCTGACATGTAAAAGCTAATAATGTACAGATATGGGATAACCCGGTAGCAAAAGTTTATCTGTTACAGACTGGTTTAAGAGTATTGGTGTCCTCTATTAACAACGCATAAGGTATTCCCGCATCTCACTAAATTTACTAAAAGACGGCTGCTTATAGAATAGCACACTTGTTCTGAGCCATCCTCCGGAATTCCTCGTTTTCCTTTTGAGCCTTCTCAAGACTCTCTTTGAGCTTGCGAATCTCCTTTTCTGATTTCAGCCTAGCTTCTGCCGCTACCTTCTCTGCTTCTAGCCTTGCATTCTGTTCTTCCATAAGTTGTTGTTGCAGCTTTTCGACGGTGCAATTCAGCTTTTCCTCCACCTATGAATATGAAGTCAAAACAATTTTTCGAGAAGTCTAAATTGCAAAAGAGATATTTCTCAAGAACACACTTGAATAACTATTTAAATAATCTTAGAAATGTTCTAGTGGGAAGATATTTCATTAAGAAGCATCTAAGAACTTAAATATTTTATAAGTAGGTCTATGTCAAAGATCCAATTGTCATGAGGTTTGACCAATCCTCCTTGCCATGTTAAGTAGAAGTGATTGTAATTCTGGCACATTATGTTTACAATCTCTATATGGCTGGAAACAGAGCCGTACCATCTAAAAAAGAGCTAAAGATAAGTTAGCAAGAGTTTCAATCTTAATCCCAAAAAAACAAATCCCATGATTGTTTAACAAAAGTTACAAAATAATATTGACATGTTGAAGAATATCTTACAACCAATGTAAAAATGTAACGAAGACATGTTTTATCAATAGACCTTGCGGTTCTATGTATTTTTATATATGCTGCAGGCACGCTTAACTTAATTCAGAATGCTAGTAACCAAGAGCATCCATAGACTATAGAGCAGAATATGTTTAACAAAGGTGTTACAGAGCAACATATTGTTGGAATGAACAACCTAGTCTATTCCAATGGACCAAAGGCCAAAATATACATGTTACAAGTATAGGTATATATGCCAAAAACACCCTATACAAGACATATCTAACCCCCCAAACTTATGGTGAATCAACAACACTGAGTTTCGAGATGTAGAAGTTATGCCGAGCTCTAGTCTGTGCCTTGATGAAGACCTGCGATCTTATGTACGAAGCATCTACGATAATGTGCTTGATGAGCTCATGCTTCACTGGATCCCGAGTAATACTGATCACAGCAGTACTATCTGATAAGAGATGAGTTGATCCAGAAGCTGAAACACTGAAATCCTCAAGTACCAACCGCCCACCGAAGCCAAGTGATCTCAACTGTTAATACCGCCATGGCTCACAACTCAGCCTCAGCACTCACGAAAAATGACAGTCTACTTCTTGGTCTTCCAAATTCCAATCAATGAGAGAGGAACCAAGGAAATAACAATATGCAGAAAGAGAGTTGCGATCAGAAGGATCGCTAGCTCAGGTTGCATCAGAGTATGCCTGAAGCTGCAGAGGGCTGGAGCGAGGGAAAAAAGGCGACGACTGATGGTCCTACGAAGATATCGCAGAACATGAAGAAGTGGAAAGGATGCATCGGCCCGCAACAGGAAGAGAGGTACCATCAGCAGTCTGCACAGTGGAAGAGTTGTGGGACTCACAGAAGCGGGGCGACGGCGCGTGGAGGGCAGCGGTACCAGGCGAGCAAAGGAGCGGTGCGATCAGGCGATGGAGCTTGGGCACTGGCGAAGCTAAGCAGGGGCGGCACGCTCGAGCGGTGCGAGCTCGAGCACGGGGCTCGAATGGCGGCGGCGATGGCAACAGTCACATGGGAGGAATAACTAGGGTTAGGGTTTCTATGGCTCTGATACCATATTGGAATGATCCCCTTATTCTATTTCAATGGGCCAAAGACCAAAATATACATGTTACAATTATAGGTAAATATGCAAAGAACACCCTATACAAAACATATCTAACACATATAACACTGCAAATAACAGATAACTTCTTAAAACACGAATAAAACACAATTAAATGTGAACTATCAAAGGAATTAAATAGTATATCTTACCATGTTGGTAATGTGTGCAAGTTGTTCATCCCGAGTTCTGTGGATCTCCTCCTTCAATTCAGATATCTGCTCTTCTGTATATCCCATAGCATCACGGACCTCCTTTTCTCTATCATGCACCTCCTACAATATGAGAGATATAAATGAGAACTGAAACTCCAGAGAAGTGAAAACTTCACTTGAATAACAACAAAAATCTTTACCTTAATGCGAGTAAGCACTTGATCTGAAAATGGTTTTCCTCCATTATTTGCACTAACAGAGTCCACCACATCAAGCAACTTTTCAAGCTGCTTGGCTTGGAGACTTCGGTCCTTAGTCATGTTATCAAAGAGCACAACTCTGTTTTTGCATAGCTCAACAATTTTCTGTAAACAAAGCATACAGATATAACTATATGCACATAAGCTCACATGATACGAGTTATGCCCCCCGAAATAAATGCACCATGCTTATAAAAACAAGCTCATTTTATCAAATGCATTAAAAGTCTTAGAAAAAGGAGAAAAAAAAACCTGCAGATACTCGGGGGCATTATTTAGCATGTTCGTCAATTTAGTTTCACCGACTAGATCTCCATAAGTAAACACTAATATCATGTGGTGAACAATCTTCTCTCCGAAAAACACCTTAATCGTCTCAATTGTATTGGAATCTTCTCGAGAAAACCGAGACGTGGCAGAAAAAACCATCAACACTGCATGTATCCCATCTTTAGCCATGTTCATACACTTAACAATCTCTTTACCAGCATCCTCAGATGAAATGGTCATGTCAAATAATCCTATCAAGAAATTGAAATGGGTGATTAGCCAAAATACCAAACATGAACAACAACCTTGAGGGAAATTTATGGCTATGAATATTTAGTACATATGATAGGGACCAGCATTGTGCATACAATAGGGAATTGGGGACCACCTTTTTGCTACTGTCTTCATTGTATTTGTACTTCTCTGTTTTTGTACTTTTCTGACAGTTAACATATTGTTCTTCATGAAGTTGCTTTTGTCTCCGAGGGTAATAGACAAATATGGAAAATAAAGGAACAATAACTCAGGACTGCAAAGTAAGGCCGTACAAATGTTCAATTCAAATATGTTGCACTTCGAATTATTTGGAGCATTGTTGCCAATTCAACCTCTGATAGATTGATAGTACTGACAGAGGTAGAAACATGGAGTAATGAAAGTGTACTTCTAGGCATGATTAATCGGCTCCACCATGTAATTGGGAAACTTGTGTGAATCCTTAAGGTTCGTGAAGCGTCAAGTGTCGGATGTTTTCAGATCAAATAGCACACTTCTAATTTTATCAACATAAAAAGGATCTTCAGCAAATAAAAACACTCCATGTAAAAAGACAGTACACTATACACCTGCATGCTACACTATTTTTTAATGAAGCATGAGGGTAGCAGATGTCTTCTCCATTTAGGAATTGTGAAAGACATCCAAAGTCCAAACAACCAGAGATAACATATCAAACATCTGTAATGCAAGATCCAATAACATAACCAGAAAAAAGTGAGTGATATGATACAAGACGATAGGTATCACAAATTCACATCATCCAAACGATTAACAAATATGAATAGATAGTAATAACATTTAACATGTACATTCTTACCTGGTGTATCAATAACATTGATGGTGCGACCGTCCTTCAGGATTGTGCTTCCCATCTGACAAGTATTAGTCACACTAGCATGGGAGTATTCTGATACAAATGCTTCCCGTCCAAGGATACTATTGCCAGTTGCACTCTTGCCATATCCAAGTTTTCCAACAAGAACGAGAGTGATATCGGCACTAGGCAACACCCAGTCGTCATCGTATTGGCTTCCACCCATTGCAGAAGTTGATAACAAAAACTGTTCAGGAAATCAGGCCGTCAACAACTTTGTTTCAGTATTAATTATCTACCTAAATGACCATATGCAGCTTTTAAAACGAAATTAGCATTTGAACTGATGAAAAAAAAAAGGCCCCCTCATCATCAAATTCAGGAACCAAGCATTGTCAACAAACTTTAAGTTGCATAAATATATTACAGTTAACTTTCTAAATAGTAAATTAGTGGTAGCAGGATTGATTTTTTAAACATAGGTTGAATTAAATTGTTATGAATACTTTGAATTATGGTGAAATAATACTCAAAAAGCTCGTGCAATATGGAAAAGGAAGATAAGACAAGACATCCTATATAAATTTTTATTTTCCTTTCTTCTATCCTCTGATGTGACTTTCTAAACAGCTAGAATAAAAAAAAAACACGACACGGCAGATTCTACAGGTGCAAAGGACTCGTTATAGGTTACAAGTGCAAGAAAACTGGATCAGCATGTTGCATAGTGAAATGCACAAAGTCAATCCTTACACATCCAATCGTAGACTGTCCAGAAGGAAAACTATACCTATGAGAAATCTCTGTAAGGCTAAACAGTATGTCCTAGAAGGCTAGAACACAAGCAACCACTCTAAAGACTAACACTAAATTTGTCTGGGGAGAACACAAATTTTGTACTGAAAAAACTTCAAGATGGAGCACCTGTCCCTGCATTGAACAAATTAAAAACAAAACAATCCAAATCTGAACAAAAACTTACAGATTTTACTGCAGTAGATCAAACAATGTCTGTAATAAACCTGTATAAAGAATATTATTCTGCACCAGCCAATAAATTTTCAAATCAACAAACTATCCTAGCATTGCAGCGCGAGTTTTACAGATAAGAAGAATTCACGGAACAACGGGGGAGGGGGGGGGGGGACTAGAGGACTACTTGCTTGCGAAGAAATGGGTTGGGGGCGATGAACCATCGAGATGGCTTGAGTCGCATAAATAGATCGCAATCAATCTTCCGAAATAAGAAAGTCTGGTGGGCGGATTGGATTGTAGCAAAGACTTTCCATTGTGGAGAAAGAAAAGATAGCACGCAATGTGAAAATGCAAGTTAAGATTGACTCAGAATCTCCTAGATTTGTTTTCAATTTTTGTTCTTATCCTCTAACGTGTCCGGCTAATCAGCTAGAAACACCGCGGCATGGCAGATCATCCTCCAGATTGCAAAGGACTAATTACATACTACAAGTGCACGAACAATTGTTCAGCAGTATTGCATAGTGGAATGCAGGAACTCCTATTTCTAACATGGTAACTCCTAAACACATTAGATTAATTTCTACGCAGTCCAGAAGGAAAATGAATTGTACAACTAAACAAAGCTGCAGAGTCTAGATGCCTAAAAATATTGCTCCCCCACCCAAGAACCCCAATCTACCACTCCGAAGTAAGAAAAGGAGAGAGTAGAATTCACAGTAAAAACACTTGCATATATACTGCGTGCCCATCTTCCCCATCAGGGGATCGAACAAATCGAGACTAAAGTCATATCAATCCTAGGAAAAAGCTACCATTATCTTTACGATATAATCAGACGGAGCAAGCAAGAAACTTTACGAAATTATCAGAGGAACAAGCAACAGATTAGTACTCTACGCACCGACGAAATTAGCACGAATTTCACAGATTAGATGAACCCGCGAGGGAAAATCAAGAAAGGAAGAAAAAAGGCAGGCAAGAAGAGAGGATTACTTGCTCGCGGAGAAGTAGGAGCGGGGGTGGGTTCCGTTCGTTAGGAAGAGTAGTAGAATACAAAGTTGCAAGTCGCCGTCGGGTCGGGTCTATCTCCCTGCCGGGCGTGCGACCGCCGTAATTCCGCTTTAATCGGGTCCGTGGCGTCCGTGGAGTGGTCGAGGCCGTCGGCCTCGCCTTGAGATTCGTGCATGGGAAAAGAATCCTCTGGTTGCCGGATGAACTGTCAGGACCCAAGTTTCAGATCCTCGATAATCTGGACAAAAACCCAACTGAGATATTTTTGGTGTTTTAGGAGTAGAAACTAATAATTACAGCTAGAGTACTGATGAGATCTAAATAAATAAATTTGGACCCTATGTGTATATTACACTAGTTCAGAATTATGTTATTGCACACAGTGTCAATATTGATAAAATATCACCTCCATACAACGAATTAATAAATAAACGAGTAGTTTGAATAGCAAATAACTGTTGTTACCTTAAGGTCGAGTTTTACATTTATTAAGCCATGCAAGGCTGACAATAAATAATTAAACTGCAGCGGAAATGAAGTAAACTCCAGCGGAATCCCATCAATTCACCACAGGCAATTGACTGGGATCGAGACCCTAACGATCAACCTTCGTAGAACTCCTCTTCAAAAGCAGACGATAACTCCTCCACTTCTGTTGATTGATTATAGCAAGTATGAGTACACAACCGTACTCGCAAGTCATACCATAGAATAAATTTATAGATGATGGCTTATTCCAAAGGAATAGTTTCTGTGGTTATTTTGCAGAAATGCAACATTTGCAATTGAATACGAATAATAGATTGAAAACATAATTCAAAACAAATAAACAATAATAATTTATCATTTGATTTCACAAAGACACACCGCCTAAACAAGTTATTCACACAGCCATATGACTTAGATCACATAGCTCCCTTCCCAAATGTTTTATAAAAATCTACCCCTCGTGTGAAATCCCCGAGCATGTCCATAACCGGGGACGCGGCTATTCGAATAGATTGATTTAACTCTCTGTAGAGGTTGTACACTTTACCCACACGATACAATCAGTACGGCCCACACTGGTTATAACAAAACCTTTTGAAAACTTCGTCTCAAGTATTGACACTCCCGATGTGCTTTAGTGTCGTCCAACCGATACACACAGCGTTTAGTTACGACACGACCGTTGGACAGGGATGCGGCGAACCATCCCGCGATGTGACCTATCACACTTCCTACCCATCACACAGCTTAAATTACAACCTGAGTTGTCAACGTTAAGATTCCATAACTTACTAAGTTAGGCTCAGCCCATACTAGGCATGTGGTTGTACAGTAAGGCCCAGTTCAATGGCGCACAAAGTGAAGTCCTTAATTGACCAAAGCAAGACTTCCAATTATAACTAAATCACGCCGTTTTATTATTCCCATCACAAAACTCCACCAATCACACAGAATCCACCACTTGCCTCAATCTAAATCTTTTTCCACCCTGTTGGTTAAGTGCAACACATGCCATCAACGAGTAATAGCACACAGCACACACAGATTCTTCACACAGTTCCATAATCACTTAGTCAAGTTTATAATTGCAACTCACATAAAATGATGACTCATGGCATGGCTAAGCAATCTACTCATATCTAACCAACCCACGTTGGTACTACGATAATATCAACTAATAATGAACCAACCTAGGGTGACAAAAGATAATGGCATACAATAGATAAGGTGGATATAACAATTTGAATTAATAACTGCACCCAAAAGCATTTAAATACATACTTAAAATAGAATGCAATAATTTAAATCAAGGTAATTTGAAAACTGGGTTCAACATAATCAAAGGTATAACTTGCCTTGAAATAGGTCTAGGTCTTGATCTTGAGGTGCTCCTTCTTCTCCAAAATTTCCCAAAGTATCGACGTCTACTCGCAAACGAGGTAAAAGAAATAAAAATAAATAAATAACAGAGGCAAAACAAACTCCAAAAATCAAATAAAATTCACCATTAAATAGATCTTGATTTTTTATGAATTTACAAATTTGAATGGGCTCAATCGGAGTTCGGATGCAAAAGATATGGGCTTTGGAAGATTGAATCTAAAGGAAATACCCTTAAATTGGATTTTCCAGAATTTCTGAATTATTTTTATAAAGGAAAAATGGATTATTGCGCAAAGCTTGCGTCAGCGAAGGAATTTCCAGAAAAAGAAATAATTAAAAGAAATTATGACATGTGGGGTCCACATGCCAGTGAGATGGCTCACGGTGGACTAAGTCTACCAAGCCACAGAAATCTGGAAGCGGTGGACCGTACCTTGCACGCACTAAAGAAGAAGCCACGCGCGCAACACGCCGACTCGGTGTCCGATGTGCAGCCGACGCACTCGCCACATTATATCGACGGCGGTGACGCTCGGGACCCGATGGTCACCGGCGAATGGCGGCGTTTCGCCGGCGGTGGATGGTACCAAACGATTGCTGGCACTATTGTGCACCTAATGGTGAACTTGCGGATGGCTGAGGTCGACGGTGGCAACCGATGGCGAGATCAGAGCGGCGGAGCGGCCTCGGCTATTGTCGGACGGAGGCTCCGGCGATGCTCCAGCAGTGGGGAGGGGCGCATGGGTTAACCTGAGCAATGCTGATCACGATGGTGTAATCGGTGGGGCAATGGCGACAACGACGGCGGTGCAATTCGCCAGAGAAGAAGCTTGGTCAAAAAAACCCTAAACCTCGAATTGTGGCGGTGCTAGAGTGATCGGGGCGACGAGGGTGGCGGCTCTGGGTTGCGGAGGACCGGGCGATCCTAGGGGTGGATTTTATAGAGCTCGGGAGAATCGGGATAAGGAATCCCCGATTTGAGTCCGTTTTGAATACGAAACCAATTTTGAAAAATCCCAAAGATTGAAACCGATTCGAGATTTAATTCGGACGGATTCGGGTGCGGGAAGATAAGGGCTAGAGATTTGGTGCGAAAACTCAGAGTCCTCGGTTGGAAATCGCCATTGTTGTGGTCGAGCCGAGCTCTGGCAACGGCGGCACGACCAGTCGGTGCGAGGAGGAGAACTGGTCGGGCGCGAGGAGGAAGCTGGTCGAGGACGACAACCACTCGGTGGCACCACCTGACAGCGGCAGAGGGAGGGATGAGATTTTTATAAGGGGGGAGGTTTTGTAGCATCCCAAATGTGGATTTGTGTTTCAAATGTAAGAAAATGAGAAGAAATTAAAACTTTTCTTGCATCTTGAAGTCCTTGGCCATTTCTGTAATTCTTGTAAAGGAATTATGGAAATCATAATCGAAATCCTCAATTGACTCCAATCAAAAACCTCCTTGGCAAAAATCTTATGACAAACCCATGTAACTATTTCTCCTGAGCTCTAGGGATGACTTGTGACGCCTCTGAATTATTTCATGATTTTTAGAAATTATTTGATAATTTTGGGAGGCAAGTCAAAGCTTGGTCAAACCCTAATTCACACCTTCTGGAATTTCTGGAGAAAAATGCAGTGCATAAAAGTCTCTGGAAATTTTATGTGAGGTTTATCCTTTAGTCAGCAACCTTCAGTTAAAATCTCATGATTTTTGGAGCTTGTTTGCTACCTTAAGCAAATTCCCCAAAAATCAGCTGTTTAATTCAAACCCTAGCTGGTTTTCACTGTTCTTGGGTTCGAGTCAGACTCGGGCTCGAGCCACTTGACTTGGTTCAGTCAACTAACTGCACCGCCACGGTCGATCGAGCGTGAGCGTTCTGGGTCGTTGGATCGGCATCGAACGGCCCACGATCACGTGAACGTTCGGACCATCCGAGCGCGTCGATCCATGTGTACCCTAGGATTCTAGATCGAGGGCTCAGATTCGTGTGAACGTTCGGACCGTTTGAACGCCTCGCGTAGTGTGAGCCGTAGGATCCAGATCAACGGCCCGGGTTAAGTGAACGTTCGAACCGTTCCAATCGCCTCGTTTCTTTTGAGCCGTTCGATTTAGATCCAACGGTGGACAAGTCATCTCCTTCCTCGAGTCTGAGCGTGCGTTTGAGTCAAACAATGGTGTGAGCAGAGGAGAAGAGCGCAGCGTTGAGTCACCTCGATGGTCACCTTTAAACGGCTCTCTCTGCTCGCATTAATTTCCCATCGTGCACCGCCCTCAAAAGTCCATTGCTCAACCGCCCCGCCGCTCTCAAGTGCTCTCATGGCGTTGTTGACCCGAGGAGAAATATTGCCGCTGTTTCTCGCCATTTCTCTATTTAAGCTCCATTGCTTCCCCTTTGGCTTCCTTTAGCATCTCCGCAACTCTAGCTAGCACTTCAGTGATTGTTTGAGCTGCATTCCTCCGAAAGCACTTCTGCCGCCATTGTTGAGTTTCGAGCTTACGGTGAAGGCGGTACAGCAGTGGCTCTCTCCTTTCAATTCTTGCTCCCTCTGCTCACTCTTTACTCTCTCGAGCTTAACCCTCGCTCAATTTTGCTTATCTTGCTCAGGGCTTGACTGAATTTGGATTTCCCCATTTTCGACCGAAAGCACCATTTTCATCACCGGGGCAGCTCCAACCTTTCTCTGTGTTTGTCCTGTGCTCAGCTAACTCCACATTAGTTCCTAGTTGCTTGGCACACGCTTACTTGGACCGCAGCAGAGCTCTTTCGCATTTTTTATTTTCGACCGTTTTTGGTCATCTCTCTCAACTCCGGCTTGCCGGCGTTCTAAACCGTCGCAGTCGTAGAAATTGGTCCCAGGGTGTGCGCAAAGTTATTACGGACCCATTTTGGGCCTTTGCTCGCACCGCCGTGACCAGAGTCGCCGGCGGTGAACCTCCTTTCGCCGTCGTTTTGTCGTACAAAATCGGGCGCGAGCTTTTGAATGTGGTTCACTGTGGACCGTCAATCTTTAGATCTACCACCCAAGATCACGTGAACGTTCAGATCGCTCGAACGCTTTAATCAGTGGACCGTTGGATCCAAGATCAACGGTCCTGATTCGAGTAAACGTTCGGACCGTCCGAACGGTTCGATCCGCATGGATCGTTGGATCCAAGATCAATGGCTCATGTGCGTGTGAACATTCGGACCGAATGCTTCGATCCACGTGAACCGTTGGATCCAAATCCAACGGTGAACGTATGAGCCGCGTGACCCACGTGCGCGCGCGTTGTCCCGTGGACTTAGACTGTTGGATCCAAGATCAACGATCCAAGTTCGTCAATGTCGATTTTATCTCAGTTTTCCCGAGAGGATTATTTGTCAACTGAAAAATAAAATTAACTTGTAAAATACATAACTATTTCATTTTAATTCCTTTTCGGTTGATTCAAATTTTGCTAGTTATGTTTTTAACTGAACTTTAATCTAAAAATATTTCTAACCTCATTATAGCTCCAGAAATTTTTCCTAAGATTTTAGTGCAATAAATAGTAGCATTTGTGATTTATAAGGCTGAGCAAAATTGTTTTGCTCATATCTTTTGCATTAAGAATCCAAATCAATTGGTTCTTATTGCTAAATTTTTTATAAATCATACTCTTGCTACTGTAAAATTTTCAGAACATTTGGAGAAAGTTTGATGTTGAGTCTTTTTGTTTTCTTCGTTCTTATCGGTTCTTTTTCGCTTTCTCGTTAGGTTCCAAAGAGTACATTGATCACCTAAGTGATCCTCCGCAATATCTTGAACAGCAGCAACCAGGCAAGCAGTTTGATCATAAATTTCCTATTACTTTCAAGTCTAATATCTTGTTTACAAATCATATGTATGCATGCTTTTGTGTCAAAATAATTTTTTCGATTAGAGGTAGTTACTCCTATTGCATTGTTGACCTCAAATTGTTATCCCCTGCCACAAACATAAGTTACTAATATCGCTGGTGAATTAGAGCCCGGTGATTTAATTATGCTCTTTTATTGTCTTTTCGATGTCATGCCTAGCAATGCTTAGCTACCGGTAGAATTGGGCGGTTATCGACTTAGTCGATAACCTTGATCACAAATCATGTTATTACTCTTTGTTCAGCACCTTGTGCTAATTTGTTTTGAAAACAAAAAGTGCAAACCAACCATTGGGCAAGTGGTTGGATGGTGGGTTATTGGGTTTGTGGATGTCTTGCCCGGATCAATAAGGACCGAACATCTTGTTACACTAAACCAACCATTTTTGCGTGCTAACCACACGAGAGGGATATGGGACCTCTCTTGACTGAGTACTTTGGCGTGTGTTATCTCCGAGTCGCAGGAGGGGGTTGTGTGTGTTGTGTGAAAAAGAAATTATGTTATTGTGTTGGGTGTGCGGTGGTGGAGAGTTCAGGTAGGTTCTCCACCTCGAGGGGCATCGTAGTTGTCCAAGGCTTTACCTGCGATGGGTAGTTGACCGAGGCTTTACGATGACTCCGACACAACGTATGGGTTTCTATCCATACGGGCGACTCGCAGTTAATGCATAATATTGGAAATATCTCGTAGGACTTAGCCGTGCTGGCATACCTAAGGAAGTGTGCTTAATAGCTTGGCAAAAAGGCGGTCTGGCGTGTGGGTACATTGGTACACCCCTGCATGGATAAAACTATTCGAATAGCCTCGTCCTAGGTTATGGACACGCTTGGGGAGGTCTTCCAAGAGTTAGACTACAACCTTTTAATTAAAATTTGACATGGTTGGCATGAATGGGTAATTCATGCTATTGTTGTGGTGACTATGGGTTTAGTCACTTCCAAGATTGTTGTTGTCATCTATCTATTGTAAATTCTGTTGTCGTCTGTTATTTGAACATTAAAAAAACAGATTTGCCAACTTGCTTTTACATGTACTACAATATTGCAAATGAAAACTTGCTTTATGCTGAAAATGAAATATCCAGCCTCCACTTAAATAAGATTGCATGTAGCATATGTATAGGCCTGTTATTCTACACGTAAGTCTTGCGGAGTACAATTTTTGTACTCATTTGCATTGCTTAACTATTTGTTGCAGAGGAGGAAGGTGAGCCCCAAGGGCCCCACTTTTGTGAAATGTGCTGCGGGTTCGACGACTAGCTTGGCGGTCCGGTCGGTTACCTTGTGGGTTAAAGGCACACTGATTGGCTCTTTGTTTATGTCCATCTTATGGCACTTTTGCTTCCGTTGTTTATTTTGTATTTGTATGTATTTGGCCGATCGGCCTCTCTTTTGTAATAACTATCCTTTATTTATTTTAACTTCTGGTTTGTTGCTGTGCTTCGGTTCTATGTGAATGAATGGAATTGATGCATGAATTTTGTAAAGAGGTGTGTATACTACATTTCTGGGAAGTATACATGTCTCGAGACACGGGTTATTTTGTTTGTGATGCTAGGGTCAACTGGTGACTAAGCATTACAAGCTCAATAATTCGGGGTCCTGACACGACCTCACCACGAGGGTTATGGTTCCTGCAAGCAATCGAAGCAACTCACAAGAACAAGATAGATGCAATCTGGAATATATTGCAGATTTGGATGAAGTTCACAAGTGGGGTTTCTCTAACCGTAAACGGCGAAACTGCAAAGGAAGAATAATCTAAGAAAAAACCCAACCCTAAACTGTGGCGGCTGCATGCAATATATAGGGGGGAGAACATGAGGAGGTCGACCAAGGGTTGTGCCGCCATGTGGAGAGGCGACACATCCTCGGGCTTTGACTCGCCACGCTACAAGGTTTTATTAGGCCCAAAACGGTGACGCAAAGACCTTATTTCAATATCTCGACTAACTCCCAACGTGGTCGCCACCGGTCGTGGGCCCGGTCGTAGGGTTGGTCGAGAACTTGAGACCGGTCGTAGATCCGTAGCCCGGTCGTAGGATCGGTCATAGAGCTTGAGACCGTGTCGTGGATCCGCGATCCGGTCGAGCTTGCGATCACAAAGAATCGGTCGTAGATGGTTTGGATCCTCTCCATCATTCCTAAGCAATGTAAGATCACAATTTTTAGGTAGCATACCATTCTCGCATAGATAAATTATTAGCACCTAGAAACGAGCTCACCTCATAATTTAAGTGACGGCACGAGCTCTTGTCATAGGACCTTGTAGTTTAGCAAGATCGGAGGATTTTGTGTAGTGCGATATCCAAGGAGTGATGTCCTCATCATATCCTCGCCAAATAGTGCTAAGAACCTCTAAGGGTTGCAAGAGGCTCACGGGGTGGAGATGCTCTGTCTTATTACGCCGACAAACAACACACCCTTTAATGAATTGATGCACCTTCCGATTAGCATTAGGATGATAGAATGTTGTATGTAACCGTGAAGTGTCTTCAATCGCTTCATGACCATCGCCATGAGCTTCATCAAGCCAGGCCATAGTGGTGATTCTCATTGGGCAAACATGCGCCTCATGCAAAGAATGCACCATCAACTGGAAGGTTGTATTGTTAGCGAGCCCGCAAGGGGACCATAAAACAACAAATGTTGGAGAAGAGACGGCTAACAAGGCAACAACAGTTCCAACAAATGAGAGAGCATTGGCGACAACATTTTGATGACCAAGTCAAAATTGAGCATGCTCACCCAAGTGTGTTGGGTAATTTTGGAGACGACGATCCAGAGATACTTTAGATCGTAGTGGTCCGCATGCACTGCGTGAATGCGCGACTCCATAAGTAAGGACACCAATGGTGCACGGCCTTAACAAGGCTGATCAACTTCCGTTCATATGCTTCCAGTTTGAGGTGGTGTGGCGCCACAACCCTGCTGAAAAAGCAATGGGTCCCGTACCTTGATGTAACACTGCGCCAAAGCCTATACCGGAAGTTTCACAATCCACCAAGAAAGGCCGAAGTCGGGAAGTTGTTGGGTAGGATCAAAAAAAAGTGTCACCTTCAGCACATAGAACATTGCATCGGCATCCGGCGACAATGCAAAAGCCTCCTACTTGAGCAATTTAGCGAGTGGAGCAACTACCTCGTCGTATGCCTTGATGAATTTGCGGTAATACCCGGTGAGACTGAGAAAGCCCCGCAATGCCCGCACTGCAGTAGGTGTTGGCCAGCTCTCCACCGCCTCCACCTTGTTGGAATCCATGGCCACTCCTTGGCTAGATAAGATGTGACCCAAGTAGGCCATCGACTCCTCCCCAAATTGGCATTTGGAGCGCTTGAGTGCCAATCGGTTCTAGCACATCAACTGGAGGACTGCACGAACATGCTCAAGATGCTCTGCCCAAGATGAATCAGATACCAAAATATCATCAAGAAAACAAGCACAATCCAACGTATATAGGGCTTGATAACATTATTCATAAGATCTTGAAAAGTAGCAAGAGCGTTAGTCAAACCAAAGGGCATAACTACGAAGTCGTAGTTGTATTGATGAGTCCGGAATGCAGTCTTCTCGATATCCACCGGGTGCATACGCACTTGATGGTAACCACTCTACAAATCAAACTTGGTGAAAAAGCAGGTTCCCTAGAGGTCATCTAGAAACTCGTCGACCACCGGTATTGGAAATTTGTATTTCACCATTTTGTCTGTTAGTGCACGATAATCCAAGTAGAAGCACCAAGAGGCATCCTTCTTGCAGACCAGTTGTACTGGTGAGGAGAATGCCTATGTACTCTCCCTGATGATGCCTTGCTTCAACATATCATTGCACTAGCGCTCAATTTCATGTTTCAACAATTGGGGATAGGGATGTACTGCCACTAGAGTCGTGCCTGGGAGGACATGGATGTGATGGTCGCACCGGCCTTGTGGTGGTAAGCTGTGAGGCTCCTCAAAGATGTCTGCAAACTACCCGAGAAGGGCAGTCATCAAATTATGACCGTCTAGCATAAGTGCCTTGGGTTGCTTCACGTTTTCCTACAAGCCACTCCATGTGACTTTGTGGTCTTCCCGCCAAAAGAACATTGTCAAATGCTCAAAGTCCCACATAACGGGTCCCAATGTACGCAACCACTAACGCCCAATACTATGTCAAACCCGACGAGGGGAATGACATAGCAGTCCAGCAAAAACTCTTTGTCACCAATCCGCACATGTACCCAGGTGAAGAGTCGGTGCTAGCCACCTTGTCACCATTTGCGATAGAGATGTTGATGGGGTGGCTGGAAGATAGCATGAGGTGGAGGCTGCTTGCCATTTCCTCAACGATGATTGGCAACAACGATGTTGATGGGGTGGCTGGAAGACAGCATGAGGTGGAGGATGCACGCCATTTCCTCGACGATGAAAATATGCATGGATCCCGAATCGACAAGAGCTCGCATCTTCTCGTCTTGGATTTCAACTTGCAATTGCATTGTTTTTCCCAAGCGGGTGCTAGTGAGTGCGTGCAGGGATATTTCTGCATCTTTCTCTGAGGAATTGTCGAAATCCTCTGATAAGTCTATGGCCCGATCTTCCGAAAGGTACTGATAAGTCAATTGTGGAGAACTCGATGTTGATGGTCCGGAGGCTCCAACCAGAACAGATCAAACCTCCCGCAATCACTACACCACTGCTCCGATGGTTATCAACCGTGCCGAACGCGGATGACCTTGCCAAGAAGGCTATCTCCTGCATGCAAATCAAGAACACAAGCAAGAAAGTAGAAGCTGCAATCTGATATTGTATTGCGAATATAGATGAAGCTCACAATGTGGGGTTCCTCAACCGAACGTGCGGTGAGAGTGCTAAGCAGAATAATCTCAAAGAAAAACACACGTCAAACTATGACGGCCATCGATATATAGGGGACGGAGGAGGTCGACCTAGGGTTGTGCGGCCACGGGAAGAGGCGTACACAACCTGGACTCCGACCTCGACACGCTTACAAGACCATATTAGGCCAAAACGGTGACGCAGCACCTTATTCACTATTTAGGTCGCGTATCTCTGGTTGAAGACCAGGTCGTAGGACTGGTCCTGGGGTGGTCTTGAGGAGTCCATGTTATCTCTGGTCGTAAGCCTTCTTGAATTTATCGTAGACCCTGCGGAACTGGTCGTAAACCTTCTTGAACTAGTCGTAGTCCTAGATTCCTAAGTACAAGTAAATCATCTCCATTAGGCAGCATCATAGAGTTCTCAAATAATACAATCAGCCCTAGAAACGAATTTACCTGATAAATAAGTTGACGAGCACGTGCTCGAGTAATTGGACCATGCACATGAGGAGTGTTCGTATCAGTAGAAGTGATGTCCTCATCATCCTCCCCATCATCCATCTCTAGCAAATAGATACCTTTCATGGAGCACTTACTAGCTTGATCTTTGGAGAACTTCTCAAGGCAATTGAAGCATAAACCATTGAGACGACGATCCACCATCTCGTCCGCTATCAAGCGACGGAACCACAAATTTGGCATCTTGGTGGCTGGTGGTGCTGCTGTTGTAGGTGCAGTGAATATTCCCACTTGCGTGCCGTTAGGGGACGATCCTAAGCTAAGCAGCGAGCCGTGGCTAGTGTCCGCGGGTCTGCTTGGAGCCATCGGTTTAGCCATCGGACTAACTTCCTCCTCGTCACCCATCTCCCACCTTTACTTATACGCCCACACACATCTCGTTGCAATTTCCAGCGTCGCGTGGTTTTGCAGCTCCACATCAGTACACAGGGGGTTGCGCAGTCCGATAGTAAAAATATGCACTTTCTTCCTTTCCGTCATGTCCTCACATGGACACAAGAGAGCCGAAATTGCTCCTGATATTGGCCCACTATGCCAGTACGGGGAAGTTGGATAAGCTCGCCCAAGGCATTATTCTGGATTGGGGGCCTGAATCGAAGGTTAACATGGCCACTAAACGTGTCCATGTTGGAACGCCCTAGCTTCTTTCCATCCTGTAGTACCATTGTTGTGCGGCCCCCGTCATGTCATACGTGGCAAGCAACACCTTCTCCTCCATCGTTTGTTGCCCTTTGAAAAATTGCTCACAGCAGTTCAACCAAGGAAACAGGTGTTCCTTGCCATCGTAAATTGGGAACAACAGCTTGTGGAATCTCAGTACTCCGCGGCCTCCTAAAGCCTGCTCGTCCTCATCGTTATTCAGCCCGTTGTGGACAAACTTTCCTTTGTTGCCGTTAGAGCCGTCGTGACTCGGACCCTTCTTCTCCAATGCCGCAAGCCTACTCTCTGTGGCATCCTTGAATGTGGTGAGGTCTAGTAGCATTTGGAGCATCTTGTCGTGCTGATCCTTTACTTGGTCGTCCATGGAAGGAGGTGGTGGGTGGCTCTGGTACCAAAGATGTTATGGCTTGCGGTGCTGGAGAGGATTGGTAAGGTGCAGATTGCTCTCAACGTCGACAGGGACTAGCTCCTTGTAGCAAGAAGCTCTGATTAGGCTAACATGGAACTTGATTAATTTGGTATTGCCTTTCCTCAAGAGATATCATGTAACACCCTGACCCAAAATCGGCTCAATGCCCAATTTCCACCGTGGGCGGACCCGCCACACATAGCACC
The DNA here is from genome assembly GCA_036346395.1 of Hsuehochloa calcarea. Taxonomy (NCBI): domain Eukaryota; kingdom Viridiplantae; phylum Streptophyta; class Magnoliopsida; order Poales; family Poaceae; genus Hsuehochloa; species Hsuehochloa calcarea. The sequence continues at coordinate 40,700,955 of CM070610.1, read as the reverse complement.
TCACTTACACTTTTCGTCCTCGCTTCATGTAAAAGGGTTAACCCGGAGGTGCTACATTTGGATCCAACAGGCATTATATACTACTACAACTCACTTGAGACAAGCAATGTGGGACTAATCCCACCACACAACTCCTCATGGGCCACACTACGAGCAGGCCGGGGTATTACATTCACCCCCTCAAGGGTTGATGCCCTCGACAGCATACCTCATACGCGGTAAATGCCCAGAACCACCCATCGGTACACGCCCGCAGGCGTCCAAAGGCTTCAGACATATGCCATGCCATGTGTCCACTCGGGCCCACATGTACCATGTGTCATATGCCCGCCTCTGCTCCCAGACGCGCCTGCGGCAAGGTTGATGCTCGATACTAATCAGAACACCCAAATTTCAACATGAGCTTGGAATGCTACTAAAATAACAAGTTAAACATAATTAACTAAAACTCTTTACCAAATTCCGGCAGAACCTCCTTTGTATAGTTACTATACTGGAGGTTCCCACAAGCAAATATAACAAGAGGTAGTCTAGTAAAATAAAATGATCCAAACATACCCCACATAGGCTATTCATCTTTATCAAATAGACATCTGAAAGTAGATCATAAGTATCCAATTTTTAAACTCCTTTATTACAGTCTAATCCAATCAAGTAATGATCGTAAGCAGAATTTTAGGTAATTCATCCATCTACTGAATTAATTTTCCTTTTATTCTCATGTGTGTATATAGTGCGAGCGTGCAACTACCCTAGCCCTTCCTTTCTCCCATGCATGCCGATCTCATACAGGTACCTAAAACACAACAAACAACAAGGGGTGAGTCCAAAGACTCAGCAGGCATAATAATTGGTAACAACAGTATCAGAAAGAAACTCATCAATTATACATCACAAATCTATTCACCGAATAAACCACATACACATGACATGCAACCTGCTCATATGCTCTTTATGCTCTTTGTCTTTATCTTTATCTTTTTGCATTTTACTGGTAATGCAAAGTGCACATCCGTCGATGCACACCCATGCCTGTGCCATCTGGCACAGGGACCTTTGCCCATACTTTGCAAGTATGAGGACCCATGCTCTTCCAGTATGGGGACCTATTGCTCGTCACCAACATGACGGGGACCCAACTCTGGCTTCATCAACACAAGACCAAGACTTCAATAAACTACATGATGCATATGTATGAATTCTCCATTTGACAACAATATACATCCATAACAACATTGCATATGAATATGCTACTCATACTACAAAACTCACAAACATAGTTCTTCCAACTTTCAATGCAACCATGATAAACACGTAACTCGTAACAATAGAGTTCATGCTCATTACCAGACATATGACCAAATCAATCATGAACAATATAAATAACCATGGAATGTATCGGTCAAGTCATTCGATAATATCTAATATAACCATAATCACACTTGCCTTAACCGCGAGAGAACGTGAGACGTGCAGAAGGCGCTGCCCCCGGGACCCGTCCACCACCGGAATAAATAGTTAATGCACACTAAGGCGACAGTAGCGGGCCAAAGAAAAAATATATATAACAACCTACTCGAACTCGCGAAAGGGTCTAACTCGATTCCAACCCCAAATCCTAAACATCGATCTGTCCCCTCAGTGGACAGTCAACTTATAAAATTCATAACTTTCACTACCGGGATCCAAATTACATGTTCTCAGACTTTCTAGAAAGGTAATTAAATTACCTAAATAAACTTGGTTGGGGAGCTCTTCTGATTCTGCCATAAACTATCCCTACCAAGCCAATCTACAGAATATCAATTTTTTACGTCGGGTTCTCTGGACAGAGCACCCAAACTACCATAACTTTTGCTACACAATTCGGAATAGGGTGATCGTGGGCTCTATGGAATCACGACAAAACCAGTTACAATAGTCTAGTTGGGCAAGTCCCCTAATTCAGCCTTCTACTAGTCCTAATGTTCAGGTGAAGATATCTGTCCTAACAATCTGACAGACAGAAAACAGCGATGGTAAAACTTGCATAACTTTTGATTGGAAACTCTAAAAAAAATTCTTTATTAACTTGGAAATCTTACATAATTATCTACAACATTCATTTTGGGAGGCATTTCTGATTCGGCTTCTAAAAAATTCAAATTGGTCGACAAGACAATCCGCCAATTCACGCCAACCTCCCGGATACCACGGTAAAACTACCATAACTCCTAAACCGTACGTCCAAATCAAATGATCTCGGTGCCAAAAGAAATATAAAGACGAGACCTACAATTTCTAAGAGGTGATCAGGTCACAAAATGAATGCAACGTACCCAAATCTGACGAGCAACGGCGCACAGCAGGGAGAGGTCGGGAGAGGCGGCGGCCACTAGGGGGAAAAGGGGGAGGGGTGGGGCATTAGGGTTTTGAGGGGCGTGGGAACCCCCTTGGCCGCCACAAGAGGGCATGTCTGGGCGCGCCCGCCCAGTTGTCGAACAAATGCGAAAAATCCCCTCTTCTACCCAGGTTTTGCTATTCCTTTTAAGCCCTCTTTCTCCTCCCGACTAGTTCTTCAATTTACCGAACCAAACCGGATATTACATTCTACCCCCTTAAATGTAATTGACCCAATTCTTCCAAGGTTAACACGCCAAAGTAGAAGCTTCTAGAACCAAAGTATCACGTACCTGTGGTAAATAATTCTGGGAATTGCTCGCGCATGCGAGATTCCAACTCTCAAGTGGCTTCCCTCTCTGATTAGTGGGTCCACAATACTTTTACATATACCAACGTCTTGTGCCTCAAAGACTCGCCTCGACCTTTCCAAGATACGACCGGTCGAGACTCAACCGTGAGGTCTTGCTCAATCGTCGCTGGCTCCAATAAAATCTTATGCTCTGGGTCCTTCAAAAACTTCCTCAGCATCGAGACGTGAAACACATTATGAACACCCCGCATGGACTCTGGAAGATCCAGGTAGTAGGCTAACTTCCCTATTCTTACAATAATTAGGATAGGTCCAACGCACTCTGACTAAGCTTCCTTTAGTACCGAATCGGACAATGCCTTTGGTGGGGGACACTCTCAAAAGCACCTGGTCTCCCACCGCAAACTCCAAGTCACGTGTCCTCACATCTGCATAACTTTTCTGCCTGCTCTGTGCTACTAACAGATTATGTCTCACCATGGCCACACGCCGATCGCCTTCAAATCCAGGCCGGTCCCAAGATCGCTTTCTCACCCATCGCATCCCAAAGAAAGGGGCGATCGACATTTCGCCATATAGAACTTCAAACGGTGCACTCGATGCCGGAATGGTAGCCGTTGTTGTAGGCAACTCGCAAGTGGCAATTGGTCCTCCCAATCGCCTCCACGACAAAACACAAGCACGCAACATGTCTTCCAATGTCTAAATTGTACGCCTGATCGCCCATCTGTCGGGGTGGAACGTCAGACTAAGATTTAAACTGTGCCCAAGGCACTCTGCAAACTCTCCCAAAACTTGGACACGAACTTGGCATCTCTCGTCCGAGATAATGGTCTTGGGCACCCCATGCGCCTCACTATTTTTCGCACATAGATAGGAGCCAAATCACTTGCTGAATTGGTCATGCGGATGGGAACAAAGTGCGCCGACTTGCTGAATCGATCCACTATCACCCAAATTGCATCCTTTCCTCATGGCGATCGAGGTAACGCGACCACAAAATCTATAGAGATATCATCCCAAGGCCATTGAGGGACCTCTAATGGTCGCAATAACCCTGCAGGTCGCTTATGTTCTGCCTTCACTTGTTGACAAACACCACAAGAGGCTACATAGTTAGCTATATCCACTTTCATTCTTTTCCACCAGAAGTTTTTCTTCAAATCATGGTACATCTTCATCTCACCCGATGAATGTAATATGGGGTGCGATGTGCTTCCTCAAGATGTCATTTTTAACCTCCGCTCGCGGGCACACAAAGGCGACCCTTAAACCGCAAAGCACCGCACCCATCCAAACCAAATCCCTTCCTTGCCCATATCCATACGCTTTCGACCCTCCAAATAATCGATCATATCGCTGTGCTTCCCGACACGCCTCGGGATGGTCGACTTAAGATCAATCGGTTCTCCACGCGCCGCGCCCGCATAGCAATAGGATATCCCCATGCGGTCAAAATCAGCAATAAGGCAATCCAGAGTAGCAGCGCCGCCTTGTGACTAAGAGCATCAGCTACCACATTGGCCTTGCCTGGGTGGTACCGAATTGTAAGATCGTAATCCTTGATCGCCTCGACCATCTCACGCCTCAAATTTAGATCCTTATGTGTAAAGATATATTTAAGACTTTTGTGATCTATAAATACATCACAAGTCTCACCATACAAGTAGTGTCTCCAAAGCTTCAATGCAAACACCACGGCGGCCAACTCTAAATCATGGGTTGGGTAATTCTGCTCATGTTTCTTCAGTTGCCTTGATGCATAAGCTAAAACCTTACCATCTTGCATTAGGACGCAACCCAACCCAACTCGAGAAGCATCGGAGAAAACCGTGAAACGCTTCCCGGGCTCAGGAACCGTGAGAACAGGAGCAGTCACCAACTTTTCTTTCAAGGTCTGAAACTGCGTTCACAATCATCATCCCACCGAAACTTCACATCCTTCTGACTGAGCCTAGATAAAGGCTTGGCAATAATGGAGAAATCATGTACAAATCTCCGATAATATCCTGCCATTCCAAGGAAGCTTCTCACCTCTTTGACATTGGTCGGCCTTCCCCATTCTACCACTGTGGAAACTTTACTTGGATCAACTAATATTCCCTTTTCATTGATGACATGCCCCAAGAATCCCACCCGAGACGCCCGTAACTCGTGATTTTTCAACTTAGCATAAAACTTATGCTCCCTTAGCGTCTCCAATACAAGCCTCAGATGATGCCCATGATCTGCTTCAGTCTTTGAGTAGATCAAAATATTGTCAATAAAGACGACTACAAAGTCATCCAAATACTCATGCATCATCCTATTCATTGTCTCCATGAAAGCAGTAGGGGCGTTCGTTAGTCCAAAAGACATAACTTTAAATTCAAAATGCCCATACCTTGTGGAGAACGCCGTTTTCTCAATATCCTCCTTTCGGACAGGAATCTGATTGTATCCCGACTGGAGATCAATCTTTGAAAATACTTTTGCCCCTCTCAATTGATCAAATAAATCTTCAATATGTGGCAAAGGATATTTATTTTTAATGGTCAGCTGGTTGAGAGCACGATAATCAATACACATGCGCCAACTACCATCCTTCTTCTTGGTAAATAACACAGGAGCTCCCCACGGAGACACACTGGGACGAATAAGACCTTTCGCCTTTAGATCGTCCAACTGCTTCTTTAATTCCTCCTGAAAAGGACGTGCCAGACGGTACGGGGTCATAGAAACCGATCGAGCGCCCGGCACTAAATCAATCCTGAACTCCACTGGGCGTGGTGGAGGCATACCAGGCAACTCTGCCGGAAATACGTCCAAGAATTCCGTAACCACCGGATACTTCCCGCAATCAAATGCGAACTCGCGCCTCTACTAATGACAAGAGAAATCCACTCTTGTCGCTCTACTACCGTGATACAAACTAGCCAAAGACACCGAGTGAATAGGAGGGCACCACCACGAAAAACTATCTCCGCCTGACGGAGCTTGTAGAGTTATCGTCCTCCAAAAGCATGATATGACAAAGACAAAGAACTATGCAACCAATCCATACCCAAAATAACGCCAAATGGTTCCACCTTCATAACCATTAGATTATCAATAAAGTCTTCTCCATCTAACGAAATCACACAACCGGGACATACTGTGGAACTAGAAAGAATTCCCCCAGGCGAATTGACTAGAACACACTGAGCTATATGCTGCATACTCAAATTTGCCCGGCTAGCAAACTCTAATGATGCAAAAGAGAAAGTAGCTCCGGAATCAAACAAGACATAAGCCTCAATCGAATCTACCGTAAGCGCACTGCCACCACATCGACGACCCACCGACTCGCAGCTGGCATGGCGTAGGAGATCGATGTCGGGCTACCGAGCCCCAACACCCTGGTATGGTGGTGCAGTAGCTGCTGGAGGTGCTGAAGGCGCCACAAAAGGGAACATTGCCGCCGGGGAAGGCGGCCAAAAATACCCTGGTGGTGGAATCCCTCCAGGAGTAGGGTAGTAGGGCTGAGGCTGCATCCAAGACTGAGTAGGAGTAGCTGTAAGCATCTGCATAGACCCTCGAGAAGAAGCAGCTGGCACTGGAGCTGACTCTTGAATTGGCTCCCACTTGATAATACTGGTAGGATCTCGCCACAAACCAACGACTTGTGACCATCCCGACCACAAGGGCGACAAGAACCCACTGTACACTCAAGCACGATGATCATTGCCACACTTGAAACACTTCATACCTTGCCCAGGACCGACGCATCCAAGGAGTACTCGATGACTGGCCGAAAAGTGGAGGTTGAATGTGGCTTTGAGACCTCGGACTTGAAGGAATTTTATGGGCCCTTGAACTTCTTGAAATCGCTTCAGTGATGAACCAGCCTCCTCCAAACGCTTCTCCGACCGCCACCAAGTTCTCTCGAAACCATGGTACCTCCCGCACTTGCAACTCTTCCCAAGTCGCATCTCTAGCTCCATGCCCCGGCTTGCTCTACCAGGGAGCTAAAATCACGCAGCTCCAAAGCCCCCAACACTGACGAAATTCTCACGAGCCCTCTCACAAACCTCTTAGCCTTCTCCGCCTCATTGGTAGCCACACCGAACGACACGGATTAAGTTGTTGAAACCCACTTCTGCTCATCACCGACATGCTACCCTCGCTTGAAACTATTCAAAGACACCTCCATCCTCTCCACAAATGAGGCAGGATAAAACCTCCTCCCGAACTACTCCACAAAAAGTTCCCAAGTTGCTGGTCCATGGGCAGCGGTTCTAGCTAACAGGACTCCTTCCCACCAGAGATCTGCTTGCCCTTCAATCGAAAGGCCACGAATCAACCTCACTCAAGTCAAACCTAACGCTCCCAGATGCCTCTCTATGTGTCGCAACCAGCTAGCAAGATCCACCGCGTGCTCACCCATCAAAGGTGTCCAACCTCAAGGCATTCCACCGATGCACCCATAGCAACCACCGCGGTATCGCCATAGAACCATCTCAAGCTGCGCGAAGAAAGTGGCCGAGGAGCCTGGTTTCGAACCATCAAGCAACCTCCTCTTCGATCCCACGTAACTAGCCTCCCGCCATGAGTTCAACTTGGGCGAGGCACCGCCTCGCCTCGCCCAAATCCGACTACCACGACCATGACATCTACCCCTTGCCATCTCTAAACAACACAAACAAGCACAAATATTCAAACGTTAAGCACACAATCAACTAAAATAATCAACGGAAACGTAGATGTAATGCAACCTAAAACCCACCTACTGTGCTTAGTGTGTCAAAATTAATGCTCAATTACCACGAACCTACAGCCCGCTCTGATACCAACTGTAACACCCTGACCCAAAATCAGCTCAATACCCAAATTTCACCGTGGGCGGACTACCACACATAGCACCTCACTTACACTTTCGCCCCGCTCGTGTAAAAGGGTTAACCCGGAGGTGCTACATTTGGATCCAACAGGCATTATATACGACTACAACTCACTTGAGACAAGCAATGTGGGACTAATCCCACCACACAACTCCTCATGGGCCACACTACGAGCAGACCGGGGTATTACATTCACCCCCATCAAGGGTTGACGCCCTCGACAGCATACCGCATACGCGGTAAATGCACAGAACCACCCATCGATACACGCCCATGCGTCCAGTGCCGGCACATATGCCATGCCATGTGTCCACTCTGGGCCCACATGTGCCATGCGCCATATGCTCGCGCCCCTGTCCCACACGCTACCAGCACAAATAAGGTTGATGCTCGATACCAATCAGAACACCTTACCCAACATGAGCTTGGAATGCTACTAAAATAACAAGTTAAACATAATTAACTAAAACTCTTTACCAAATTCCGGCAGAACCTCCTTTGTATAGTTACTATACTGGAGGTTCCCACAAGCAAATATAACAAGAGGTAGTCTAGTAAAACAAAATGATCCAAACATAACCCACATAGACTATTCATATTTATCAAATAGACATCTGAAAGTAGATCATAAGTATCCAATTTTTAAACTCCTTTATTACAGTCTAATCCAATCAAGTAATGATCGTAAGCAGAATTTTAGGTAATTCATCCATCTACTGAATTAATTTTCCTTTTATTCTCATGTGTGTATATAGTGCGAGCGTGCAACTACCCTAGCCCTTCCTTTCTCCCATGCATGCCGATCTCATACAGGTACCTAAAACACAACAAACAACAAGGGGTGAGTCCAAAGACTCAAGCAGTATAATAATTGGTAACAACAAAGATAAGAAAGAAACTCATCAATTATACATCACAAATCTATTCACCGAATAAACCATATACACATGACATGCAACCTGCTCATATGCTCTTTATGCTCTTTGTCTTTATCTTTGTCTTTTTACATTTTACCGGTAATGCAAAGTGCGCATCCGTCGATGCACACCCATGCTCGTGCTATCCGCACGTGGACCTTGCCCATACTTTGCAAGTATGAGGACTCTTGCCCATGCTCTTCCAGCATGGGGACCTATTGCCCGTCACAAACATGACGGGGACCCAACTCTGGCTTGATCAACACATGACCAAGACTTCAATAAACTAGATGATGCATATGTATGAATTCTCCATTTGACAACAATATACATCCATAACAACATTGCATATGAATATCCTACTCATACTACAAAACTCACAAACATAGTCCTTCCAACTTTCAATGCAACCATGATAAACACGCAACTCATAACAATAGAGTCCATGCTAATTACCAGACATATGACCAAATCAATCATGAACAATATAAATAACCATGGAATGTATCGGTCAAGTCATTCGATAATATCTAATATAACCATAATCACACTTGCCTTAACCGCGAGAGAACGTGAGACGTGCAGAAGGCGCTGCCCCCGGGACCCGTCCACCACCTGAATAAATAGTTAACGCACACTAAGGCGACAATAGCGGGCCAAAGAAAAATATATATATAACAACCTACTCGAACTCGCGAAAGGGTCTAACTCGATTCCAACCCCAAATCCTAAACGTCGATCTGTCCCCTCAGTGGACAGTCAACTTATAAAATTCATAACTTTCACTACCGGGATCCAAATTACATGTTATTAGACTTTATGGAAAGGTAATTAAATTACCTAAATAAACTTAGTTGGGGAGCCCTTCTGATTCTGCCATAAACTATCCCTACCAAGCCAATCTACAGAATATCAATTTTTTACGTCGGGTTCTCTTGACAGAGCACCAAAACTACCATAACTTTTGCTACGCAATTCAGAACAGGGTGGTAGTGGGCTCTATGGAATCACGACAAAACCAGCTACAATAGTCTAGTTGGGCAAGTCCCCTGATTCGGCCTCCTACTAGTCCTAATGTTCAGGTGAAGATATCTGTCCTAACAACTGATGCATGTAAAACAATGATGGTAAGACTTGCATAACTTTTGATTGGAAACTCTAAAAAAAATGTTCTTTATCAACTTGGAAATCTTACATAATTATATACAACATTCATTTTGGGAGGCATTTCTAATTCGGCTTCTAAAAAATTCCAATTGGCCAGACAAGACAATCTGCCAATTCACGTCAACCCTCCTGGACAGTCATGGTAAAACTACCATAACTCGTAAACCGTATGTCGAAATTAGATGATCTCGGTGGAAAAAGAAATATAAAGACGAGACCTACAACTTTCTAAGAGGTGATCAGGTCAGAAAATGAACGCAACGTACCCAAATCTGACAAGCAACGGCGCACAGCAGGGAGAAGTGGGTAGAGGCGGCGGCCACTAGGGGGAAAAAGGGGGAGGGGTGGGGCATTAGGGTTTTGAGGGGCGTGGGAACCCCCCCCCCCTTTGGCCGGCCACAAGAGGGGCCTCTCCTGGGCCGCGGCCCGCGGCCCAGGTTGTCGAATAAATATGAAAAAACCCCTCTTCTACCCAGGTTTTGCTATTCCTTTTAAGCTCTCTTTCTCCTCCCGACTAGTTCTTCAATTTACCGAACCGAAACCGGGATATTACATATCCAGTTGCCTTTATAGATCAGGGGCCTTCCTAACAAAGAGTTACTAAAGATAATTATCCATATACGGATTATACTTTCCTAACAATGTTTTGCCTAATAATAGAAGATAGATATCTCTTTCCTTCTAACTGCTGTCGCCCCAAGGAAAGACTCATGCTCCTACCGTAGCCCCAATGTTGGTTCTAGTGCTGTGGCGATGCCGCTAATATGTTTTCCCAACAAATGCGTCCACAACATGTCATGGCTAATGATGTGTCAAAGCTTGTATTATACCACCACTCTGCAAGTGTTAACCAATTATGCCATCTCTTAGGATTTGCAAAAGCCACACATCTTAAGTAATTTTTCAAGCATTGGTTGACCCTTTCAGTTTAACCATTAGTTTGAGGGTGATATAATGTACTAAATCTCAACTGGACTACCAAAGATTTAAATAACTCTTGCCACAATTGCCTTGTAAATATTATATCTCTATTAGTGATAATGGCACTTGGTAAGCCATGCAATCTAAATATATGATCACTGAATAGTTTAGCCACTTGTTGTACTGTGTATGGATGTGTTAGTGAGATGAAGTGAGTATATTTAATCAGTCTATCCACCACTCCAAGATTACATATTTATCTTCAGATTTTGGAAGTCCTTCAATGAAATCCATTGTGATATGAGACCATGCTAAATTAGAGGCAGGCAATAGTTGGAGCAAACCTGGATAAGGGGTGTGTTCAGCCTTTTTTTTTTTGGTAGATTGCACATTCCTTGACAAACTTGATGACTTCTTGTTTCATGCCAAACAAATAAAAGAGTAATTTGAGTCTTTGATATGTAGCTCTTTCACCAAAATGCCCTCCTATGACTGAAGAATGGAATGATAATATAATCTATTTTTTGAGTTCAAAAAGCGAATCAATTAGTATTTTGACTTTGTATCTAAGTATTCCTCCATGCAAAGAATAGGACTGTTGCCATTAATACTGAGTTGAGTTATGAGCTCTTGGCATTTGGCATCATTTTCATAACTTTTTTGTAACTTTAGATATCCAGAGTGGTATTGCATTGGTTATTGTCATTAACTGATCAGGATGTTCTACTATGGAGAGATCATCAACAACTCTATTTTCTCTTCCTTTCTTGTATCCAATTCTGTATTTGTATCCTAATAGCTTGACCATGAGTTTATGTTGGATACCTTCAGTTAATTTATGTTCTTGTATGTATTTCAGACTTTGTTGATCGTTCCTGGACACTTATTGCCCTCTTGCAAAATAATGCTTCCACTTCTTTAATGCTTCAAGAATAGCCATTGCTTCTTTGTCATATGTGGACAATATTGTTGTTTTAGGCCCAATAGATTTGCTCAAAATGATCGTCGTTTCCCAGCTTGCATTAGTACTGCACCTATGCCATAACTACTTGCGTCGGTCTCTAGCACAAATGGTTGAGTGCAATCAGGGAGTGCTAAAACAGGAACTTTTGTTATAATGCCTTTTAATTTTTGATATGCTTCTTTCTGTTGCGGACCCCATAGAAAGGAATCTTTCTCCAATGCTTCAAACAATGATACAAGGACATCAATTTTCAGCAAATTAGAGAGAGATGTCACTGACAATTGCATACCTTGATAGCTAAGCACACACCCCCATCCAAGATGAAGTTGTAGAGAGAGGAATAGAGAATAGCCTCACAAGAATACAAGATCATAGCCATTGAAGCTGTATGTTCCTGCCATTGAGAAACATAGCAAACATTAGCATGTAAAGTTGTAAAATGAGTTACTGAATACTGAGCAATTTGTAATTTCATATTTGTAAACTTGAAATGATCAAATGAAATAAGATTTAAAGTTAAAGAGCAACCATCAGTCCATCACATAGTACTACTACAGTATAGTGCATTGCATACCATAGGACATAGGTCCATTACATTACAACTAGTCAACTACTAGTACTAGTCCACATGACAATGACAAACAAAGTTACAAACACAAATACAACCGAGCAACAAAAGATAATCAATAGAAAATGCATGAAATTGCAAAAGCCGTCAACAATCATAATCTGAAGTAGAATCATCTTCCCCACAGCCTACAACACCACTTTGTGCATTGTCATGAGTAAGACTAGGAGGAGATTCACCATATTCATCCTCAATCTCTTCATCATCCATCCCAAAATCTTCATCATGCTTGTCACCTCTCCTACCTCCTTCATCTTCAACCGACCTTGAGCATGAACCTACAGCACCACCATGGCATCGCCGATGATAAGACAATACAACTCTCCCAGACTCAGCTGCAGTGGCATGGGCTTGCCTAGGTAGATTGCAACCACGGTGCACTTGATGCACCCACAACCTCATCAATAAGAGCCTAGAGCCTAGTCCAGATTTCCGGCTATGCCTCATAGACATCTTCAGCACCCGCATCAATCCAATCAACGTTCCACTCGGACTCATCAAAGATCAATGGGTTAAAGTTGCTTCCCTCTACACGCATCTTTTGAAATCTTTCAACAATCTTTTTGTTATATTTGAAATAAACCAAATCATTCAACCTTTGGTGCTCCAGTCTATTACTTCTCTTTGTATGCATCTAAAAGGAAAAATAACAAAAAAAGACTCAAGATTCAAGAGAACATTAAACAAGCTCGCTGAAGTGAAAATGATCAATTAGACAATTATACATTACTTAGTACTAGTTAGTAATGACAAATTCAAAGGTGTTCCATTTGCGCTCACACCCGGAAGACAAAGCACAAAGACCAAGAAGACATTTTGCAAACTATTAAAACTCTAATGTGTCGCCACCATATGCATCCCACCAATCAACTACAATAATGCAAAAGGTGTGATTCATGATGCAATGAAATTGAATATATGCCAAATTGAAATGAAATTGAGTACTTCTGTGGGCTCATTTTTCCTTGACTTGATATTGCTAGTGCCTTTCCAAAGCAAGCTTGCCTTTTCTCACAATGATTAGCTTGGGTAGATATCTTTGTCACAAGTGCCTCGACATCTTGACCAACCATCTAGGAAAGAACATCGTTGAAAGTGTCTCTTAGCTTTCGAGCACATGTACTATCTTTCTCTTTGAAGCCTAGAATTTATTTGGATTCAAGTAAACTGCAGCCCCATATAGCTTCACTTCCATTTGGTATATCCACCACCTCTCAATAATGTCAATCACACGTTCAAGGAGAGCCTTGCCCAGCAAGGCTTCCCTGATTTTATCCTTGGCAACACCCATAGCTACCCAAACATCCAGCATCGCTGGGTTCTCATCACCATCAACGATCCTCAATACAGTAACTAGTGGTTGTGTTGCTCTTTTGGAGTATTGCACAACATTCCAAAAATTAGTAGAGAGCACAATTTCAACTACATTCTTCCCCACTTTTGATTGGCCAATTTGCACATATTCCAATCCTCATCCACAAAGATATTTCTCAATGCATCCCTATGCTTGAACAAACTCTGCAAGCTTAGGAATGATGTGGCGAATCAAGTGGTTGTTGGTCTCACAAGATCATAGCCTCCTATCTTATCCCTCCTTACATCAAGAAGCTTCCCATGCCTATAGATAAATGTGGTGACACACTTGGCTTTGGTAATGCAACTATTGAACTCAGGTATCTTTCCAATTTCCTCCAACATGAGGTCTATGCAATGGGCAGCACATGGGGTCCAAAATAGAGTAGGAATTCTAGCCATTATAAGTCTTCCTGCTAACTTGAAGTTAGCATCATTATCAGTGATCACTTGAATAACATTTTTCTCACCAACCTCCTCAATTCTCTTCTATAGTAAGTCTGCTAGCATTGTGTCTTTCTTGATGCATCAACAGACTCTAGGAAGAAAGTCAACTCTGGACTATTGGAAAGGAAATTAAACAAATGTCGTCCTCTTTTATCAATCCACTCATCTGACATGATAGTGCAGCCATACTCCTTCCAAGCTAACTCATGTGTCTTTCTTAGAACCTCTATTTTCTTCTTTGCCTTTTGCAACACTGGTTTCCTCAACTCATGATAACTTGGACCAATATGGCCAGGTCTAATTTGCAAAATGGCCTCAACCATTACCTCAAAGGACCTTGACTTGTCCACATTGAAGGGTATACAATTCGAGTAAAAAATATTCTACATATTCATTGCATCTCTCTCTATCTTCCTTGGTGACCTTAGAGTTGAACTGCTCCATGTATGTTTATTTCTTCCCCTTGCATGTCTACCCTCAACCATCTCATGGGGAAGCTTTGAAGCATACTAATAACAGATTTAGTTCCCTTTGGAGGCACTGGACAAGGCTTCTTGGTATTCTTGGATTGAAGAGCTATAACTGCTAGTTTCCTTTTCATAGCTATCCTAGAACTTGTAGTTGGCCTTGGTACTGTGGTGCATGCCCAAAGAGAGGGTCACGAGCCTTTTGATGACTATGTTGCTTCTCCTTGTGGTTGGTCGACTTCATCGAACTCTTGTGCTTCCTCTTGTGCCTCTTCTACATCACCATCATCATCATCATCATCATAATTGATTGGCTTGTTCCTCATTCCCTTCTTTAGGTAGTCTTGCATGTCTCAAGATGGTTGTGGTTGTATTGGAGTATTTCTCTAAATCTCCAAAGCCCCCAGCGAGATGTTGCTTAAGCCTCTTAATTCCTGAAGAAGCAGCCGCTCCACAAAGTTTGCATTAGACCTTATCTTTGTTGCCCAAATTTGGCCAAAAATCATATTGGCACCCAGGATCTTTGGACTTTGACCTTCGTTTAGGATCTTTATTGGATCATATTGCTCAGTCTGCTGCTTGACTGCCTCTTCATTGTCACTACCTTACTCTCTTTGATTTGCCATCAAAGATTCAAAGGATAGACCTGCACATCAGTAGCACTAGCACATCATATTATCAGAACTTCAGAAGCAGAGGGAGGGAGTGGCACTAGCAGTCTAGCACATGCATAATTGCACATCACTACATCAGTAGCACACTAGCACTAGCTCGGTAGCAGTGCAGCAGAGGGAGGGAGAAAAGGAAGCAGAGGGCCAGAGGGCCAGAGGGGTCGAGCTATTGAGGGGATCAGATTAAGAGGGAAGCACCGAAGCAGAGCTACAGAGGGGGAAGTAGAGCTATAGAGGGGGAAGCGGAGGGAGTGGCGATGCGATGGGAGGGAGGGAGACGACGCGGCGGGAGCGCGGGAGGGAGGGAAGGAGGGAGGGAGTGGTGGTGAGCACGGCGGGAGTGGAGGTCGGGCCATGGGAGGGATGAAGAGGAGAGAGGGAGTAGAGGTCAGAGACGACATACCTGGTGGCATGCGCAGCAAGGGGCGGCGACAGTTAGCCGGCTAGGGTTCAGCTTTCCTTCCTAGTTCCCACGAGCGAAGACCTAAATTCACTTACTCCTTTTGCGCCCGACGGCCCGAGACCTTGAGGCCCTTCCTTATCAGGGGTGGACATGGCAAGGTACCCGCCTAGAAGTTCGCCTTGGACATTTGTAACACCCTAACCCAAAATCGGCTCAATGCCCTGCCCACCGTGAGGCGGATCCACGCACACATAGCACCTCACTTACACTTTCGTCCTTGCTTCATGTAAAAGGGTTAACCCAGAGGTGCTACGTTTGGATCCAACAGTATTATATACTACTACAATCACTTGAGACAAGCAATGTAGGACTAATCCCACCACACAACTCCTCATGGGCCACATGGGCCATGCTACGAGCAGGCCGGGGTATTACATTCACCCCCCTTAAGGGTTGACGCCCTTGGCAGCATACCGCATACGCGGCAAATACCCAGAACCACCCCTCGGTACACGTCCGTGCATCCAGTGCCGGCACATATGCCATGTCATGTGTCCACTCCGGACCCACATGTGCCATGCGCCATATGCCCACGCCCTGTCCCGCACGCGCCCGCGGCAAAGAAAGGTTGATGCTCGATACCATCCGTAACACCCCGACCTAAAATCGGCCAATGCCCACCCACCGTGGGACTGACACGCACATAGCACCTCACTTATACTTTCATCCTCGCTTCGTGTAAAAGGGTTAACCCGGAGGTGCTACGTTTGGATCCAACAGGCATTATATACTACTACAACTCACTTGAGACAAAGCAATGTGGAACTAATCTCACCACATAACTCCTCATAGGCCACATGGGCCACGCTACAAGCAGGCCGTATTACAACATAGCGCTAACCTGGGCGCCCGACTAGATGGCCAAGGCGAGGCACTCCTCCGCATCGTCCCCTCTGCACCGCCGGGACGCCAAGGCGACGCCACGACAAACATGCTCGTTGGTGAGGACTAGATGGAGGTGTTGTACAAATGATGATATCTGGTTCTTCTTTATCAGATATTTGTATTTCACACTCTTCCTAAGTTGTGGTCAAGGCATGAATTTGTTTATTCATCTTGCATACTGCTTTATGCCCTGTGGTCCAGGGTTCTTTGCATTTGTAACTAATTCCTTGATCCTTGATTACAGTGCTAGTACCAGGATTGTTCTTGAGAGGAGCAGTCATTTTTTTGTTATTCAGTAGAGTAACTTTTCCTGAATGACATTTGGGTGGGTGGGAGCGTTTTCTTAAAAGGATCCATGTAGCTTCTATCATGTTCCTGGGCCTATGACACTGTAAATGACTTTGGATGTATTCTTATAATCCAGCAACAAAACTACACACAAAGTAATCATCCAGTGAAAGGGTTATGTCTCTTGACTAGCCCCATAACTTCCTCAAATTTATCCACATAAGCTGATACTGTGGTGGTATGTTTCTATTGGGATGAACCCTTAATCCTATTCCAATAGGACAAAGGCCAAAATATACAAGTTATAGGTATAGGTAAATATAAAAAGAACACCCTATACAAGAGACATATCTCACATCTAACATCCTCCTCAAACTCATGTGGGTCAACAATGCTGAGTTGGAGAGGTAGAAGTTATGCTGAGCTCGAGTCTATGCCTTGGTGAAGAAATCGGCTAACTGAAGCTCCGAAGGCACATACTGAAGAGTAATAACTTGGTCATGCACTTGCAATCTCATGTACGAACCTTGCACTACTCTCGCCGTCCTTGGCCTACTCCTTCTCTAACTGATCCTCCGTCCTTGTTGGGTCCTACAATACCTTCTCCTCCTAGATACCATCTTCGTGATCGTCGCACTATCAGACATCCTAAGCGCTACGACTTCGCAGCCGTTGCTCTTTCTGAGCCAACGACTTATCATGAGGCTGCTGCTCACCATAAGTGGCATCTCGTGATGTCTGAGGAGATTGCTGCTTTAGAGCGTATTAACACTTGGGATCTTGTACCCTTACCTGCGCATGTCACTCGTATCATGTGCAAGTGGGTGTACAAGATCAAGACCAGCTCGAATGGTTCTCTTGAGTGCTACAAGGATCGTCTTGTGGTGCGTGGATTTCAGCAGGAGCATGGTCGCGACTATGAAGAGATATTTGCTCCCGTCGCACATGACCACTGTTTGCATTTTCCTTGTTATGGTCTCTGTTCGACAATGGTCTATCTCTCAGTTGGACATCAAAAATGACTTTTCTCAATGGCGAGCTGCGACATCAAAAATGTCTTTTCTCAATGGTGAGCTGCGTGAGGAGGTATATATGCAGTCGCCCCTGGGTAATCTGTCTCTATGGTATGGTTTGTCGCATTTGTCGCTCTCTCTATAGGCTCAAGCAAGCCCCTCATGCTTGATTTGACTGCTTCTTCTCTGTTGTCACTGCTAACAGCTTCTGCGTTATTGATCACGACCTTGCTCTCTTTGTACACACCTCTTCTCGGGGTCAAACGCTCCTACTTCTCTATGTGAATGATGTGATCATTATTGGGGATGACTCTCAATACATTGATTTTGCGAAGGAGCGTCTCAGCGAGCAGTTCTTGATGTCTTATTTGGGTCATCTTCGTTGCTTCCTTGGGATCGAGGTCACTTCTACGCCCGAAGGCTACTACCTCTCCCAAGAGAAGTACATTCAGGATATCATTTCTCACACTTGTCTCACTGATCAGTGGATGGTGGATACTCCTATGGTGCTTCTCTCACTGATTAGCGCAGGGTAGATACTCCTATGGTGGATCCTTCGGCCTACTGATGTTGAGCCTCTTGAGGACCTCACTCGTAACTGTTATCTTGTCGGGAGCCTCGTCTACCTTAGGATCACTTGACCTGATATTTCTCACCCAGTTCACATTCTAAGTCAGTTCGTGCTCCAACTCAGCTTCACTAATGTCACTTTCTTCGTGTTCTACGATATATTCGGGAGACCATCACTCGTCGCCTTTTCTTTCCTCACTCCAATTCTCTGCATCTTCAAGCGTACTCTAATGCGACCTGGGCTAGTGATCATTCTGATCACCGGTCTCTTTCTACCTATTGTGTTTTCCATTTTTCCTCTCTGATTGGCTGGAAAACCAAGAACCAGACCGCTGCTTCGCTCGAGTCTTTGAGATTGAGTTGCGAGCCATATCATCATTGATAGCTGAGATCACCTAGCTTCGGTGGATACTTAAGGATTTCGTTGTTTCAGTTTCTGCACCAACTCCGCTCTTATCAGACAGTACTGGTACGATCATCATTGCCTAAGATCCTGTGAAGCGTGAGCTCATCAAGCACATTAGAATATATAATTTGTACATGAAATCGCATGTGCAGGACCAAGTTATTGGTCTTCAATATATGCATTCGGAGATTCAGTTAGTAAATTTTTTCACCAAGGTACATACTAGAGCTCAGTAGCCCGCATTAATATTGGTCGTTCAATTCAGATCCAACTATCAAGATTGGTATTAGCACTATATATATATATATATATATATATATATATATATATATATATGTTTCTTTGTATAGTTACCTATATCTATATATGTTTTTGTGGTCTTTGGCCATTAGAATAGATCAAACACAGCTCAATTACATGGTTCGATAGCCTCAGTTCAGTAAAAGAGAAAATAACAGCGCACATGGCAGACAACAGCAACAGGAATGATAGTAAATACTAGCAAATAAGGTGATTTAACTAAGTCCGTCCGATCTCGGTTGGTCTTGATCATCTTTACTTGTCAGGATAGAATATGACTTTAGTGGAGTTGGCACCGAAATTCTTAACTCGTCTCTACCCTCAGATCTTCATAACTCTTCTAGACTCCATCTGGACCGTTGCTTGCATACCAGTTCAATGTAATACTTCAGTTCATAGCCTCAGAAACTTAGGACCTGACATGAGCCTCCTGAATTGGCTTGTGTTTGCGTGGACATTTCCTAAGAATTAGCCTATTACAAAACCTAAAGGCCCATGAGACCTGTTAGCATCTTTTAGTCTAACATTACCATATGAACCTCCTGTCTCATAAATATAGGGACAGGGCCTAGCAATTTTGCACCCCTCTTTTATTGGTAATAAAGAAGCAAGGCTAGGGGACTGCATATTCATACATCGGTAACACGCCTAATCGGATGTGCTAATTTTACAACAAATCCAACACTGTAAATCTGCCACACAAACAATCTCCCGTTTGTGAGAACAATGTGATCTAGGACCATCATCATCAGAGCACGGCAGCAGTAGTAGTAGTGCCCATCCCTGAGTTATTGGCAATATCATGTGCAATCAGGTGTCCGTAGTCTGAGAAGCAATGGAGTCGGTCAGCAAGATGTGCATGGCACAAGGGATCGATGGCAAGATAATTAATGGACTCAGGTGAGCGATTAGCTCCCAATCAAACTGAAAAACTCAATGCAGCAGCAATTAGCTTTTTGATGGAGGGCTTGGTGGTGTAACTGTACTCTTCAGGATTTACACAGAATTGACAGTCCTAGACAGAAAACTGGTACTAGCAGCCAAATATCATATCAAACTCCAAGAACTTAAATTTGCCAGCACCAAGCTCTCGAGAAAACGGAGGAAAAGTGTGCCTTATTGCTGCAAGATAAGCACATTGCAGCTGTGGTATTGGGATGAAATGATGCATATCTGATTACTAGGATTAGATAGAACCAGGGTAGAAAAAACCGGCCGGTAACCAGCGGTTACCGGTGGGGTCCGGGAAGAGGAAAACCGGCCGGTTTTTCCCAGTTTGGCCTGTTCAAATTCTAAATTTCAAATTTCAGCTGGTTTTTAATCAAATTCAAATGAAATTCATCCAGATTTTTACCGGGAAATAAGGGAACCGGTCGGTTAGCACCCGGTTTTTTTTTACCAGCCGCCCGGCAGGATATTAGCCGGTACCGGCTTTTGGATCCTTGGATAGAACTAATGACTACTCCCATCTCAAGGCAGTACACCTCAAGTTCTCCACGAACAGAAGGCATCAAACAGAGAAGAATGCCTGCAGACAGGTCAACAATGATGAGTCTATGACCACACTTTGAAACACATGCAAAATTTAGAAATAAAGAGACGTAATACCATCTCAGGCAAACAGAAACAGTCCAACAAATGTTGGCCAGAGGCTCTAACCCCGAGATGGCTATAAGTTGCCCGATCCAAGGAGGGTTGCTCATGTCGAGCATTTTTGCACAAACTTGCCTGATATGACTGTTTCTGTAAGAACGATAAGTCTCCAGAACCAGTATAATGGCAAAGTAGCAAGACATAATGACACCATACCACAAACATGGCAAACATAGCTTCTAGAAAAAGACAACCCATTTTCCGAACAACTTGCTTGTTCTGACTACTTCAGCATAGTGTCTGACAATTATATGAAGCAATGTATTTGAATGCAATGATAACTTAAATTTCTGAACCTAAAACTATTTGTAACTCTCCATTACTTGGTGAGAGCACAGAGAAGTTCTAAACCATAACCTTTAACCTATTGTTCATCAAATGCCAATTTTCAGCGGTAAGGTCAATAAATGATGGTTTTGCAAACCCCGTAATGATTGAATAACAAGGAGCCCAGTTAAATTACTGCAAACCAAGGGAACACAGTGAACATGATACTCCAAGGGTGTTGTTCCAGTGCTTGCTTGTGGCCTTGTTGGCACTGCAAAAGTGATGCATATAGACAGCTTGGGCAGAAGAAAGGGTAGAAATCACTTGAACCAGTCCATGTTTGCTGCTTCACAAGGCAAACTATTCAAATATGACTCATCAAACAGAAAAGTTTCCACCAAGATATGCTAGAGTAGGGTTTTTATTTTGGAGCCGGCTACTGGCTAGTGCTCTTTCAGAAGACTATTCGAATATAAGTCTTATTAAGCACAATACTAATTGTTAGTCGCCAGCCATTTCTATTTGTAAGGTTCCCTTTATGATGTGCCTGAGCAAGGCCCATCAGCTACAATATCACTCTTGTCCTACAATATTTGACAAATCAATGATCTATGGACCCTAAAAGGTGCTTACAGCTACGACGCACGATTTGTAATTCACAATCCAACCTCCACTATTACAGTGTATTGTAGATTGGATCAGATAAATTAGCAAAAGTTGTTCTCTGTATTGGTAGGATGAAGATTGAAGCTAAATACAAGTATGACCCAACCTAATCAGTCATAATGTCGAATTCTAGTCCTATCTATATCCTGTAGTAACTCAAGGGTATTTGTCTTCACAATATAGTCAGCATCGAGGATACGATCAAATAGATGAGATTCACTCCATCATACATTATAATCATTATGCAGAGAATTTAGGTGAATCAATCATTTCATCGAACTGAGAATGCTCACTGTTCTCTTATGATCTCCAAGTCAGGACTTCAGGATAAAGCATGCTTATAATTCTAGTTTAAATAGCATTATGCTATGGCAATCTAGAAGTAAACTACAAAAATAGAGGATAGTCATTCTAATAGGAGAATATGTTTCTTTTTTTTCTTTCATCTGGAACAAGCAAGGTGAGTTCTATAGCTAAGGGGGTCCAGAGAATTTTCCAGTTAGTTTGGTAATTTTGAAACCAAAACTTCTATAGAGATTCAAGGATAACAGCTAAAACCTGATGCTTTTGGGCACCAGCTATGGTGCTACTAATCAGAATTCCCATGTTCACATTACGGTTATACTTCTTGGTTCCTGCACATTGTACAGTGAAGTCTCAATGGAGAGTCATGGCTATGAATTAACTAACACAAATATTACACACTGGAAACTTCATGCCACAAAATTACGAATTCCTCAAGCTCCCGGCACATTGAACGCCACAAAAAAAAACAGTTCTGAATTATGATGCCATCAACCAGAATTCCTACACCAAGTATGCTTCTTGCTCATAAAACTGCATGCTCTTACTGGGAATGAATAACTATGAATTAACTAACACCTTTTTTAAACACACTAAAGTATTTCATGCTTCAAATCCTGAATTCAGCAAGCTCTAAGTACAATGAAAGTCATAAACTTCAAACAAACCCAAACGTAATCCCCGTGAACATCAAGATCCAACAGCCAGTCCAGGACAATAATCCAAAAGGGAGCTGAGAGCGAAACCTCCCAAGGAGCTCAGCTACCATCATCCCGTTCCTGAAAGTCTGAAATGTCGACAGTCTGCAACCGTTCTTCCTCCGGAACCAAACGCCAATTCGGTGACTGCACTGCCCTGAGCCACTTGAAGTCATCCACATTGGCCCAATTACCAGTCTCCTCCTCGAGACAAGAATCCCTCAAATCTTCTTCGATCCCTTCATACTTCAAAGCATGTGGTGCAAATCTCACACCACTGCAATCTTCAATGATCGGCCTGCTCCTCACCCGCAAGTAGAAATCCGTTACCCTCGCCTCGTGAATCCTGATCTGGTGCGCCGCCATTACAAATGTACAGCGCTCAACATCCACTATGAGCACCGAGCCAAGAACAGCACCGACGAACACACGGCAATCTCTTAGCTTATGAACGTACAGCGCCCGGCATTTGCCTTTGAGATAAACCTCACAGGAAACCAAATCCGCGAGTGTGAAATCCCCATCCTTGTCGTTGGAAACTCTCAGATCCTTCACCAAGGTTGCGCCGTTCCTGCCCCGGAACCCCAACCCTGGCAAGATCGCGTCGAAACTTGGCTTCGGCTGCTCCGGAGGCGGCTGAGGCAAGTTGGGAGGATATTGCGGGGGGTTCTTGGTAGTTCTGCCCTTGTTCCTGAAGGAGAAGGACTTCTTGGGTCGGATTTCGGAGGCGGCAAGCCTGTGGACGGCGCGGAGGTCGGAGACGGCGGCGAGGGCGGAGCGAAGCTCGTAGGGGGGAAGGGAGTGGGAGGCCTCCGCCACGACGCGCTCGAGGTCGTCTATGGCGGAAGCGGCGGCGGCGATGGAGGCGGCGATGGAGGCAGGAGCGTCGTCGGGGGAGGTGCGGCAAGCCGAGAGGGCGGACTCCGCGGCGAGCTTGGCGGCGGCGAAGCGGGAGAGGAAGGCGGCGACGGGGGACGCCTCACAAGAGTCTGCCGAGGAGGTGGCAGTGCGCTTCGAGAGGCGCTCGAGCATAGCCAGGTGCTTGCGGTGGCCGGCGGCGGCGGTGTGGTCGGGCTCCGGCTCCATTCCGACGGCGGCGGTGGCGGGGCTGGATGGCATCGGAGTCCAGCGGACTCGGATGATTCTTTAGATTAATACTGCATTTACATTAATACTGTTAATGCAGGGCGTGGCATTGCACTAGATCAGGAGATAATTTTTTTAATAATATTTTAGAGATAATCTTACATTAACTTTATTTTCAATTATGATCATTTTAGTCATGCCAAAACGCGTGGTGTGGTAAAAATACTCTATCACAATAAAGATCTCGGTGTGATCAAAGCTATCACGATAGACCTCCAAGCCAGCATGACTGACAGCGAGATTGTGTGGTGTGACAAATCTTGACACGCCATTTGCCGCAGCGTGGGCAAAACACTCTGTCACGCCAACGCTCGTGGCATGACATCGGTGGACTTAAGTGCCGCACGCGACCGACACACCCAGTTCTCCCTTTTTTCCCATCTTCCTCTCGCCTTTCCGCACGTCATCTCTCCTCCCCATCCACAACCTCGCCAAATTCAACTATTTTGACCATATTTGATGACCATAAACTCGTGGAAATCATCCCCTGAGGTATTCTCACTCATTCATCCCTTTATTTTGGATCAATTCGGTCTAGATTTGTGGATTTAGGGTTTGGTTCGATGTTTGACTCGAATCGGTTGGAATAATTGCTCTTCGGAGTGAATCAGATACCATTAGCACGCAATGGAAGTTGAATGTGTGCATATTTTGTTTTATTCATGTGATTTATAGCGATTTGTAGATGGAATTTGGTGTTGTGGCTAAAGTTTGCTAGGGGAAACCCAAAAGGGGTATATTGATTTAGTTTTATGTAGTTGTGATGGAAATGTGGCTAGTAAATCGTAATTTCGCTATTTGTGTGAGAATGTTTTTATTTGGATTGCCACATCACAGGTGGTGATATGGCCAAAATGGTCAGATTCGAAAATAAAGTTATCAAGTGGTTAGTAACAAATTTTTTGTAGATATCATGGGGATATACTCCAGATCTTAGGATGATGTGACAATTGGCAATGGCGTTTACAGTTTGTCGTTTTGCATGTTTTCGCACGCTTGATGTGTCGTCAGTTAGAACCTGTCCCGACCGGCCAAGGCGCGGTCGACCGGTCCTAATCGGCTTGACCTACTTAAGGCGCTCGGACCGAAATGTCGAAGTGAGGAATTGAGCTGGGCCAAAAATAGAGAGTGTAGGCAAGAGAGGGGATTCTATTGCACTTGGTCCCATAATTTTTGGAGTCTCCAATAAAAGTTCTATTGGTTTGAAAATTCCAGAGGTTTCGCTTTCAGAGGAAAATGACTAAGTCTCAGCTTAGCGTCCGACCGCCCATAGGTGGCGGCCGACCGCCAGATGGGCGGCCGACCGCCTCGGGGCGGTCTGACTGGTTTTCACTTTGATCGTCGGTCTTCGAGGCGACGATATTCGGTTGTTAGGTCAAAGTCATGAGTTTCAGGGCATATATGTTGCATGATGCATGTTTTGACTAACATGGGTCAAGTTGTGAAGAACTTATTCCCAAATTTGGTTTACTTGTCTATTGTTGTGCAAAGTTGTTTGGTGGTCAACGACGGCCAATCGGCGAGGATGATCGGACTAGCCTTGGAGAGCCGAGGTCCGTAACGATCGACGATACCAGTGAGGTCAATGTACTCAAGCGTGCAGCAAGATGGATAAGGGTGACCTATTAGCTAATCCGGCGCAAGATGGCGCAAGGTGTAGCTAGTTAGGTCAAGAGGAGATAAAGATAGCGCTTTAAAATACGTGCGTATGTGTTCCGTTTGTTTTGGGCCTTAACGGGAGCCCAGTAGAGTCAAATTTCTAGAAGGTCTAAGCCTCCACTATAAATAGGAGAGGGAGGTGGCTGCACCTTCACTAGGTCTCTTTTGCTATTTTTGTAAACCCTAATTTTCTTATGGAGAGCTTTTGTGGAGGCTAGGGTTCTTGATGTTTGATGTGATTTTCGTGCTCTTGGATTGAGCATTGTCCTCCATTGATGGAGTGACTGCAAGCCCAGATCATATTAATCAATCAAAAGAAAGTTTGATCAATGTTTTGTATCATTGCGTTCTTTCTCTATATTTGATGATTTTGGATCTTTCTTTGATCCACAAGTTTTTGATTGAATTCTTCACGTGATCTAGCTTGTTGTGACGTGTGGGAACCTATCTATGATCATCTTGATCATCAATCACCCACGAGCAAGATCTTGGATCAAGTTTTCGTTTTGACCCGGTTCTGAACCCTTCTTTGATCAAACGGAAAATGATCTTTATTCTTCCAATAATTATCATAATCTTCGATTGAATAGGTCCTCGATATCATAGAGAATGTGTGTTCCAAGTTTCATCAAGTTTGGATTAGTAGATCAAAAGTTTCGTTTAATTTCATCTTCGTCACCGGGCCGATCGTTTCGCTCGAGGTCGGTACACACCGGCCGATCGGCAGTAATCGGTCCGACCGCCAAGAACACGGCGGCCCGATCGGCAAAGGCATTTATTTGTTTTAATCTTTGTTGATTTTATCGCTTGCTAAGGGATTTATATTGATTCAATATTAGTCTTCCATTGATCGATATATCGGAGTGAAAGTTTTATTGATTCATTATTTGTAAAAAAGTGAGCGTGCTCCTATTCACCCACCCTCTAGTCGCCTTTTCGGTCCAACAATTTTCTTCAACAAAGGCTTATTTAGTACAAAAATTCACCATCTGGTAGGTCCTTTTGGCATTCGAACTATGTGTTCGTAGCACTCCAAGAAATTTTAGTTCGTTTTATACCGGTCAACATTAGTTCTATTTGGAATGGTTAGTATTATTTTGAAGTGTTTTATACACGATTTTGAGGATTTTTAGTTGTTCGTCGGTAGTATGTGTGGTAGTTGGAAGCTATGGCTTGCAATACTGATGATGCAATATTTTGTTTGGATTGTTGGATGTAGATGGAGAAAGTTGTACGTGTAGGTGGGACGGTTAGCCAAACGGAAGTGGTGTCGAGTTTGTTGGCATGGAAGTGAATGTGCTTGTGTTTTGAGAATCCTCACCTTTCGAACTCTTGTGACGAGGATTAAGTTGACCCTTGGATGGGATAAGCCATGTGTCGTTGTCGGAATGGAGGGGCGGTATGATGTTAGGCTGGGTTCAAAGGTGCACGCCTAGTTGATGCCAATCTCGTGCGACGGTGATTAGGGCACGCACAAGAAGAGTGTGTTCGCATCTCAAGTACGGTCATTGGAGGTTGCGTGGAGAGGGAATCACCGCAATGACATAGAAAAGAACGAGATGTAGTGAATGGCACCATGGAGGAAGTTGAATTATTGTGGAACTTTCGCAAGGCCCCCAATGCAGAGCAACCGCCCCAAGAGGACATTGGCATCGGTCTTAACAACAATGCCCCTCCATTGGTGCATTTGTCATCAATGTTGTTCCCGCATCCCACCATCTTAGTGACGCTGCGGATCGGTTTCAATGGTGTTGTATCGAACAACGATCTTGATGAAGAGGTGTTATGAGATGGAATAGCCATGACGTTGAGTCCAACGAAGGTTGGAGCTTGACCGAAACGGCGCCCACTCCGCTTTTCTCCTTACAGAAGGGCGAGTTCCTCAAAGTGTAATGGGTGAGATCCCGCTTGCATGCATGCGAGGATGTTAGAATGGTTGGTAATGTGGTGTGTGCAAATGGGTCAAGAGCAAGGATGGCATTATGGATCGGATAATGACGCCAAACGAAAGAACATATTGTTTTCAAGCATGGAGTATATGAAGCTTTGGATGTAAGAATACTCCATGAGGCACCATCGCCCATTTATAGTACAATACTCTAATGTGAACAAGAGCTATATTGTGTGGTGTGAAAGGGGTGCGATGGAAGACCAACACATACTTTGTGGATGAGTGGACCCGCAAGGGATACATACAATGCCGATGAGAGTTGGGGTGCGCCACTTCCAAACACCTTGCTCAGCGGAGGACGAGTCACGCAACCAGCAGTAAACGAATACGACTCGACATGATAGGGGTGATGGAGGCCGAAACCATAGAGTGAACCTGACTGCAGCTTTGCTACACGTGTCATGATCGCATATCGTCATCGTATGCTGCATGCACGGTGTGTGCCACCTTTCAAACACCTTCATTGGCAAGGAATTCTCAAAGCTAGCCATGATAAGGACTTGGGAGAAGATGTTCGAGCCTTATCTCAACCCCTCGCATTGGCCACGGTACATTGGGCAGGAATACATTCTAGACAAAGAAATGTTGAACAAGCAACGCGGTAGGAGGAAGAGGAAAAGACTTCATAACGATATGGATTGCTCATAGCAAGCCGGTAAAGACATGTATAGCCTAGGGGACTTTGATGATGCCACCATAACGAACCGGTGCTCAGAGTGTCATGACCACAACCACACCAAAGCTAAGCATATGAATAAGGATGGCCAGTAACAAAGGGTTAGGCGATGTCGCTCCCGTACCCAACATGACATGTCTTACACCGCTTAGGTCAATCTTTACTTTGAAGTACACACATAAGTTGTGGTAATCGTCATTGTCATTGTGCAAGTAGTTATCTTTACCTCGTTGCATATTTATTTTATTGTGTTCACTCCATTGAATTTTCTTCATTTTTTTGTTGGCAATAGTTATACTTTCATTACATCCATTTAATATATTTGTACTTCATCTCTACTAACAAATTTATTTCTTTCATTGCAGGATGCCTCAGTACCCGCAGTATGCGTTGCTCAGGACAGAGTACGACAATGACCACCGAGTACACCTTATAGCCGACTAGGGTGTAGTGAGATTGCTTGATTCGTTGTTCGATCTTGCATTTAATTTTTTTTACCATGGGGTACACTTAACTTATCTCTATGCAATTGTTTTGCAGTACTCCACCACTTGGCCGCACCACACCCTCTCACTCTCCGGATCGGGATGAGCAAGACGTGTTGTACATCCACGATGCTCGGTTTCCTTCAATTGGTTCGGATTGTCACCAACGGGATTCCCCACATGGACGGGGTTGCACTTATGGCACTGCTGGACCGGTGGTGCCTAGAGATGCACACATTTCACATCCCGTCAGTGAGATGACCATCATGTCAGCAGATGTGGCTATGATTCTGGCCTTCCCATAGACGGCACTTCCTATGATTGGACATGTCAACAGCTGGGTTGGCAAAGTGGCTTAGTGTGTGGCCGTGGACAATCGGTTGTCCGCCGTGCTTTCATCGTGGCTAAGGGTGAACTTCAATGTGTGCCTCGCAAAATGCAAATGTGGTTACAAAGGCAACGCTCAATGAGCATGGGTATGGTATCTCGTTGGTTCCTTCCTTTCCCGATGGTATAGGCAATGTCGCCTCTGGGTATACTTGCCCATGTTGGTCGACTTTGGAGCAGAGGGACTTATAATTGGGGTTTGTCGCCTAGCTTGTTTGTTCATCCACTTGTGTGATGTGTGCCACTCATGAAGTGCCAACAAGAATTTGGGTTGTTGCGCATACCTTCCGCATGTGTGGATGTTAGAGCATTTACCCGTGGGTAGGCCCGCACGCTACCCGCAGATAAGAAAACTTGTATTTTAATAGATTGGTTCTCGCACTAACCATGTGACTAACATCCATCTTTATGCGACATGGTCCCTATCTAGAGCAGCTTCGCCTGCTGCCAAGAGATGCACTTGCACTTCGCTAAAAGCTTAACCCGCCACGGAGGGACTAGATAGGAGATGCACTTCTTGGCGAATCGATTTGTCCCATGTGCTAAGACAACCAATCCATGTCAAGAATTACATCTAGATCGGCCGAATGGAGAAGGATAAGATTTGCTAAGAATCCTACTCCTTCAATCTCACTGGGACATCCCTACACTCGCATTCACTCTCAACCCAACCAGAGAGCGAATGAGCAACGGACCAACAAAGGAGTAAAAAGAAACTCCCTACAATAGCAAAAGACTCGTAAACAAAGAATGAGATGCTCCCAATCAAACAAAACAAAGAGCGTGATGAGAGTTAATGTAAAGTGTACCTAGCACGACGTCGGGTGCCTCCTATGCCTCCTCTCAGAGATGAGGTTGACGCGAGCACTACCCACGGCTTGGTTAGCAGAGACAATCTTCCGATCCTCGAAAGGATCACTTCCTTGCCCGCCCTCCATTAGGACGAGGGGTCGCTCCTGCCCTCTTAAGGTATTGATTCGCATAATGCCCCTTTGGTTGCGGTGAAGCAAGTGACCCGGCAAATGGGTTGCGGGGCCACCTGCCGACTCGCAGTGCACGTGATTGGGGCACTACCGCGAAGGACGAGGGCAGTGCCGACGACCTAGGGGTACCAAGATTGAGAATGGGACCCCGAGTCCGCCAAAATGAGAACGGAAAGAGCCGACCCTAGATGACTTGTGGGCCTCCCACTTACGCTATGGAATCCACAAGTGCTCTCCCCGAGTGCTCGGCGATGATGGCCTTGTCCACCAAGGTTTGGAAATCAGAAAGTCGACGATGGATAGTTTGTCCTGCAGCCTCCTGACAAGCCATCCTTGTACTTCTCTTGCTTGACCTCATCAAGGGCCACCTCCTCCGAGCATAACGAGCCAAATGGTTGAACTCGCATGTACTCAGGATCGAGAAGCGCTCTTGCTTGAGTGACAAGAACTCCTTCTTCTTCACTTCATCAAGCCGGCAGAACATGGGTCAAGTTGTGAAGAACTTATTCCCAAATTTGGTTTACTTGTCTATTGTTGTGCAGGTTGTTTGGTGGTCAACGACGGTCAACGGCGAGGATGATCGGGACTAGCCTTGGAGAGCTGAGGTCCAGAACGATCGACGATACCAGGTGAGGTCAATGTACTCAAGCGTGGTGCAAGATGGACAAGGGTGACCTATTAGCTAATCCGAAGCGCAAGATGGCGCAAGGTGTAGCTAGTTAGGTCAAGAGGAGATAAAGATAGCGCTTTAAAATACGTGCGTATGTGTTCCGTTTGTTTTGGGCCTTAACGGGAGCCCAGTAGAGTCAAATTTCTAGAAGGTCTAAGCCTCCACTATAAATAGGAGAGGGAGGTGGCTGCACCTTCACTAGGTCTCTTTTGCTATTTTTGTAAACCCTAATTTTCTTATGGAGAGCTTTTGTGGAGGCTAGGGTTCTTGATGTTTGATGTGATTTTCGTGCTCTTGGATTGAGCATTGTCCTCCATTGATGGAGTGACTGCAAGCCCAGATCATATTAATCAATCAAAAGAAAGTTTGATCAATGTTTTGTATCATTGCGTTCTTTCTCTATATTTGATGATTTTGGATCTTTCTTTGATCCACAAGTTTTTGATTGAATTCTTCACGTGATCTAGCTTGTTGTGACGTGTGGGAACCTATCTATGATCATCTTGATCATCAATCACCCACGAGCAAGATCTTGGATCAAGTTTTCGTTTTGACCCGGTTCTGAACCCTTCTTTGATCAAACGGAAAATGATCTTTATTCTTCCAATAATTATCATAATCTTCGATTGGAATAGGTCCCTGATATCATAGAGAATGTGTGTTCCAAGTTTCATCAAGTTTGGATTAGTAGATCAAAAGTTTCGTTTAATTTCATCTTAAATCCGGTGCCGATCCGTTTCGCTCGAGGCGGTGGCACCGGCCGAGCGGCAGTAATCGGTCCGACCGCCAGCAACACGGCGGTCTGACTGGCAGTGCATTTATTTGTTTTAATCTTTGTTGATTTTATCGCTTTGCTAAGGGATTTATATTGGATTCAATATTAGTCTTCCGCTGTACTGATATACTGGAGTGAAAGTTTTATTGATTCATTATTTGTAAAAAAGTGAGCGTGCTCCTATTCACCCACCCTCTAGTCGCCTTTTCGGTCCAACAATTTTCTTCAACAAAGGCTTATTTAGTACAAAAATTCACCATCTGGTAGGTCCTTTTGGCATTCGAACTATGTGTTCGTAGCACTCCAAGAAATTTTAGTTCGTTTTATACCGGTCAACATTAGTTCTATTTGGAATGGTTAGTATTATTTTGAAGTGTTTTATACACGATTTTGAGGATTTTTAGTTGTTCGTCGGTAGTATGTGTGGTAGTTGGAAGCTATGGCTTGCAATACTGATGATGCAATATTTTGTTTGGATTGTTGGATGTAGATGGAGAAAGTTGTACGTGTAGGTGGGACGGTTAGCCAAACGGGAAGTGGTGTCGAGTTTGTTGGCATGGAAGTGAATGTGCTTGTGTTTTGAGAATCCTCAGCCTTTCGAACTCTTGTGACGAGGATTAAGTTGACCCTTGGATGGGATAAGCCATGTGTCGTTGTCGGAATGGAGGGGCGGTATGATGTTAGGCTGGGTTCAAAGGTGCACGCCTAGTTGATGCCAATCTCGTGCGACGGTGATTAGGGCACGCACAAGAAGAGTGTGTTCGCATCTCAAGTACGGTCATTGGAGGTTGCAGTGGAGAGGGGAATCACCGGCAATGACATAGAAAAGAACGTAGATGTAGTGAATGGCACCATGGAGGAAGTTGAATTCGCTGTGGAACTTTCGCAAGGCCCCCCCAATGCAGGAGCAACCGTCCCAAGAGGACATTGGCATCGGTCTTAACAACAATGCCCCTCCATTGGTGCATTTGTCATCAATGTTGTTCCTGCATCCCACCATCTTAGTGACGTCGTGACTGGTTTCAATGGTGTTGTACTGAACAACGATCTTGATGAAGAGGTGTTATGAGATGGAACAGTTCATGACGTTGAGTCCAACGAAGGTTGGAGCTTGACCGAAAACGAAGCGTCCACTCCGCTTTTCTCCTTACAGGAAGGGCGAGTTCCTCAAAGTGTAATGGGTGAGATCCCGTCGGTGCATGCATGCGAGGATGTTAGAATGGTTGGTAATGTGGTGTGTGCAAATGGGTCGAAGAGCAAGGATGGCATTGCGGATCGGATAATGACGTCAAACGAAAGAACATATTGTTTTCAAGCATGGAGTATATGAAGCTTTGGATGTAAGAATACTCCATGAGGCACCATCGTCCATTTATAGTACAATACTCTAATGTGAACAAGAGCTATATTGTGTGGTGTGAAAGGGGGTGCGGATGGAAGACCAACACATACTTTGTGGATGAGTGGACCCGTGCAAGGGATACATACAATGCCGATGAGAGTTGGGGTGCGGCCACTTCCAAACACCTTGCTCTGGCGGAGGACGAGTCACGCAACCAGCAGGCAAACGAATACGACTCGACATGATAGGGGTGATGGAGGCCGAAACCATAGAGTGAACCTGACTGCAGGCTTTGCTACACGTGTCATGATCGCATATCGTCATCGTATGCTGCATGCACGGTGTGTGCCACCTTTCAAACACCTTCATTGGCAAGGAATTCTCAAAGCTAGCCATGATAAGGACTTGGGAGAAGATGTTCGAGCCTTATCTCAACCCCTCGCATTGGCCACGGTACATTGGGCAGGAATACATTCTAGACAAAGAAATGTTGAACAAGCAACGCGGTAGGAGGAAGAGGAAAAGACTTCATAACGATATGGATTGCTCATAGCAAGCCGGTAAAGACATGTATAGCCTAGGGGACTTTGATGATGCCACCATAACGAACCGGTGCTCAGAGTGTCATGACCACAACCACACCAAAGCTAAGCATATGAATAAGGATGGCCAGTAACAAAGGGTTAGGCGATGTCGCTCCCGTACCCAACATGACATGTCTTACACCGCTTAGGTCAATCTTTACTTTGAAGTACACACATAAGTTGTGGTAATCGTCATTGTCATTGTGCAAGTAGTTATCTTTACCTCGTTGCATATTTATTTTATTGTGTTCACTCCATTGAATTTTCTTCATTTTTTTGTTGGCAATAGTTATACTTTCATTACATCCATTTAATATATTTGTACTTCATCTCTACTAACAAATTTATTTCTTTCATTGCAGGATGCCTCAAGACCCATGATGATCGTTGCTCGTGATGTAGTACGACAATGACCACCGAGTACACCTTATAGCCGACTAGGGTGTAGTGAGATTGCTTGATTCGTTGTTCGATCTTGCATTTAATTTTTTTTACCATGGGGTACACTTAACTTATCTCTATGCAATTGTTTTTGCAGGTACTCCAGCCACTTCGGCTTCAGACCCACACCCCTCTCAGCCCTCTGGACTGGGATGAGCAGTACGTGT
Source organism: Hsuehochloa calcarea (assembly GCA_036346395.1). Classification (NCBI taxonomy): domain Eukaryota; kingdom Viridiplantae; phylum Streptophyta; class Magnoliopsida; order Poales; family Poaceae; genus Hsuehochloa; species Hsuehochloa calcarea. The sequence continues at coordinate 40,667,091 of CM070610.1, read as the reverse complement.
TGTACATCCACGATGTCGGTTTCCTTCAATTGGTTCGGATTGTCACCAACGGGATTCCCCACATGGACGGGGTTGCACTTATGGCACTGCTGGACCGGTGGTGCCTAGAGATGCACACATTTCACATCCCGTCAGGTGAGATGACCATCATGCTGCAGGATGTGGCTATGATTCTTGGCCTTCCCATAGACAGACTTCCTATGATTGGACATGTCAACAGCGTGGGTTGGCAGTGGCTTAGTGTGTGGCCAGGGACAATCGGTTGTCCGCCGTGCTTTCATCGTGGCTAAGGGTGAACTTCAATGTGTGCCTGCAAAATGCAAATGTGGTTACAGTGCAACGCTTCGAATGAGCATGGGTATGGTATCTCGTTGGTTCCTTCCTTTTCCCCGATGGTATAGGCAATGTCGTCTCTTGGGTATACTTGCCCATGTTGGCTGACTTTGGAGCGGTAGGGACTTATAATTGGGGTTTGCTGCCCTAGCTTGTTTGTTCATCCACTTGTGTGATGTGTGCCACTCGCGAAGTGCCAACAGTAACTTGGGTTGTTGCGCATACCTTCTGCATGTGTGGATGTTAGAGCATTTACCCGTGGGTAGGCCCGCACGTGCTACCCTGCAGATAAGAAAACTTGTATTTTAATAGATTGGTTCTCGTGCACTAACCATGTGACTAACATCCATCTTTATGCAGACATGGTCCCTATCTAGAGCAGGCTTCGCTTCAAGCGCGAAGAGATGCAGACCTTGCAGCTTCGGCGAAAAGCGAACCTGCTCGCTGGAGGGACTAGATAGGGAGATGCACTTCTTGGCGTAATCGATTTGTCCCATGTGCTAAGACAACCAATCCATGTCAAGAATTACATCTAGACTGGCTGAATGGAGAAGGATAAGATTTGCTAAGAATCCTACTCCTTCAATCTCAATTGGGACATCCCTACACTCAGATTCAGCTCTCAACTCCGAACCAGGAGAGCGAATGAGCAACGGGACCAACAAAGGAGTAAAAAGAAACTCCCCTACAATAGCAAAAGACTCAGAAACAAAAGAATGAGATGCTCCTGAATCAAACAAAACAGTAGCAGGATGAGAGTTAACAGAAAGTGTACCTAGCACGACGTCGGGTGCCTCCTATGCCTCCTCTGTAGAGATGAGGTTGACGCGAGCACTACCCACGGCTTGGTTAGCAGAGACAATCTTCTGATCCTGGAAAGGATCACTTCCTTGCCCGCGTCCTCCATTAGGACGAGGGGCTGCTCCTGTCCTCTTAAGGTATTGATTCGCATAATGCCCCCTTTGGTTGCAGGCGAAGCAAGTGACCCCGGCAGCCGGGTTGCGGGGGCCACCCTGCTGACTCGCAGGTGCACGTGATTGGGGCACGGCCTGCGAAGGACGAGGGGCAGGTGCTGACGACCTAGGGGGTACCGAAGATTGAGAATGGGACCCCTGAGTCTGCCCAAAATGAGAACGGAAAGAGCCGACCCTAGATGACTTGTGGGCCTCCCACTTACGCTTGCGGGAATCCACAAGTGCTCTCCCTGAGTGCTCGGCGATGATGGCCTTGTCCACCAAGGTTTGGAAATCAGGAAAGTCGACGATGGATAGTTTGTCCTGCAGCTCCTCGGACAAGCCATCCTTGTACTTCTCTTGCTTGACCTCATCAGTGGCCACCTCCTCCGGAGCATAACGAGCCAAATGGTTGAACTCGTACAGGTACTCTGTGACTGAGAAGCGCCCTTGCTTGAGTGACAAGAACTCCTTCTTCTTCAGCTTCATCAAGCCGGCAGGAATATGACTCCGACGGAAGGCAGTGTGGAACTCCTCCCAAGTGACGGTGTGGCCGACAGGCTGCATGACGAGAAAGCTCTCCCACCAAGACAATGCTGCACCCTCCAGCTGATGGGATGCGAAAAGTGCATTCTCATGCTCCACGCATCAGGCGCGATCTTGAGCTTCGCTCAACGAGCACGGCCAATCGCCTGCGCATCAAGCGGATCCTCAGACCTAAAAAAGTAGGGGGCTGGGTGCGAAGGAACTCCGTAAGTCCCCCACGCGGCTGGTATCCACTCCCTTGCCCTGATCCTGGGGCACCGGTAAGAGTGGAGGTGTTGCGCGCGATGACCTCCAACACCCTTCTGTCCTCCGAACGGTTGCGCTCAATGTGCATAAGAACCTCGGCCATGGTCGGAGGAGGAGGAAGCTCCTCATCCGGACCAGCTGACTAGCCTTGGCTGCTATGAGTACATCCGACCATCCTGTTACAAGGAAATTGGGTTAGCAACGAACCCCGAAAAGTAAGACCTAAAGAAAACGAAAAGCTATCGACTAGGGGAATGGAACATCCCTCTAAATGAAAGCCAAAACAGCAAGTATATGAACTTTTAAAAGCTCTCAAAAAGGATCTAAACCAGCAAGGAAAACCTCAAACCAAAGCCCAACTTCCTGACACAACTAACCCGTATTGAATGAACGAGCAATCGATCAAGAAGACAAAATTTCAGAATGTTACTCTAGGTCCAACACTACTCAAGAGCAAGGTTAAATCAGCAAAATAAGTGTTAAATACTTAGCTAACTAGTATCACATCTTACCCTTTTACTTCCACAAGTTTTAGTTGAGTTAACCTCTCACTTTCTACCCTTTTAGAAACCATTGAGCTTGCTGTCCTAAAATTCCAGATTTGAGTTTCAGCTCCAAACACTTCTACTCTTCACCAAAAGAAAGTCCAGACTTCAAATTTAGAACTCTCATAAGTTCCTCAAAACCAATTTAACCAATAACAACTATCTTTTGAAGTAAAGATGAGAGGAAGCAACTGTTTAAACAAAATTAGAGCAAGATGAGAAAAGAAAGCTAAGATAGGTAAGGAATAAAATCTGAGAATTTACTTAAGATTTTATAAATTATTTGATATTTTGAAATTAAGTTTTCCAAAATATCCTAAAGACGACCAAGCTTGGGTTACTACGGTCAGTATGGCTCTGATACCAACTTTTGTGAGGACCCCGGTTTATTAAGTTTGTAATGCTTAGTCACCAATTGACCCTAGCATCACAAACAAAATAACCCGTGTCTTCGAGATATGTATACTTCCCAGGAATGCAGTATACACACCCCTTTACAAAATTCATGTATCAATTACATTCATTCACATAGAACCAAAGCACAGCAACAAACCAGAAGTTAATATAATAGAGATGAGTTATTACAAAAGAGAGGCAGACCGGCCAAATAACATACAAATACTAATTAAACAGCGGAAGCGAAATGCCATAAGATGGCGATAAACAAAAGAGCCAATCAGTGTGCCTTTACCCACAAGGCAACCAATTGGATCACCAAGCTAGTTGTCAAACCCGCAGCACATCTCACAAAAGTGAGGCCCTTGGGGTTCACCTTCCTCCTCTGTAACAAATAATTAAGCAAAGCAAATGAGTACAAAAATTGTACTCCGCAAGACTTACGTGTAGAGTAACAGACCTATACATAGCTACATGCAAGCTTATTTAAGTGGAGGCTGTATGTTTCATTTTCGGCATAAAGCAAGTTTTCATTTGCAATATTGTAGTACATTTAAAAGTAAGTTTACAATCTATTTTTATTATTCAAATAACATTAAATGACAACATAATAACAATAAATAGATGACAACAATATCCTGGAAGTGACTAACCCAATAGTCACCACAACAATAGCATGAATTACCCATTCATACCACCCATGTCAAGTTTTAAGTAAATGTTGTAGTCTAACTCTTGGAAGACCTCCCCAAGCGTGTCCATAACCTAGGACGAGGCTATTCGAATAGATTGTACCCTGCAGGGGTGTACCAATGTACCCACACGTCAGACCGCCTTTTTGCCAAGCTATGAAGCACACTTCCTTAGGTATGCCGGCACGGCTAAATCTTACGAGATATTTCCAATGGATGATGCTAATTACGAGCCGCAACCCATGAAGAGAAGGACACATTAGCCAGCTTATAGCCGATCTGCTAATGCTTCCCTCCTATCACAACACAGTTCTTTTAAAACACCCACCAACCAGCTCATAATTAACACCTCCCAAAGTACTTAGTCAAGAGAGGTCACATATCCCTCTCGTGTGGTTAGCACGCAAAATTACTTGGTTTAGTGTAACAAGATGTTCGGTCCTTGTTGACTTAGGCACCATTCCATTCACACCAAAAGATCACACCAACATTCCAATATGTCCAAGTCCAAATCAGTTTTCATTTTCAGTTTTTGACTTTACAAATTAACAAAGCACAAGTGCTGGACATAATGAAATAATAATTAGATTTGTGTGATTAAGATTATCGACTATGTCGATGACCACCCAAAACTACCGATAGCTAAGCCTATCTAAGCAACATTAACCCGTAATCTACTAAGTGACAAGAGCTCATCCAACGAACTCCAATCACAGCAAATAACCTAGGCTCAGGTAGTAGAGGAATATCATTTACCTACAGATTATGCAACTATAGGATCAACTAATCAACCATAATTTAACAACAAAATAGCAATGCATACATACAAGTTGAAATCAATATATTAGACTTGAAAAATAGTAGGATTAACATGATCAAACTGCTTGCCTTGCTAAAGTAGCTCACTAAGTTGCTGAGGATCACTCTCGTTAACAATGTGCGCGTCAGAACCTAACGAAAGAAGTCGAAAGCACAATAAGAACGAATAATACCGAAAAGACCCAAAAATTCAAAGTCATCCAAAAATCATGAAAAATTCACAGAAGGTAGAGCAGGATTTTAGGTGAATTTAGAAATAAGAATCAATTGATTCAGATGCTTTATGCAAAAGTTATGACAATTTGAAAGTCATTTTTCTAAAAAATCCAAATAAATTAGAAACGGTTACTGTTCATTGCATCTAAAATCTTCGCAACATTTTCTGGAGTAGTGGTGGATATGAATATTACAAAAATGGATAGATAACATTATTATATGACCAAAATAATTTGGTTCACCTTATTTGGAGTTTTTACAAATTAGTTATGAATTTTCAAAGTTATTAGCAATTTATATTGTATTTATAATTCAATTTTGGAGCACTCTCCACAAAATATGTTTTCTGAGATAGTGACAAGCTTGAAACCTATTTTATAATAAAGTAAATTAGAAATGAAAAAAATAACAAAAGTGGTTTCACTGTTGTTGGAGTTAAAATGAATTAGTTATGCAATTTTGAAGTTTAATACCTTTCTCCGTTCACATATAACTGCTTTTGGGTTTTTCTTTTAACTTTTCCAACAGAAAAGATGTGGACGAGCGAGGACCGTAGATCTTGAATCGGACGGCCCACACGCATGGGATCACAGCGCGCGCGCACGCGGCTCACACGGCTCACAAATCCACCGTTGGATTTAGATCCAACGGTCCACGTGGATCAAAACATTCGGACGGCCGAACGTTTGAACGAATGTGGGCCGTTGATCTAAAGATGGACGGCTCACAACGAAAGAGCTTCCGAACGGTCCGAACGTTCACGCGAACCTGGCTCGTTGATCTAGAGATCGATGGTCCACAGAGAACGACGTTAAACGGTTGCGTACAGTTCGTCCGGCAAAACCCGACGGCGAAGGGAGGCTCACCGCCGGCGACTCTGGTCACGGTGGTGCGAGCTAAGGCCCAAAATGGGTCTGCCAAAGCCTTGCGCACACACCGGGACCATTTACTGAGGCTGCGGCGGTCTAGAACGCTGACAAGTCGGAGTTGACGGCGGCGACACAAACGGCCGAAAATGAAAAATGCAAAGGAGCTCCGCTGCGGTCCAAGTAAGCGAGTGCCAAGCATCTAGGGACGAATGCGGGCTACCTGAGCACTGGAGAGGTGGAGAGGAGGTTGGAGCTGCTCCGGCGACGAAGACCCGCACCGGCGCTGAGGAAGAAGAAGCGGAGAGGACAACTTGAGCAAAATGAACACGACCAGGTCATCGCATTAGCTTCGTCGAAGCTCAGAGATACTCCTAGACCGAGGAATTGAAGAATAGAGCACTCACCGGAGCTGGGGAAGAAAGGGGATGAACTTCGGCCGAAACAGGGAAAATCCAAAATTTGTCGATTCCTGTGAATGCAAACTAGAATTGGATTAGGCGAAATGCTCAAGGCGGAGAGAGGCTCAAGGAGACGCGAAAGAATTTGAAAATGAAACACTAGAGCACCGACGATGAAGAGGAAGCTTCACGGCCGAAAATGGCGATTTGGGGCTTTTGGCGATTTGAGCTCAACCAAGCACAGAGGGAGCAAGGTGAGCAGGGTGGTGATGAAAGGAAGCTAAGAAGGAGCTCGGGGCCTACTTAAAGCCAGAGTGCAATGGCATGGAGCAAGGGTGGAGCTCCACGGGTGGACTTGGTCCAAGCACTGCCACGGGCGAACGGAGCGACGGGAGCAGGTGGAGACCGCGACTTTAGGGGCGACAGCACGATGCGCATTTAATGCTTGAGCCGTTGGCGAGGACGCGAGGGACGGTGCCGCTCGAGCCCTGCGCACACCATGGCTCTGGCGCGACGCGGCCTTCGAGCGCGAGGAAGCGAGCGATCGCCCACCGTTGGATCAAAATCGAATGGTTCAAGTTAATGGGGCGATCGGCCGGTCCGATCATCCACTCAATCCAGGCCGTTGATCTCCAAATCGGACGGTTCAAGTGAATGGGGCGATCGGCTGGTCCGATCGGCCACTCAATCCAGGCCGTTGCTCTTTAAATCGGACGGCTCCCCTGCGATCACATCGGCGTTGCTCCACGCCAACGTGGGCCACGCAATGTCGATCCGACGGCTGTAACATCCCAAATGTGGATTTGTGTTTCAAATGTATAAAAATGAGGAGAAATTAAAACTTTTCTCACATCTGGATGTTTTTGATCAGTTCCATAATTCTTGTACAGAGATTGTGGAAAAATCAAACTCAAAATCCTCAATTCCCTCAAGTCCTAAACCTCCTTGGTAAAATATTGTGTCCAACCCCCCTTGGAAATAACTTTCCCTAGAGCTAGGACTGGTGTGTGACACCTCTGAATTATTTCATGATTTTTAGAAATTATTTGATAATTTTGGGAGGCAAGTCAAACCTAGTCAAAGCTTGGTCAAACCCTAACTCCAACCTTCTGGAATTTCTGGAGAAGAATGCAGTGCATGAAAATCTCTAAAAATTTTATGTAAAGTTAATCCTTAAGTCAGCCACCTCCAGTTAAAATTTCATAATTTTTGGAGATGGTTTGCTACCTTAAGAAAATCCTCCAAAAATCAGTTATTTAATTAAAACCCTAGCTGGTTTTCACTGTTCCTTGGGCACGAGTCAGACTCGGGCTTGAGCCAAGTGACTTGGTTTAATCAACTAACTGCACCACCGCGGTCGATCGAGCGCGAGTGCTGTCAGCCGTCGGATCGTCATCGAAGCGTTACCGATGCGATCACAGGTGAGCCGTTCGATTGGAAAAGCACGGCCTAGATCGAGTGAACGTTCGGACCGGCCGATCGTCCCTTTCATTTTAACCGTTCGATTTAGATCCAACGGTGGACACGTCGTCTCCTTCCTCGCGTCTGAGCGCACGTTGCAGCTGAGTCAAGCCATGGCGTAAGCAAAGGAGAGGGGCGCAGCGTAGGGTCACCTCGGTGACCAGCTTTAAACGACTCCTTCTGCTCGCATTAATTGCCCGTCGTGCACCGCCCTAAAACGTCCATTTCTCAACTGCTCCCATCACTCTCAGAGCTCCCATGGCAAGGCTGACCCGAGGAGAAATCTTGCCGTTGCTCTCTGCCATCTCGGCTATTTAAACTCCCTTGTTTCCTCTCTTGGCTTCCTTTAGTATTTTCGAAACTCTAGCTAGCACCTCAGTGCTTGTTTGAGCTTGATTCACCCGAAATTATTTCGCCCGCCATTGATGAGCTTCAAGCTTACGGTGAAGGCGGTACCATAGTGGCTCTCCCTCTCCAATTCTTGCTCCCTCTTTAATCACTTGGGCTTAACCCTCGCTCAAGTTTGCTTATCTTCCCCAGGGCATGGCTGAATTGGAGATTCCCCATTTTCGGATGAAAGCACCATTTTTCGTCGCCGGAGCAGCTCCGACCTCCTCTGTGCCTCTCCTGTGCTCAGGTAGCTCCACATTAGTCCCTAGTTGCTTGGCACTCGCTTACTTGGACCGCAGCGGAGCTTCTTTGTATTTTTTATTTTCGACCGTTTTTGGTCACCACAGTCAACTCCGACTTGCCGTCGTTCTAGACCGCCACAGCCGCGGTGAATGGTCCCATTGTGTGCGCAAGGTTATTGCGGACCCATTTTGGGCCTTAGCTCGCGCCACCGTGACCAGAGTCGTCGGCGGTGAGTCTCCCTTCACCGTCGAGTTTGTCGGACGGACTGTGCGCGAGCGTTTAGAACGTAGTTCTCTGTGGACCGTCGATCTCTAGATCAACGGACCAAGCTCGCGTGAATGTTCGGACCGGTCGAAAGCTCCTTCGTTGTGAGCCGTCGATCTTTAGATCAAGGGCTCAGATTCGAGTGAACGTTCGGACCGTCCGAACGTTTCGATCAATGTGGATCGTTGGATCCAAGATCAACGGCTCATGTGCGTGTGAACGTTCGGACCATCCGAACGTTTCAATCCACGCGGACCGTTGGATCTAAATCCAACGGTGGGGTTTGTGAGCCGCGTAAGCCGCGTGCGCGCATGCGTTGTCCCGTGGACTTGGGCCATTGGATCCAAGATCAACAGTCCAAGTTCGTCCACGTCGTTTTAATTTCGGATTTTCCCGAAAGGATTATTTGTTAGCTGAAAAATACCATTAACTTGTAAAATGTATAACTATTTCTCTGTAAACTATTTTTGAGTGAATCCAATTTTATGGGATTCCTCTATTAATGAGCTTACTGTGAAAATTAGTTTTGAACATGTTACGTTTCCCAATTTAATTGCAATGAATAGTAGCATTTGTGATTTATAAGGCTGAGCAGAATTGTTTCGCTCATATCTTTTGCATTGAGAATCCAAATCAATTGGTTCTTGTTGCTAAATTCCTTATAAATCATGCTCTTGCTGCTATAAAATTTTCAAGGCATTCGGAGAAGGTTTGCTGTTGAGTCTTTTTGTTTTTCTTCGTTCTTATCGATTCTTTTTCGCTTTCTCGTTAGGTTCCGAAGAGCACATTGAACACCTAAGTGATCCTCCGCAACATCTTAAATAGTAGCAACAAGGCAAGCAGTTTGTTCATGTTAATCCCAGTATTTTTCAAGTCTAATATATTGTTTGCAACTTGTATGTATGCATTGCTATGTTGTGTTAAATTATGATTAGTGGATCCTATAGTTGCATAATCTGTAGGAATTAATTATCCTCTACTACCTGAGCCTAGGTTATTTGCTGTGATTTGAGTTCGATGGATGAGCTCTTGTCACTTAGTAGATTGCGATTTGAAATTACTTAGAAATGCTTAGTTTCGGTAGTAATGGGCGATCATCGATTTAGTCGATGATCTTGATCACACATCTAATTATTACTCCTTTATGTTCAGCACTTGTGCTTTGTTATTTTGTAAAGTCAAAATCTGAAAATAAAAAATTGATTTGGACTTGGGCAAGTGGTTGGATGGTGGGTTATTGGGTTTATGGATGTCTTGCCCAGGTCAACAAGGACCGTACATCTTGTGTCACACTCTCCAAGCAACTTTGCGTGCTAACCACGCGAGAGGGATATGGGACCTCTCTTGACTGAGTACTTTGGCGTGTGTTGACTCCGAGTCGCAGGAGGTGGGTTTGTGTGTGTTGTGTGAAAAAAAGATCTGTGCTATTGTGTTGGGTGTGCGGTGGTGGAGATTCCGGGTAGGTTCTCCACCTCGAGGGGCATCGTAGTTGTCCAAGGCTTTGCCCGTGAGGGGCAGTTGACCGAGGCTTTACGATGACTCCGACACAACGTATGGGTTTCTATCCATACATGCGACTCGCAGTTAATGCATAATATTGGAAATGTCTCGTAGTACTTAGCCATGCCGGCATACCTAAGGAAGTGTGCTTAATAGCTTGGCAAAAAGGCGGTCTGGTGTGTGGGTACATTGGTACACCCCTGCAGGGATAAAACTATTCGAATAGCCTCGTCCTAGGTTATGGACATGCTTGGTTAGGTTTTGCAAGAGTTAGACTACAACTTTTTAATTAAAAATTGACATGGGTGGCATGAATGGGTAATTCATGCTATTGTTGTGGTGACTAGTGGTTAGTCACTTCCAGGTTGTTGTTGTCATCTATCTATTGTTATTATTGTTGTCTTTTACTGTTATTTGAACAATAAAAACAGATTTGCCAACTTGCTTTCAAATGTACTGTCTTATTACAAATAAAGATTGCTTTATGCCGAAAATGAAACATACAGCCTCTACTTAAATAAGCTTGCATGTAGCATATATATAGGTATGTTATTCTACACGTAAGTCTTGCAGAGTACAATTTTTGTACTCATTCGCTTTGCTTAACTATTTGTTGCAGAGAAGGAAGGTGAGCCCCAAGGGCCTCACTTTTGTGAGATGTGTTGCGGGTTTGACGACTAGCTTGGCGGTCCGGCCGGTTGCCTTGTGGGTAAAGGCACACTGATTGGCTCTTTTGTTTATCGCCATCTTATGGCATTTCGCTTCCGCTGTTTAATTAGTATTTGGATGTTATTTGGCCGGTCGGCCTCTCTTTTGTAATAACTATCCTTTATTTATATTAACTTCTGGTTTGTTGCTTTTGCTGGTTCTATGTGTTTGAATGAAATTGATACATACTGTTGTAAAGGGGTGTGTATACTGCATTCCTGGGAAGTATACATATCTCGAGTCTCGGTTTATTTGATTTGTGATGCTAGGACCGAGTGGATGGTTAAGCATGATAAGTCTGATAAACCGGGGTCTCACAGGAGTTGGTATCAGAGCCATACTGACCGTAGTAACCCAAGTTTGGTCGTCTTTATGATATTTTGGAAAACCTTAATTTCAAAGTATTCAATGATTTATGAAAGCTTAAGTAATTCTCAGATTTTACTCCTTGCCTATCTTAGCTTTCTCTTCTCATCTTACTCTAATTTGAGTTTTAAAAATTGTTTACCTCTCATTTCTTCAAAGATAGTGGTTATCGTTTAATTGGGTTTTGGGAACTAATGAGTTTGGAAAATTGAAGTGTTGGCTGCACTCTACAAGGTTTTGAAGTTTCTGGAATGGTTAATTTCGACTAGAAGGTTGGATGCAAAACCTGGACAGCGATCTTTCAATTTCCGGACAGCAAGCTCGAAAGTTCTAAACAGGGTAAAAAATGAGAGGTTAATCAACTAGAACTTGTGGGAATAGAAGGGTAAGATGTGATACTAGTTAGCTATGTATCTAACACTGTTTTCGCTCATTTAACCTTGCTCTTTAGTGGTATTAGATCTTACGTTATATTCTGATTTTTATCTTCTCAATCAATTACTCGTTCACTCAATACGGGTTAGTTGCATTGGAAAGTTGAGCTCTGGTTTGGTGGTTCCTTGCTGTTTTTGGAGTCTTTTATAAGCCTTTTAAAGTTTACCTACTTGCTGCTTTTGGCTTTCGATTAGGGTGATATTCCATTCCCCTAGTCGTTAGCTTTTTGCTTTCTTTCGGCTTTGTTTTTCGAGTCTAGTTGTTAACCAAAGTTCCTTGTACCAGGATGGCCGGACGCACTCGTAGCGGCCAAGGCCAGTTAGCTGGTCCGGACGAGGAGTTTCCTCCTCCAACCATGGCCGAGGTCCTTCAGATCGAGCGCAACCGCAAGGGAAGGCGGGAGGTTCTTACGGATGTCATCGCGCGCAACACCTCCGCCCTTCCGGTGCCTCGAGATTGAGCAAGGGTGGTCATCGACCTCGTGGGGACTTGCAGAGTTCCTTCGCACCCATCCCCCTACTTTTTTCTAGGTCCGAGGAACCGCTTGATGCGAACGGCCGCTGCGGTTGAGTGGAAACCGCGCCAGCACAAAGCGGAGCACGAGAAGGCGCTGTTTGCATCCCACCAGTTGGAGGGTGCAGCTTTGTCTTGGTGGGAGAGCTTTCTCGCCATGCAGCCTGACGGCCACACCGTCACTTGGGAGGAGTTATGTACTGCCTTCCATCGATCTCATATTCCTGCCGGCTTGATGAAGCTGAAGAAGAAGGAGTTCTTGTCGCTCAAGCAACGACGCTTCTCAGTCACGGAGTACCTGTACGAGTTCAACCATTTGGCTCGTTATGCTCCGGAGGAGGTGGCCACTGATGAGGCCAAGCAAGAGAAGTTCAAGGATGGCTTGTCCGAGGAGCTGCAGGACAAGCTATCCGTCATTGACTTTCCTGATTTCCAGACCTTGGTGGACAAGGCCATCGTCGCTGAGCACTCAGGGAGAGCGCTTGTGAATTCCCGCAAGCGCAAGTGGGAGGCCCACAAGTCATCTAGAGCCAGCTATCCTCGCTTCAGTCAGTTTCAGGGGTCACATCATCAGGCTTCAGCACCCCCGAGGACGTCAGCACCTACCCCTCGTTCATCGCAGGCCGTGCCCCAATCACGTGCACCTACGAGTCAGCAGAGTGGTCCCCGCAGCCTTGCGGACATCACTTGTTTCTTCTGCAAGCAGAAGGGCCATTATGCAAATAATTGCCCTAAGAAGACAGGAGCGGCCCCTCGTCCTAATGGAGGACGTGGGCAAGGAGGTGGTTCTTCTTAGGACCAGAAGATCGTTCCGGCTACCCAAGGCATGGGTAGTGGTCGCGTCAACCTCATCTCCGCGGGGGAGGCACAGGAGGCACCCGACGTCGTGTTGGGTACACTTTCTGTAAACTCTTATCCTGCTACTGTCTTGTTTGATTCAGGAGCATCTCATTCATTTGTTTCTGAGTCTTTTGCTGCCATTGGTGAGCTCCTTTTTACTCCATTGTCGGTCCCGCTACTCATTCGCTCTCCTGGTTCGGAGTTGAGAGCTGAATCTGAGTGTAGGGATGTCCCAATTGAGATTGAAGGAGTGAGATTCTTAGCGAATCTTATCCTCCTCCATTCCGCAAGTGTAGATGTAATTCTTGGCATGGATTGGTTGTCTCAGCACAAGGGACAAATCGATTGCGCCAAGAAGTGTGTCTCTCTATCTAGTCCTTCCGGCGAGCAGGTTCGCTTTTCGCCGAAGCTACTAGTTCCGTATCTCTTCGAGCTTGAAGTGAAGCCCGCTCTAGATATTAGTGAAGTCCCGACGGTGTATGTCTTCATTGATGTTTTTCCTAAAGATCTTCCAGGGATGCCACCAGTTCGTGATCTCGAGTTTGTCATTGAGTTGGTTCCCGGTACCGCCCCGATTTCAAAGAGGCTTTATCGGATGCCACCGAACGAGTTGGTGGAGTTGAAGAAGCTACTTAGTGAGCTGCAAGAGAAGGGTTTCATCCACCCTAGCTCATCTCCATGGGGTTGTCCTGCAATCTTTGTAAAGAAGGACCATACTTTGCGCATGTGCGTTGATTACCGTCCGCTTAATGAGGTAACGGTAAAGAACAAGTATCCATTGCCCCGCATCGACGATCTCTTTGATCAATTAAATGGAGCTCAAATTTTCTCCAAAATTGATTTGAGAGTGGGATATCATCAAGTTCGGATACGACCTGAGGATATTCCAAAGACGGCTTTCTCTACTCGCTACGGCTTGTATGAGTACACCGTCATGTCGTTCGGCTTAACCAATACTCCTGCCTTGTTCATGAACCTCATGAATTCGGTATTCATGGAGTATTTGGATAAGTTTGTCGTGGTCTTCATCGATGAAATTCTTATCTACTCCAAGAATGATGAGGAACACGATGAGCATCTGAGGCTTGTGTTAGGCAAGCTTCGTGAGCACCAGCTGTATGCGAAGTTCAGCAAGTGTGCATTTTGGTTGAAGGAAGTGGCCTTCTTGGGTCATGTTCTTTCAGCGGGAGGCGTAGCCGTTGATCCTAGCAAGGTCGTGATGTTCTTTCATGGAGTCGACCTACCTCGATGGCTAAGAAATGCGGAGTTTTCTTGGTTTAGCGGGATATTATCGTCGCTTTATCGAGAACTTCTCCAAGATCGCGAAGCCGATGACGGAGTTGCTTAAGAAGGACAATAAGTTCTTATGGTCCGATGCGTGTGAGGAATGTTTCCAAGTACTCAAGAAGCGTTTGACCACCGCTCCCGTCCTTGTTCTTCCCAATATCCATCGAAGCTTCGATATCTTTTGCGATGCTTCTCGTCGAGGACTCGGTTGTGTCCTTATGCAAGAAGGCACGGTAGTGGCCTATGCATCAAGGCAATTGAGACCTCATGAACTCAACTATCCTACCCATGACTTGGAGTTAACTGCTGTGATTCATGCACTTAAGATTTGGCGACATTACCTAATCGGTAATCGTTGTGAAGTGTATTCGGATCACAAAAGCTTAAAGTATTTGTTCACCCAACCTGACCTGAACCTCAGGCAAAGGAGATGGTTGGAGTTGATCAAAGACTATGACATGGGTATTCACTACCATCCGGGCAAGGCTAATGTCGTTGCCAATGCGCTCAGTCGCAAAGCGCATTGCAATGCCTTGTTGCTCAAGGAGCTTCAACCCACCCTTCTGGAGGAGTTCCAGTGTCTCAACTTAGGTTTGGTTGAGCATGGTTCCCTCGCTGCCTTGGTTGTGCAACCAACCTTGGTGGATCGGATCAAGTCCGCTCAGCAGTCGGACGTTGGAGTGAGCCGCATCAAGGAAAATGTCAAGAACGGAATGACCAAGTGCTTTTCTGAGGATGGCCATGGTGTTGTGAGGTTCGAACAACGCCTTGTGGTTCCAAAGGATATGGAATTGCGGAATTTGATCCTCCGCGAAGCTCATGATTCGCCTTTGTCTATTCATCCCGGGGCCACGAAGATGTATCAAGATCTCCGTCAGAGATTTTAGTGGACCCAATGAAGAGAGAGATTGCGAAGTTCGTTGCCGAGTGCGACGTGTGTCGTCGTGTGAAAGCCAAGCATCAGCATCCAGCAGGCTTGCTTCAGCCGTTGCCTATTCCCGAATGGAAGTGGGATTCCGTCGGCATGGACTTTATCACCGGTCTACCCCGAACCCAAAAGGGGAAGGATTCCATCTGGGTTGTCATTGATCGGATGACTAAAGTAGCACATTTCTTGCCTGTGCGGGCTAAGATTTCTGTAGGTCAGTTGGTAGACATCTATGTTTCCCGCATCATGTGCTTGCAATCCTCCGACTCCGGTGATCGTCACGGGTTGTGGACCATCTTAGTGCTGATGCTTCGCAATAACACATCCGAGGTATCCACACGTACGGGGCAGGATCACCACGTGCTGGAGTGCTAGCACCGGCAACGTGGTTGAGAAGGCGTGGCTATTAGGGTTTCGGGAGTTCTTCCAAAAATCATCCTCTGCCCTCCCCCCGTGCCACCGCTCCTCTTTATATAGGCATCATGGCATCCATGATGGGTCTCGAACTTGAGGCCCATTAGGAACTCGTGGCCTATACGAATTCGGATTACCATCCAAAACAGATTCTAGCCCTTTAAGTGTGTGACCCTACAGGTTCATGTGTAATCGGTTATGACTCGGAAACTCTTTTTCGACCAACAGTCGTTAGCGGTACCTAGCAGCACATAACGATTCCCAAATACACATATAATATATCGGGCGGACCTTTATGTAATATGATCTATAATCAGGTCCTCGTCACTTACGATTAGTTCGTATCTCCATATGACCATATTGTATTTGGTCCCGACCAGTTCGTAACTCCTTACGACCAGGTTCTTACCATTCTGTGATTATGTTCGACCAGTCTACGACCAGCACGTATCTCCATATGACTAGTCCGTAACTGATCGAACTAAGTGACCTACTCATGCATTCTCCCTTTGCCTCACGATATCTGGTTGAACTCCAGGTGAGATGATGTGTCATCCATGGACTGTTCAATACTTTCTCGATCGAGTGCGGACAACTTCATGTCGTCGACACTTCGATCACTAGTGGCATGACCATGCACTTTCTTTATCCAATCACCACGAGGGGCCCAGAGACATCTCTCATGTTATGATAGGAGGGGAAAATCCCATCTCGACCAGTCACATCCCTCCGCATGTTTCATAGCATACCCGAAAGCTACCTTTATAACTACCCAATTACGAGTAGCGTTTGGCAACCCCTAAGAGTGCTTATTACACAAGTAGGGAACCATGTTGATCTCAGGTCTAAGGATTATACATCATTATTACTTGAGACCAACTAATGACACAAAGATTCATAACAATCTCAATAGTGTCTCAATGATGGGTCTATCCAACCCCATGTTCTCTATATGTGCTCACATTATTAATTCGATATCCCTATATCCATGACCGGTGAAACATGGTCATCAATCAATACATGTGCTGGTCGTATAGTCACTAGTGTTCCGACCAGTGATATCCGACTAGGGATACATTTGGAATGACATCATATAAGTTAAAGAGTTCCACCAACAAGTCACATACTTATTGATCTGTAACAAATGATTCATTCGAGGAACATGATAGCATATTATCAAAATCATGAATATAATGAAATATCATCATCTCTATGATTGCCTCTAGGGCATATTTACGACAAAAAGATCATGGCATACAATAGACAAGGTGGATATAACAATTTGGATTAATAACTAAACCCAAAAGCATTTAAATAAAAACTTAAAATAGAATGCAACACATTGAAACAAAGTATTTTGAAAACTGGGTTCAATATTATCAAAGGTATAACTTGCCTTGAAATAAGTCTAGGTAAAGGTCTTGATCTTGAGGTGCTCCTTCTTCTCCAAAAATTCTCAAAGTATCAACGTCTACTCGTAAATGAGGTAAAAGACACAAAAACAAATAAATAACAGAGGCAAAACAAACTCCAAAAATCAAATAAAATTCACCATTAAATAGAGCTTGAATTTATATGATTTTAGAAATTTGGATGGGCTCAACCGGAGTTCGGATGCAAAAGTTTTGGACTTTGGAAGATTGAATCTAAAGAAAATACACTAAATTGGATTTTCCATAATTTTTGAATTATTTTTATAAAGGAAATTGGATTATTGCACAATGCTTGCGTTAGCGAAGGATTTTTGAAAAAATAAATAATTAAAAAAAATTCTGACATGTGGGCCCCACATGTCAGCCTCTCGACTCACGGTGAACTGAGTTCACCGAGCCGAGGGAGAGCTAGCACAGTGGACTGGGCCACGCAGCGCACACGCGGCAATGATTGGGCGCCACACAGATGACACACAAGCACAGAGGCTGACGCGGCGGCTGAGGTGACGCTGACGGGGACACGACGGCGAGGGCGGCACTCGGGCCCCGATGGTCGACGGTGATTGGCAGCGCTTCATCGGCTGCGAAGGGTACCAACAGATAGCAAATGCTATTGCGAACCTGGTGGTGCACTTGCGAGCAGCTGGAGTGGACGATGGCGATCAGCGGTGAGGTTGGAGCGGCGACAAAGGTTCGGCTTTTGTCAGACAGGCGCTCCGGCCACGAGGAGGGGCGCCCGAGGTAGCTCCGGTAACTCTAATCACGATGGTCTGGTCGGAGGCGACAAGGCGGCAACGACGGCGGCGCAATCGAAAGAATATCGATGGCGGCGACAAAAAGAGGAATCGGCAATTACGGCGACGCTGGAGCTATCGGGGCGACGAGGGTGGCGGTTCTGGGTTGCGGAGGACCGGGCGATCTGGGGAGGGTATTTGTAGGGTCAGGGAGGCACGAGATCGGAAAGCCCCAAATCGAGTCCGATTTGGTTACGATCGGGAAAACCCGAATTCTTGGAGATAGGAACCGAATTGGAGTTTGATTTGGCTGGGGATGGGTGCGGTAGAGATAAGGCTGTGATTTGGTGCGGAAATCCCAGAGCTTTCAGTTGGAAATCGCCGTTGTCGTAATCGAGCTGAGCTTTGGCAATGGCGGCACGACCGGTCGGTGCGGGGAGGAAATCTGGTCGGGCACGAAGAGGAAAACTGGTCGGGGACGACGACCACTCGGTGGCCCCACCTGACAGTGGTAGAGGGAGCGCGGGCGAGTGAGCGAGCGTCTGATCGGCTGGGAGGACACGAGGCAGAAATCCAACGGGGCAAGGCGAGCGAGCGGCGGGTGAGCACGCAGGAATAGTGTTGGGCTCCGGCCCAACACTATTCCGAAGGATTTAAGTTGATTTTTCTTTTTGGAAAATCCCGAAAATGCAAATAGCAAATGGAAAATAGCAAATGAATTTGGAAAAATTCCAGAAAATTCTGGAAAGTTTATCTAAGCACATAGAATCCAAATAAAATAGTTTTTGACAATTGTTGATATTGGGATTAATCACATTAAATCATTTTTACATGAATGTTTATATTAAGCTTTTAAATAAAGATAATAAAAATTAATAGAAAATCAATATTGTATTTTCCAACAAGTAATTATTCAAAAGATTTTTAGAGCTCAGAAATTTGGGATGTTACAATACCATAGACTACTGTGGTTGTTGTTGCGCTAAAGGACGATCCACGACTTCGCAAGGGGCGCGACTGGTTGCTGGAGGAGACAATCAGCGACAAGGACGCTGGACGATCGACTACGGCCACTGCACTGCGCGTCTGATGGTAATGATTTATGATCTCTTGCTTGCATGACATCCTGATTTACGTGGTATAATATTTGAATTGACAGCTAGCGTAGTTTACCCATATCTCTTCATAATTAGACCTTCATAATATTAATCAATTTAACACCAAATGAGGGTAGGAGGGGTTTAAAGAATAGTGCATCACATCATTTCCAGAATGTAACTAGGTTCTGAAATTTTTAGAAAAAAACCCATCTAGAGTGACATCCTTATTAGTTTAATAATGGATTTCCAAAAGAACTTCATGTAGGATGTTTTAGGGGGTTTTCCAAAATATTTTGGATTTGTTTTAATACTTTAAATATGATTAAAAATATTTATTTTCAGAGAGCATTTCTTCTCCCAAAACTATGATCATTTGAAAGAAGATGAGAGATATCAAAAGAATAACTTAGATGAGAGGAGAATGCTAGAAGAGGTAAGAGTAGCAAAAACTCCTAAATTTTCACTCTAATGGTCATTCTAACTAAGGCTTATGATTAAATAGGTTGCTTATTAAATACCACTTTCTAATCTAATGGTCATTCTAACTAAGGCTTGTCCAACAGTCAGTATTGCTCTAATACCAACGCTGTCGGACCCCGGGCTTTGAAGACTCGAAGCCCTTATGTGTGTATTGTACTAGTCCCATGATCAGTGGCTAGTACATAGATTTGCAACATTGATATTCACATATATACATTCATACATACAAAATAAACAAATTACGGTATATAACTTAAGCTGTTACATTATTCACAACACAAGGGACGATTGGCCAAATAAAAGCTTAAGTGTCAGAAGTAGCAAAGTAACAGTGGAATAAAATATGAAATAAGTCCAAAATTCCATAGCATGCCCATCTGAACCCTCAGGCAATCGACTAGAGACAAATCCTAGAAAGACCCGTCACCGAATCCACCGGTTACGGGTGCGAAGAAGGCGTCGTCCGGCGTAGGTTACTCATCTAAGTCTGAACAACAAATTAAGCAAGATTGAGTACATGGCGTACTCAGTAAGACTTATAGTGTATCGCAATGTTTATATACAAGCATGGCTAACAAAGGAGGAGGCTCTAAGCTACAAGTTATTTTCAGCATCAAGTAAGTTTTATTTGCAATATCAATATGTAGTACTTTGCAATAGAAATTTAAAGAGTAGTTAAATAGATAAAGGACAACAGTAAGTAACTGAATAAATAACGACTCGCAACCCTCCTCAGTTGTGAGTAACATATCATTTTCAGCCATATACATGGCTCACAACTCAAATATAAACCAAGAACCATTTCCCACATTTTTTCCATCGAAACCATTTTTTTATGAAAACCAAGGCTATACTTATTAAGCCTGCACTAATCAAACTCATGACCATGAGCATGGCTATTTAAATAGATTTATACTCTGTAGAGGTATACAACTGTACCCATAGCACAAAAATTATCTGGTTTGTTTGGCATTCGTCGATACCAACCGCTCACTACCTTTGGTAAGCAGTCAAGAGCACGTGTCAAAACCTTTACATCATCTGGTCCTATCTTTGCACTAGCCCGATGAATGATCGCCCTCACTTCACCGGGGCTCATCCCCTTCAAGTGAGACATTCACCGTTGTGTTGACAAGCTTTATGCCCAACACCGTGGTGAAGGGAGCCCCTTCAAGCAATCACACATGCTCGCACTACTACGCCCTACCAACGTGTAAGGCTAGTGTTCAATGACTTAATTATTTAATGCCGTCCCATTCCGGCGCACGTGGTTGTATGCTTCAACGCATGTGGTTGTATGCTTAGGCTTTGATTGGAGTTACTAGTGTGCGGTCCTTAATTGACCCGAGCGAGAATCTCCCCCTATCTACTTGTGAGTTACACCTCTCACACTTCTCATAATATAATATAACTCGCCCGCGTCGAAAACTAAGTTTTTTTTATACAAAATAACATAGATGAACCCCTCTAGATCATCATTTCAAAAACTCCCAAACTCATATTTGAAATGTCATCCATTTCAGCAATTTTTAGTAAAGACTAAAGCTTGACTAAGCGGTTATGTGAGATTCGCATTCGAAAAACTTAAGTTGACATCATTCATTGTCTTAACCATAACCTAATGGCTACAACAATAAGGATATCAACATTTCAAGAAGGTTCATGCATCGAATAAGATTACAACTACCGTTAACCCTGAATATAGCAATTTTAATCAAACATGCACACATGCATAATAGATTTTGTAAAAAGAGGTACTTAATTAAAATAATAGTATCAACATGGTCAAGGGGGTGCTTGTCTTGCTCTGGTTGCTCTGAATATGAGGATGGAGTATCGTCGTAAAAATCGTCCAAACAATCGACGTCTAATCAAAAGAGCCGTAAGCAAATTAAATATAGAAAAATAATTTCAACAACATCAAAATCCAAATATTTTTGTATATTCAAGTAGATCATTATTTTATATGAATTTATAAAAAATATTCATACCATCTGGAGTTTGTATGAAAAAGTTATTAACATTTTAATTTGTTTCGGCTTGAAAATTCCAGAAAATAGAAAAATGCTGACGTCGACAATGTATTTCGCAAAGTTTATGCTTTCCAACAGAGAAAATGTACTCTTTTCTGCGTTCTATTGAGGTTTACGCTTTCTTGTAGAGAAAGCGTATTTTCCTCAGATCTAAAGGCGACCTTTTATTTTTCTGATTTTTATTAACTAGCAGTCGGGGTCCACTTGTCAGCCTCTCGGTTTTAAAACGTGCACGTTTTAAAACCAAGAATAGTGCTTGGTCCCACATATCAATGGCTCATTCACAAAACACATTTGAAATTAGATTTTTTTTAATTATCTTTTTGGCTGGTCCCATCTGTCATCCACTCAGTACCTTTAGCCACTATCATTAAGCGTTAATTAACTTTTAAACACATGGGTCCCACTGGCATAGAGAGAGACAGGAAGGGAGAAGTTGGGCGCGTGCATGGCTAAGAGGGAGAGGGGCTCACCGATGGCAAGGAACATGTGGAAAGGCTTTTGGGAGATCGGAAATGGGTAGAGGACATCCATACGATACCAGTGGAGGTGGACGAAATCGGTGACGCGACGGCGACGAGCGACGGAGCTCCTCGGGTTGCAATGCATTTCGCGTATAGGGTATTCCCTGGGCTGAATGAGTGGCGCACTGGACTCAGTGAGTCCAGGCGATGCTAATGGATCGGGCATAGGGACCTAGGGTCATCGGAGGCGTGCCAACGACATGCAACTGTGGTAGTGCCATGAGTGGCTAGGGGGATAACGCACTAGGGACTTGCCTTTGGCAAATTAATGTGTAGGTGGGGATCAATGACTCACCACGACCACGAAGGTGCAGAAGATGAGGTCAGAGAGGCTCTGGAACGGCTTATCGACGATGAGCAGTAGTGGCGCAGAGAAGGTCCACAACGGCAGCTCACCACAGCAACGGAGGTGCTACAAGAAGTGTTGCATTAGGTTATTGGAGTGCTAAGGATGGTGTAGACGCAAGGAATTAGTCTAAGGCTCACCGGGTTTCGAAGAAGATCAGAAATGGTAGCGGCGGCCATGAATGAGGAAGATGAGGTTGAAGCTTGAATTCAGGGGCGAGATTGCCTACATTGAGTGAGGGGTTAGCATCAGTAGAGTGAGGAACACCTTATGGCATGGTTGGTTTGATCTCAAACTTACCAAAGCGATGGGAACGCGTTGGCGAGCTCGAGTGTGCGCCGGAGCTGAGGACGAAGGCAGTTGCGATCGAGCTACATGACTTCTAGTGCTGCATTAAGCACATCAAAGGAGTGAGTGGGGTAAGAGGATCAAGATGATGTAGGTGTCGTGGTTGAGGAAGCTCACCAGAACAAGAATGACGCGGAAGCACGCTCACCGACGTCGAGAACAACATATACGTTCCTGCGAAACCAAGGAGATATGAGGCTCAGGTTAGCACGAAGTAGAATGGGAGCGAGCTGAGGAAGATGATGCGTGTGATAGGGCTTAAGTAGTTAGATGAGCGCGAGAAAACGTCGAGACGCCGGAGGTCAGTGCGAGAATCTCGCGATCGCCTCTGGGTCTCTCCGCCAGTGTGAGGGTTGGGCACCATTAAGGTGGTAGATGGCATGGGCGAGGTCTGCAAGAGGTGATGGAGGTAGGTGGGGCACGAAATGGTGGGCAGTGAGACGAAACTGCTGGCGAGCGGAGGGTGAGGGCGAGGTGGATGAAGGGTGCTAACAGGCGGGGCGCACATGTTAGCGAGGTAGAGTGAGCATGCTGTCGTGGGCTAGAGCTGGGCGAAGGAGTTTTGGGATGACACAGTTTCAGCCCAAAGGGTGAGATGGGAATTTGATTTCATTTTCTGATATATTTTTTTCAAAACTGATTGATTCTTTGTTGAATTGGTAAACCTACCAAATATGTTCCAAACTTTATGAAATTTTTTGTGAGAGTTTCTGACAATGTCTGGATGCATATGTAAAATTTTTAGGATTTTATATGCTTTGTGATTTTTCCTAAACTTCCTACAAGTTGCTGCTCATATGAAATTCCATTATTTGTTTTATACAAAAAGTTCAAAAAACATGCATAAATGATTTTCCATATAGAATAAACTCAAAATTACTTTCCCATTTATTTTCACTATGTCTTCCTAAAAATGAGATTTTTGGGATGTTACAAGCAAGTTTCAAGAAGTCTCATGAAAATATTTTAAAAGTTTCCGGTTTCACTGAGTTTTGCGTATTTCTAGAAGTTTCCATAAGATTCAAAGAAAGTTTCAAGCCCAAGTTTCAACAAGTTTTAGATTTTGGAGCTCGCGTTTTAACAAACTTTAGACAATTTTTTTTGAAGACGTTTCAACATGTTTCAATAAATTTCAACAAGTTTCATAAAAATTCAAACAAGAGAAAAAAATCATCCCAAATTTGAATAAAAACTCCCAAGTCTCAAAGCAAAGGTTTCAAGTTTCAAATATGAAACTTGGCATTTGAAATGTTAGTTTCAGTAAGTTTCAGCCATGTTTTAATCCATCTTTGAAATTTCATATCAAGTTTCAAGCAAAAACTCCAAGTTTCAAGATTTAAATATGAAACTTGGTATTTGAAATGGGAGTTTCAGTAAGTTTCAGCCAAGTTTCAAGCCATCTTTGAAGTTTCATCTCAAGTTTCAAGCAAAAACTCTAAGTTTGAAAACAAAGTAGTAGTTTTAAATCTGGAATGTGGCATTCGAAATGGGAGTTTCAGTAAGTTTCAGCTATATTTTAAGGCAACTCAAAGTTTCAATCCAAGTTCCATGCAAATTTCAAGGAAGCTCCAAGTTTAAAAAGCAGCTTTCGTGTTAAAAAACAGAAAGTTTTTTTTAGAAAGCACCCTACTCAGGCACCAACGCCGTCGTCGGGACCAAATCGGGGGTGGCTCAGCATGAGATTTGCCTTCTTTGGCTGTGAATCGGCCAATGGTTTTTTAGGATGGAGAGAGGAAATGTATCGAAGAGGGATCTGGATTTGAGAGAGAGGAGTCAGGAGAGAGATTTTGGAGAAATTCATTTGGGAATAGAGATAATCGAAGAGAGAGAGACAGAGACTTTCTTTCCTGGAGACAGAAGCAGCGGTGGGAGATGAAGTCACAAGATGAGACTATTAAACGGTCAGATGCTATCCCATTGGTTGGGTCAAAAGTGGTATATCGTAGAGTAGTTTTTATCACATCAAATCTATGATCACCTCACCCTACTCATTGCCTTTTGTTATAGGCAAGCATACATCAGTTTCGTAATGTCAACCCTATTAGTATACGTTGAGTTGATTTCAAACTCACGATTAATTGCTGATTATGTGTGTGTATATCTATTCTACTAAGAAAAGAATGGAAAGCCATTCAGAAAAGAGCTTAAAAAACCATAGGAGATGCATGCCTTGCATAGCATAAAAGCCACACCCGGCTGCCGTCCGCTTCTCCAGAAATCCTCCATCGGCCACAGCACCGGCCACCACCTACCGATCCACGCACCACCACCTAACGACACTCCTCTCTTCTCATCGACTCATCACCACCCGGTTCCCGTTGCTGCACTCAGGTTGAGTTGAGCTGAATAACAGTGATGGCTAGATTGGTCGTGTCTTTTGGGCCGGTCTGAGGCACAGTACGGTCCAACGAGTCAGGTCGTGTTTGAGTCGCCACCTTGGTCCAGGCTCAGAACCGGCACAACACGACCTGTTAGACCCGTTCATATATGTAGGACCGGAAAGACGACTAGGGGGGGTGAATAGGCGCTTTCAAAACTTTCTCGCCAAAGTCGAATTCAACACGAACTTTACTCCTTTAGCTATGAGAGCTAAGAAGATCGAAGCACAAATGGAAGCCTTGTCTTGAACTCGACAAACCCCGACAACCACACGACACAAATGTGGAGACTTAAACTCAAAGGGTTGATCTGGCATCGGCGGTCGATCGGCTACCACAGCGGCTCGGACCGACGTTCAACCAATGGCCGGACCGGCAACTAATCAAGCGGTCGGACCGGTGGACAACGATTCGACCAGCAGATACGGATGCGAAAATACGGCGGTCGGACCGCGAGCTACAAGACCGGTCGGACCGTTCGATCGATCTCAAAAACCACCCCAAATCCAAAACGAAATTTGATCCAACTTTTGATTCAACCAATGAAACTTGACCAAATTTCGAGCACACCTCCCTAATGATATTGGAGACCTATTTCTAGCAACGATCCTTCGATCCACTTCGTAAACAATCTCTCAAGGATTAAACAAAGAAGTGCACAAACCCTAGAAATATGAAAATCTTTGATTCAAGACTTGCGTGTGAGGATTGATGGTCTAGATGATTCTAGGAGTATTCCCACACACCAAAGCAAGACAAAAAGGGTCAAGAGACCAAGTATAAACCCTTGAATCAAGGAAGCACCAAATTCATCCAAATGAGAGAAGAACATAAAGAGGAGACAAATGATCTCTCAAGCAAGCATCACAAGATTGATTGATCTCACAAGATGCTTACAAAGCCACTCCAACTAGGAGGACAAGAGCTCACCCAAGGAGCATACAATCTCTCCCTCTCTTCCTCTCCAAACCCTAACCCTAGAAAAGCAAGGGAAGAAACCAAATGAATGCCTCACTCTTTTTTCCTTCTCCCCCTTTCCTATTTATACTAGAGAGGACTAGAGTTTCACATTTGGGGCCCACTCACACATGGGACCCACATACTAAACTGTTGAAGCAATCGCCTGCTTCACCACGTGTAGGTTGATCAGCGGTTCTCATCGACGCCAAGCCTCTCTTGTCCGAATCCCATCTGAACCTCCAGAGACTCGCACCGATATCGCACCACCGATCCAACCAAATATTTTCAACCACCCGTCGATCCATCTTGCCCATCTCGCACCATGCTTGAGTCACACGACCTCACCCGGTATCCTCGATCGTTCGACCTCGGCTCTCCAAGCGTAGTCCCGATCCACTCACCGCTGACGTCGTTGACTCGCAAGCCACCGCACACAATAGACAAACAAACCGTTTCCGGAACAAGTTCTTCACAACTTGACCCACATCAGCCATGAATGCAATATGCAACAATAAAGCATTGATAACTAAACATTAAACACAATCAACATGCATCAATGCGAACTTGGCTTACCTCCAGCCATTGCCGGTCCGACCGCCCCACGGTTTGGCCCGACCGATATCGTGCCTGGCCCGACCGATATCAAAGTAGGTCGGACCGCTCCCACAACTGGGCGGCTCGGACGGTCAAAAGACTTAACTAAAATCTAGCTTGAAAATCAAACCTTCGGAATTTTCAACTCAATAGAACTTTTGACCGGAGCTCCAAAATGATGCAACCACATCCGGAGACTCCTCACCGCCTACACAACCTATTTTTGGATTAGCCCCAAACTCAACTTTAGGTCGTTAGGTCCGACCAACCACCATTCGCCGGTCCGATCATTCCACAGGCGGTCTGACCACTCATCCACCGGGCCGCATTTGTGTCCGACAAAGAAGAAGCAAACCCCAAAACGCGAGATTTTGCAAACCAACAAAGCCATTGCCAATTGACTCATCATCCTGGGATCGTGCACATATCCTCACGATATCCACAATATATATATATATATATATATATATATATATATATATATATATATATATCATTTTATTTTGTAATTTATAAATTTTATATAGTTCATTTCATAAATATATAAATTTATTTTAAATTTTAAATTATATATATTATATACGAATTTTTATATTTTTTTTAAAAAATTATATCATAGGCTAAATGAACCTGCACCAGCCCAATAGACTAATCGTGCTTAGCCCGTGCTCTCGGTGTGTCGTGCTCGGGCCAACGACTGAGCTTGGACAGACATAATTTGAGTCGCCACCTTGGTCCAGGCTCAGAACCAGCACAACACGACCTGTTAGACCCGTTCATATATATATATATAATTTTAAATATTTATATCATTTTATTTTGTAATTTATAAATTTTATATAGTTCATTTCATAAATATATATATTTATTTTAGTTTTTTTAATTATATATATTATATACGAATTTTTATATATTTTTTTAAAATTATATCATAAGCTAAATGAACCTGCACCAGCCCAATAGACTAATCGTGCTTAGCCCGTGCTCTCGGTGTGTCGTGCTCGGGCCAACGACCGAGCTCGGACAGACATAACATAACATAACACGAGGCCCGTGCAGGACCTGGCCGTGCAGTCCATTTACCCCCGCACGAAACCGACAATTACACACGTTACCCTCTCGCCACGCTTCCCCCGTTCGACCCGCGTCCCTCGCCCCGCCGCCGACGAGCCAGTCCCAGCTCGATCTGCCTCTCTGTAAGCTCGCCGTCGATCCAATTATTCCCCGGATTTTTCCGCGATATTTTTTTGGGGGCGTTCCCCACAGTTTGATGGGTTTTTTTTCCTGCGATGGTTTCTGACGATTTTGCTGCCAGGAGTTGTTGGGTTGGCGGATGGTGGCGAACCAGGAGTCGGCGGCGATAGAACCAGCGCCGGCGGCGACGACGGTGGACCCGATGCGGCTGGCGTCGCGGTGGCGGTCCCCGGCGGAGTGGGAGGCCGCGGCGGCGGAGCTGGAGGCGGAGCCCGCGCCGTCCGAGCTCAACACCAACAACAGCTCGGGCCTCTTCGCCGTCGTCTCCACCGACAGGATGTCCGTCGGGTACCCCGGCGTTAACCACCACGGCCACGACGTCGGGGTCGTGCAGGCCAACCGCCCCGCCCCCACGCGCCGCGCCGTCTACTACTTCGAGATGACCGTCAGGAACGCCGGGCACAAGGGGCAGACCTCCATCGGGTTCACCACCGAGAGCTTCAAGATGCGGCGCCAACCCGGGTGAGGCCCCTTCTCTTGCTGCTGCTTGGTCCCCGTCAGGCTCGAATTAGGTTTTGTTGGCCATTAGCAATGCAAAACTTGGGGTATGTATATCCTCATTTGTTAGAAAATGTCATAGTTTGCGGTAGTGTTGGGTAATTGCATAACTTGTCTAAGATGATTTGTGGAGATATCAAATTGCTCAATCCTAAAGCTAAATGTCATAGTTCAGTGGTCGCATTCGACTGTTCGTTGCAAAGGCTAGATCTTTCATGCTAAAGAGGGTAGGGGCTTTCAGTTTGTATGAATGTACCAAAATTTCTAATTTTTGTTGACCCTGTTGGTAGGATTTCCTAGCAATCTGTCTGTGGTAATGTTGCTTGCCATGGTCTAACTTTATGTGACGCTACAACTTTTTAGCAAATAGTAAGACCACCGTTTTTCCTGTTCATTCAAGCTGACTTGAAATTTGACCTTCTAAAGTATTTTAGTGTTTTCTATTCAATGAAATTTTCGAGTCGATTATCACGTCTGTTTGTTCTGTCCAGCTGGGAGTCTAACAGTTGTGGATATCATGGTGATGATGGCTATCTTTACCGTGGTCCTGGGAAAGTTGAAACTTTTGGTCCCAAATTCACATCTGGTGACACAATTGGCACTGGCATCAACTATTTATCACAAGAGTTTTTCTTCACGTAAGTTTGGTAATTCTTGACAATTTGGCAGTGTTCATGTATGTTTGGTAATTCTTGACAATTTGACAGTGTTTGCTTGTTTGATTGCTTATTCATAATCTTTTACGAGGTGTTGTATTTTTATTGACTTTTTTTAAGTTGCCATCTGACTTGTGGGCTGAACTTTGACATAATATGAATGAATATATTTAGTTGGTACTTTCATTATAAACCTTTTAAATTTTCAAGAATTTTCAGCACTACAGCTGTTGGATGTTGATTATTGAATTTGGAACAATAATGATAGTTTTGGATTTGCTTTTGCCACCACAACCTTTTGGTATTGGCATATCATTCTCTTTCATACTCAGCTTGAAGTGTACCATATGCTTGTTTATTGTTCTGCGCGACAAGCCCTTCACCTTGTTTACTTTTTTTTTTTGAATATTATGATGCACTGTATTCTAAGTACATGTAGCATCTTGCAGGAAAAATGGATCTTTGGTTGGAGCCTCTCCAAAAGATATTAAAGGCCCACTATATCCTACCATTGCAGTTCATAGCCAGGATGAAGAGTAAGTTGCCTCTTTATAAAGTGATTATTTTAGTGAAAATAGATATGCTAAATAGAAACTGCGTTTTATCCAGGTATTTCAAGCCGAGTTGCAGAAACATGGGTTTAAGTTCAAATATTTGCTAAACATGGGGTTTTCTGCAACTTGGATTGAAATATCTTGGGCAAATCACAATTTAGTGATTTACTCATTTATTTTTTGCTTCTTTCATTCACAACAGCTACAAATTGAAGATGATTATCTGTTTTACTAAAACACATAAAGTTCCAAATCCTATACTTTAATAGTAACACCAGCTAAATCTCTGTTTACATTGCTTAGACATAATTTGTAGCTTCAGCATATAAAGATGTAGCAAGTTATTCTCATCCGTTAAATTTAGAAAAAAATCCTTACTTGCCATGCAAAGATACCAGTTTCCTCGATATGCCACCGAAAAGTTGTTTCTTCCTTTTATGCCATCGAATGATATTTTGTTGCCCGTGAGAGGTGCCGGGTGCAAACCTTGTTAGTTTTTTTTTTGCACAAATGGCCATTTTGCCCCTGTCGCCTGTCAATTTAGCTGGCCCACATGTCAAACCTCTACTTCTACTCCCTCCTCCCTCTCCATCAGAGGTTGTCGCCCTCTCCCTCATGGCTCCGGCGACCATGACCAAACATTTAGCTCCCTCATGGTTGCCTGGCGACCATCGCCGACCACCATCACCGCCAGATCCAGATCCGGCGAGCTCATGATGCTGCTCGAAGCTTCTCCTCAACCCCTCTCTCTACCGCGCGCTCCACTCCTGGCACCGCCTCTGCCGCCACGATCCAGCCGTCCTCTGCAACCTCCCGAGTGCTCGCAGGTAGTCCCCCTTCCTCAAGGATGCTAGACTCGCCGTCCCGTCGGACTCACCATGGAGCAATCATATACGTTTGGTAGTAAACATATGATATCTCAGACAACAAATTAATGGGTTCACACAGATGTGTTTGGTGTTCAACTACAACTATCCAACTACTAGGAACATACCCACCAGATGCAGCCTATAATTTAAGAACAAGAATAGATGAACAAGTACACAGAGGCAAGAAAGAAGAAACGACGAGTCAAAGAAACACAAGTGACTTCTAGCAAGAGCGAAATAAACACCAATGGTGGATGAGCCACACTAGTGCTCGCCGGGCGTGGCTGTGCAGCCACATCACGTGCTTTGCCTCCATAGAGTCTCCTCCCACGCCAGCTTCGTCCCAGAGCCTCCATGGCCCACCACGTTGTCCTCAAAGCCCTGCTGTGGCTTCCATTGGTGTTTGCTTATAGCCTGGCCTCTCTACTGCTGCATTTGTGTTTTTTCTCTCACTTTGTGTTGGGGTAAACAGAGATAAGGTTTGGGGCTTTAGGGGTGGCTAGTGATTGATTGATTGGGGAGGCCAGAGGCGGTGGCCGCTAGGAGAAAGGAAGGGGCACAAGAAGGCATCAGTCTTTTTGCAGTTCATTTGACGGGAGATTAACATAACATGGACGGATTCATGTGAGGACAACGAAATATCATTCGATGGCATAGAAGGAAGATGCATTTTTTCAGTGACATATCAGGGAAACTGGTATCTTTGCATGGCAAATAAGGAATTTTCTCTTAAATTTATGATTAATGTAAGAACTAATAGGTGCTTCTACCGTTTTGGGCTTATATTAGCTATTTCTATGGAACTCGTTTTCACCTTATGTATCAACTACCTACCTCAAGCTATTATGTAATGTTCAGAATTACATACACTGTGTGATTGCTCAATTTTCGTTAGATCTGATTATTTGAATTTTGAAATCAGGGTAACAGTAAACTTTGGAAAAGAACAGTTCTGTTTTGACATTGAGGTGAGCCTAGATATTTCAGCTATTTTTAATTGTCCTAGTTTTCTTATATCATTTGGAATTTTTCTTCTTCCATGGAACTAACTGTACATTAACAATAATTTGCTGCATGTATGAAACATATTTCACTGTCTCTTATGAATTATCCATCTCGGTTTGCCAAATTTGGTGTGAGAAAGATGAGAGGATGGTTTTGCTATTCACAACTAGGCTTCTTATTCATTATTGAGAAGATGGTTACATGGGCCTTATGGGCTACATGGGCGCAGAGAGAGAGATAGAGTGTACAAGACTCTTAACAGCATTGCATCTTAACTGAAAGGAGTTTTAATTGCATGCACCTTTAAGGGCATTATGAGCCATCAAGATATGGTGCCACAAAAATCGATTGATTTTCCTTACTCAATTGCAGTTCCAGCTCTTCTCATAACACATGGTGTTCTGCTTAGTTTATGCGGATAATGTGGTTATAGTGACGATGTAGCTGACATATGCCATGGGATAAACACTAAATTCGGAGTATTCACTTGGTCTACACTGTAGAGTCTTTGTGATTGATGCAATTCGCTTGTATTTGGCAGGGTTATATTCTTGAGGAGAAAATGAAGCAACAATGTGTGAGTGACAAATTGTACTTGCAACCAGACATCAGTCATTGGTATGCCTTCATATGCTAAATGACAATCTATTATATTTAGTATTGCATCACGCGATAATTCTGTATCCTGTTCCCAGATAAGTATTAAATTAACTCCTCAAATTAATGTCAAAATGGATATGATTGGAGAGTTTTCTTTAGTCATGTAACTTATGATGTTGACCCTGTTTGGGTTTCGTTTTTGTTGTGTTTGTCTGAGATTTATCATTTTGTGTTATCTACTTTGTTGTTTACCATCTTCATTTCCATCTAACCTTATTTCAAGCTTGCTTCCACTAAATTGTTTAATTACTGTGCTGCGTGGTTCCTCCCTTTCTTGATATTTAAAATTTTTTCTAGGTTGACACGCCTTATGTGTATGTACCATGCACTTGTGACAGGATTGTTCGTTCATATCTCCTACATTACGGCTACCAAGATACATTAAATTCTTTTGATATGGCAAGTGAAACTGATCCTCCAGCCAATCATCAAAATGGTTATGGGGAACCTCCAGAAATGTATGGTCTTAGCCACAGAAAATTGTTGCGTCAGGTGAGCTGAGGAACATACATGCAACTGAATTGGTATGGTAATTTTATTTGTTATGCATTTTCTGTTCTTTTAATAAGCAGCTCTGGGGAGTCAGTTGGTACCAGGATCAGAAAACCGGTTCCGGAGGGAATCCAGCCGGGCGGCCGGTAATCGAATTTCGGAAAAAACTCGGTCAAAATTCGTCCAAATAAATTTGAATTTTAGATGTTTTCGCCGGAATTTTGAATTGGTTTTCCATCTCTGGTTGGTACTGCTTTAAAAGTTATACACGATTACACATGTTCTCTCTCATGCTAGGCCTTTAATGTATTAATTGAACAGCCAAACACCAGTTATTAGTCTGGTGGATGAAGCCTTTGTACCAAGTATCCAATGTGCACCTTATTGTGGTTATTGCCTATTTGTGTTATGAGTGGGGTAACCTGTTTTTTGTTTAGTGTAACTCAAATAGTCAAATACCAATCAATTATGTTTGTAAAGTTGTACATTTTTACACTTAATCGACTTTTTAAAATGGTATACTTGCAAGCTCCATGAGCACTGACATTTTGTTGAAATAAAAACAATGACCGGTCACTGCTCTTGGCTATTATTTAAATTGCCTTGCAAGCTTGATCTCTTACATATTTTTGACTGTACAGTACTGATATATTGTAGTTATTACATTTATCCATAATATTCCTCTGTCCTTACAGATGCTACGCAATTGAAAAAATTGCCCCCCTTTTGATTTTTTGCTTTTGGTGTGGCTTCTGCCTTCTGAAAACAGTTTATTTGATTTCATGAAGCTTATAATGAGTGGAGATATTGATTCTGCATTCAAAAGACTTGGAGATTGGTATCCACAGGTCATAAAGGTATACTCTGCTGTCTTGTAGTTGATTTAATTTTATCTCCTGCATGTCATTACCACAAATTGCTAATGTAATTGATGTTATATATGTGCACCAACTCAGTTAATATTGTGGACTTGCATATGCAATCACTTTCTTTAGCACAGCATTGTCAGTTGCCATAATTTGTTTCCCAGAAAAAGTTAGTTACATTCTTTTTGCCCTCTTAAGAAGAAATCATTTTTTTTTTGCAGGATGAAACATCAGTTATTTGCTTCTTACTCCATTCTCAAAGATTCATTGAATACATCAGGGTAATTATCTGAATTCAATTGCTGTGCTTAATGTTACAGCTTTTGTACTGTGAATAGGCACATGCATTAACTTTTTGCCATTTGCTCAAGAAATTTTTTATAAGAGTATATCTTAAATCAAAGTAATAATGTAATATTATATCCAACTCAGGTAAACTGAAATCACAATTGTCCAGTATCTAGCTTAGCCTTTAGGTGGAAATGATTAACTACAATATGAAAGGAGAGTCTGCTTGTGCTGGCATTTATCTGATGCTCATAGTTTAATTACTAAAAAGTGGAATAGCAGCTTAATTATATTATCATAAGAACACCAGTTCTCACATTCATATTCAGTGTTCGGAAAACTACCCAGACCAGAATCCACCGTGCTGCTGGTACTGTTTTCAGTCATTTTATGGTTTCTTGCTTAATAAATGCTCTAACCAACTTGGTACACTGCATTTCTAAGTTTGTCGATAATTTTATGAAACGGGATGTTCAGGTGAAAGAACTATGTAAAATTTACTGGCAACCTGGAGAATTGATTACAACTTGACAACACACTGGCTTTCACCTAATTCCAGCCTTCGCTAGACGCCTAGGAAATGAACAAATGGTGGTAAATGGCTGATTGCTGCTGGTTTAACCTGAGTGGTCTGGTGGTTCTTTGTCCAAGCTCCTCTTATTGCGATATGGACAAGCTGGCATGCGTGTTTGACGTGCACTCAGGGGCCTTTTGTTTGCACGGACACGGATGGTGCTGGGCATTTGGACATTGTTGCATTACATCTTGTTTCATATTTATAAACTCACATTCTCATGCATTAGGCTGAACAACTGGAGGATGCTGTAAAATATGCTCGTGCTAACTTGGCCAACTTCTTGACGCACAAAGCTTTTGAGGGGTTGCTGAAGGTAATGCAGATGGGTCATTCTTCTGTTGTCTACATTGCTCCTTACAGTTACGAAGCTCTTTAGTTTTTATTGTTTGAAATCTTCACATCCCGGTAGACTTGCAATTTCAATGAGTTAAATACTTTGTATCATGAGCTAAACAGTGATTAATGTGCTGTCTTCAGGAGAGTGTGGCCCTGCTTGCGTATGAGAAGCCTGCAGAATCATGCATTGGATATCTGCTGGACTGTCCACAGCGTGAATTTGTAGCGGATGCAGTGAATGCTGCTGTCCTGTCGACGAACCCCAACATGAAGGACCCTGAGAGTTGCCTTTACTCGTGTCTTGAGAAGTTACTGAGGCAGCTCACAGTTTGCAGCTTGGAGCGACGCGCATTAAAAAACGATCAAGGGGATGCATTTTTACTTCATAAAGAAATGCTGACCTGTGAAAGACCCAGGCGTTCCTAGGCATCAAGTAGGCATCTGACCCTTGACTAGTGAACTCAGAGATGACTCACGGCGCTCTTGGAAGGAAAGAAGGTTCACCTCGGAGTGGTGGACCATGGCATTAGCAAACACAGATCCCCTTTGGAGGTCTGCAGCATCTGCAGCATCCCCCAGCCCTCCACAAGGTGAACGCCAAATTGACTGTAGCTGGGACCTTTGGCAGGAGTTCCTTCCCTGTAATCAGAAAACTTACGTTCACATATGGCCTTAACATCTGAGTTTCCGTAAACTTGTTGGTTGGCTATATGCTGTTGGACATTGTGAATGTTACGATAAAAACTTCAATTAGACGCGTAAATGAAATCGGAATGCCCTCAACCTTGTCATCCCTGCAATTCTGTAACAAGTCTCGCGGTTTCGAGAATTACCTATGTTTGCAAAATGTATTCTGGTTGCTCTCAAGTCTGAAGTACTTTTATGCAAGGGCCAGGCCATCAACGTGTAAACATATCCAGCCTTGGCACTTTACCTCAATATGTAGTTGTCCACGGGCATCGTTGCTCTACAGCTGCCTGAAACACGTGCAAATGAATATAAGGATCGGTCGGTCTTTGTGCTACCTTGTTGACAAGTAAACTGGACTCGGAAATACAAACAGACGGGGATGTAGCTCAAATGGTAGAGCGCTCGCTTTGCATGCGAGAGGCACGGGGTTCGATCCCCCGCATCTCCAAGTTTTTTTAGGCTATTTAATTTATGATCACTGGGCTCACATTACCTCATGATTTGCTATTTCCATCCTCTAATTAAGTCATCGTTGCTTGATTTACTTGTCGCACGAAACTATCACGGCAGATAAACTTGCAATGATAAGCCATGTACATCTAGACCCTTTAAAAAATTCAGACGCTCTAGTTCCCACGCTCTCAATTACCGACGGTCCCAACTAACCATTTACACCTGCTCTTCTATCTCTCCAACCCCAGCAGCACACCTCTCTCTCTCCAGCCACAACACACACGTGCACTATCTCCAGTGCACACACACGCGCACAGGGGCTGCGCCATGGGTGAAGTTTCCTCCGACCGCCTCCTCCCCCAGTGCCGGCCGCGCGCCTCCAGCCTCCCGCCACCGCCTCCGCGCCTACTGACCGGCTCCTTCACAGCTTGATCGACGTCGGCCTAGCGGCTCAGCCCAGTCCCAGCGCCTCCCGCGGCTCCTCTCCTGTGTTGCTTGCCTCCCCAGTTCGGCCCGCTCCTCCGGCCTTGCGTTGCGCCCGTGAGTACCTCCTCCTCGATCCCCCTCGTGCTTCTCCCCTCATGCACCCGACCTGGCCCAACGGCGCTGCGCCACAGTTCTGATGTTTGTGGTGTTTGTGAATGTTTTGATGTTGCGGTCCGTTGAAAATAATGTTGCATCCCGTTGAAAATAATGTTGCATACTGTTCTTTGAGATGTTGCATATGTAGAGAAAATATGTTGTGTCTATAGAACAAAAGTGTTGCATCTAAGAACCAAGGTGTTGCATACTATTCACGGTGCTGTTGCAATTTTTTCAATTCGTTTTTTGTTCAAATGCTTTGATTTTGATTCTGATGTTCTTTGAGACGATGTTTGGCTCCCCGCGCCCCCTCGGCTCGGCTCCTGTACCGCGCCCGGCCGGCTCGACCTCCGACCGCCTCGGCTCACCCCTGCATTCCTGCTACTGTGCTCAGCCGTACGACACTAGCGCTCGGGCTGTACGTTCGACCGCTTATCGCGCCTGATAAACTTTTTTGTACGGAAAAATCCCGCTTCATATGAAGAACTTTTCACTATCTCATTATTTACAGTCCAAAAATACAAAGAAGGCAAGATGTCATTACTTGGGGCGTCATGGTGACACAAAATTCTTGCAAGTCTTGAGAATGCTTATTTACACGAAATCTCGAGGTAAATAAGCCGAAACTGTCTAGAAATTACTTTAGCTGACCAGATAATGGCTAATGACGCACCGATTTTAAGATTGAAATTAGTAGTAACATACAAAGTTTCATACCAAATGGCCACGAACGTACGCGCGCCCCTTGCTACTCATAAATTTCTTACGAGCCTGCAAAATATAATGGCCATTAGTGTTGTGATGATTCCGTGATCGATCGCAATGAGCAGCCACCACCATGGAGGCGGAGGCGGAGGCGGAGGCGGAGATTTTGAGTCCGGTGCGTCCCGCATCAGGCCCCGCAAGCCCGGCTTCGTCGACGCGCACCCCGTCACCGCCGCCCCCGTCCTCTCGCTGTCGCTCGGCCTGTCCGTCCAGATCCTCCTCTCGGTCTCGCCGCACCGGGATGGCGTCCACGACGACATCAATAATGCGGCGCTAGGCGACGAGGCCCCCGGCCCATTACCGGGCCTCCGGAACCTGGTGATGGTGGCCGGGCACGCGGTGTACACGAGCGCGAGCTGCGGCGGCGTGGGCCGGTAGGGGTCGTGGTTCCTGGAGCCGTACCAACGGCGCCCCGGGCAGGCTGCCAAGTTCGTGGCGCACGTGATGACCGGGGTGGCGGCCGCGGCGAGGGACGCCGCAGCGCTGCGTCTGTTCAGCGGCGGCGAGACGAGGAGGGAGGCCGGGCCGAGGAGCGAGGCGCAGAGCTACTGGGCCGTCGCCGACTCCATGGCCTGGTTTCGCGCCAAAGATTTGAACAGTGTAAGGGGGCGAGCGCTGACAGAGGAGCATGCACGAGACAGCTTCGAGAACCTGCTCTTCAGTATCTGCCGCTCTAGACAACTCACCGGAACATACCCGCAGAACATCACTGTGCGGTGGCGAAATCAGAATTAAAATTAAAGTGAGTTCAAAGTATTAAATAACTAAATTAATTTAAAACAAATATAGCCTTGTATTCTTATACAATTAAATTCATACATAAATAAATAAAAAAAGAGAAATACACTGAAGATACCTTACTAATGAAAAATATATCCACAAAATATGTAAATATGGTTCCAACGGTCAGTGAATAACAACATGTACATCAAAATTAAAAAATTAGTGATAAAATAGCACATTGTACTTAAATTATCATAAACATTCAAAATAAAAGAATCATAACCTAAGGTGTTAGCTTGAATCACGACTTTCACGAGGTAAATGCATTCTGCAAGATTTCATGCTTTAGAAGAATCTTATGATTATATCATCGTCAATGGATCCAAATTAATTTATTAAATATATCATTACCAAATGTGTTGGGTTCTAACGGTTTCTTGAAAAGAGAACAATACAAACAAAAAGTGGCATCATTTTCCAAACTATAATCTAACCAATCAAACTTATTAAATCATGATTCTTGAAAGATCTCCATACTTTACCATCTAATGTCTTCGGAAAGGCATGCCCAATTGCTCGACTTGGACCATTCAACAAATATACCCTAGTCACTTCATCTCTAATTTTATTGGCAAAATCTTTATTGGTATGCGATGCGCCATATCGATAATAATTTCATCCGAATTAAATTCTAATCGAGGCTTCTTTGTTTGAGTTATGCTCTCATCGGTTGGGAGAGTATTATATGAATTGCTTGTGAAATAATTACACAAAGTTCGTTTCTTCATTATTGCAAATCTACGAATAAATTACTAATTGAATATATACCACACTATATTCTAACACACAGATAAAATACTAATTGAGTAATGAGTTCACAAATCATACGTACCAGCAATTCAGCAGACACACAAGTACACAACAGATCATCATTTCAGCAGACACAACATGACAACAATCAAGTAGTCAATAGATAAGCATTCAACAGTCTAATTTCAGGCAACAGTCACTGCAGCACTCGAGGCTTCAGGACTTCGGCTGTTCCTATTCGACACTTTAGCAGGTAGCACCGCAGACTGCAATAGCCTTCTTCTGTTCTTCACTTGGTCCTTAGCTCCTGATCTGGCGCCGGGTGCTCCCCACTTCCTCATCGGCAGACGGCGGCCGCCCTAGCTCCCAGTTCACCACAGCGCACAGCCTCTTCCGGGCCTCCTCTCCCTACCCCAGCTCGCAGCTCCTCCGGGTTCCCCCGTTCGGCTCCCTCGGCTTCTCCGCAGGTCGCAGCTCCTCGGTCCTCGCCTTCGCTGCTCCGCGTCACCTCCTACGAGATCCGGCCACTGGTGGGCTATGGGCGGCGGAAGCTCCCCTGGCCAGCTCCCTCCTCTCCTGCTCGGCTTCTCGCTCCTCTGGCCATGGTGGCGCCTCGGTCCTTGCCTTAGGTCCGTTCTCGATTTGGGATTGAATTTTGATTGGGAAAATTTGGGAATGGGAACATGAGATGCAGTGGTGGCCTGGTGGGGGGGGGGTCAGGGGTGTTAGGATGTGGGATCTGAGATGGATGTGAGCAAGTGGGGTGAGTGGGCTTGGCTTCAGCAAAGGCCCACGTTGGAACGTTTGACATCTCTTTTCTTCTCTTTTTGCACGTATGCAAACGAATGCGTTGGGGGAGCCATGGCCGTCGTTGCTGGAGGTTGGGGTTGATTGGGGCAGTCGGGGGGTGTGTTTCGGCATCAGCAGAGGATGGGCTGAAGTCTGACGAAGCCCCCCTGCTGGAATCATCCCTAATCGTGCGTAAGAACATCTCTAATGTTGTATTTTAGCCGGTTCAAATGAGAAAAAAGAATGCATTGAATCGATTCAATACGTTGGATATGTCGATTCGAACGAAAAAAATGGAACCGAACTATAAACATGATTTGATTCCAACGCAATAAAAAATCACGTGGCCACCTACCAGTATTGAATCGAGGGTGATAGAGGGAGGGGATGCCGTCTCTGCTCGCCTTGCCACTGTCACCTAGTCCTCGACGTCGTCGCCCGCAACTCGTCGTCACCGTCGCCCGCAACTCGCTAGCGCCGTCACCCGCCAGCTAGCCAGATCTGGCCTCCTCCATGGTGTGGAGGGAGAAGGACGGAGAGGGAGGGGGGCATCGACTAGCGGCGGCGCTGAGGGGTGGGGGTTGACCAGTGGGCGGCGCGGAGGGAGAATGGTGGAGGTGGCGGCGTAGGTTGTGGGGAGTAGGAGATCGGAGGTGAGGCTGTGAGGGGGAGTGGAATGGAGAGAGAGAGAGAGGTTGAGAGGGATATTTTTTTTTCTTTTCTGATTTTTTTTAATAAGATATCGGTATCATTTAAGAGTAAGAATCGAATGAATACATTAGAGAAAAAAATCTCTAGTTCTTTGAATACTTATATAACATGATTTTTAATCGATGTCGATTTAATACACTAAAGATGCTCTAAACCTCTAAATCCCCAGAAATCCTGCACGAATCACAACATTACCCGGTAAATTCATCTGAAATTCCTATAAAATCACCTTGATTTTGTTTGTCTGTCATGTGGTGAGCTACCACTTCAAGGGGCCGAGGTTCGCGCGGCTGCACCGGTCGGCGCTCGGGTTCCGTGCGTTCCCGGCAGGACCCGTACCGCTGCCGCGGCTCTCTTCGGCGCAAGAGGGCCCAGAGGGACCCGTTCCGCCGCGCCGTACCCCGACGGCTGCCCCGAGTTGAAGGACCTCTTCTCCTACTGCGGCCCGGCGCCTTACACCGGCCAGCTACCTTGGACCCAAACTACCCCGTAGACAAGAACTAGTTTGGACCAAAGAATCTGCTATTTGGATAGGTAGATGTGTACTTGCAACATGGAAAATTCCGAACTAATTAATGATATAGTCTGTGGAGTGTTGTAGCGCCCTTTAAATTTTCAATTTGAAGTTC
This sequence comes from Hsuehochloa calcarea, assembly GCA_036346395.1. Taxonomy (NCBI): domain Eukaryota; kingdom Viridiplantae; phylum Streptophyta; class Magnoliopsida; order Poales; family Poaceae; genus Hsuehochloa; species Hsuehochloa calcarea. Next base: position 40,626,592 of record CM070610.1, on the reverse strand, counting down.
AAAGTTAAGTTTGACATGGATAGTAACATTGCATCTCTCTCTTTTTTTTTTTTCATTTGTCCTTTAGAGTTATCATTTGTCAAAACTTCCTTTTTTTGTTACTCTTAATACAAAACAAAGTTTGATTTGGTGCCTCAAACCGACTTTGTTGCATGGTTACACCCTAAGAGGGGGCTGCCTTTGCGGTGCTGCTAACCCCGATGTCAACGAAATTGCATAGGCGCTACTTAAACTAGTACCGTAGTGTAGGCCCTCCGTTGGCGAATACTCGTTGCTCTTGACCCAGGCACGTTAATCTACGCAAACGATTAACAGTTGATCCAGTGTGACCAAAGTGTCCTCGATGACTCAACAATGTCTTCTTGTCGGGAATTTTTTAAATAATATTATTTTAAAAGCTAGCGAATAGCTGTCGATCCGATCGCCCATCTGTTAGGTAATTTTTTTTAACCAAATGGATTACATAGTTTTAGATGTACGATTACGTAGTGCAGTATATTATACATAATACTTTTCGGTGGATAGTCTAGTTTGAGATATGTGGTTAATCGTGGAATTCTTATTTACGATACAGTACATGAAATATGTCGGACGACGTCACCAATTTTAAAATTTACTACAATCAAGGGACTATTCTTGAGGATCCCGATGGGATTTTAAAATCGACGACCGTACCCATGCCGAGAGCAGAAGGTCGTAAATGGGGCGCTGTGATGCGGTGGTTGTTTCACTCGTTCCAAGTGGACCATGATGTATATGATCTGAGATTGAGTTGCCTTACTCCCCGAGCAGCACATTGCACATATTGGGAGTTAGTGCATCTCAAGGGAACAAGATCATGGTAGTCATATGTACGCATGGCGAGGGAGAGAGGGTGGGACTTGGTTCTTCTAACCCAGGCATATGTCAAGCCCACTTCTGCATTGGCGGCTGAAGAAGAAGGGGGTGGACTCTAGTCACAGCGCGGCGCACACAATGGCCGAAACTCCTGGAATTGCTGATGCTGTCGATGAAGACCCTACAGAAGTAGATCCTTCAGTTAGGCAAGCTAGTGGGTTTGCTGACGAGGGTGAGGAGCTAGAAGCCATAGTGCAAAGGATGAATCTTGAAGACCAGGACTACATGACATTGTCAGAAGGTAAAGGATCCGGCAATGAGGATGATGTGGATCAGCAGGTGTAAGATCAAGGAGGCCGACTAGAGGGGGGTGAATAGGCGGGTTTTAAAATTCTTTTGGCTAAAACCGATTTCTAATGCGGAAGCTAATAACAATTCGGTTTTGCACAATTAAAACCTAAATCCGCTAGTCTTGACTAAGTGCACTAACAATATAAGACTATTGATAATGATAGCAAACATACAAAGACATATAAACAATTTAATTCTAGGAATGTAAATTGCAATAGAGTAAAACACAAAAAAGCAAACCATAATAACACAATGATGTTTTACTATGGTGTTCCGCAGTCTCCCCTAATCCACGCTGAAGTAAGACCAACCATGTTGCACCGACTCCACAAATTGAGCCAACACATCTGAGGTAAGTCCAACCAAATTGGACCGGTTCACAACTCGAACCAACACTTCAATCTACTCGGGGTTGATCTTCCTCCACTCTCGAGATGGCGAGCACCAAACCACTAACAATCGTCCAGGTCTTCTCACAAGCTTCTTTGAGAAAATCACCGGAGCAACTCCTCCAAGCTGTTTAGGTATCGACAAACACAAAGAGTAACAAGTCAGAGATGCTCACTAGAACGAATCAAGTGTCAAGCTCAATGGATACACAATCCACTACTTAATGCAACACATGAACTTAGGGTTTGATATCTAAGCTCACTAAGTGCAACACATGCACATAAGGGATGAGATGGCTTGCTCTTTGCTTAAAGGAATAGGAATAGCATCAACAACCTCACCCACAACCACCCAAGGTGGGTATTTATAGCTTACACATAAAAACTAACCATCTGAAAGAGAATCTGCTAAAAATCAGTGAAACCCGGTCAGATTGCCAACCAATGGCCGGTCAGACCGCCCATGCTCCAACGGCTATAAAACTAGCCACTTGACATACATCTGGACTGACCGCCAACTAATGCCTGGTCAGACCGCTCCATAAAGGAGCAAGCCAAAACTAGATAAATACCCTCTCTGGAAAAACTTGAACGGGTCACTTGACCCGGAGGTCCGGTCAGACCGGCCAACACATGGCGGTCAAACCGCTCCACACAAGAGCCACCCAAAACTAGAAAAACACATCTTCTGGAAAAAGCTGATCGGGTCACTTGACCAGTAAAAGACTAGGAACACATCCTTAGCCCTAGCTAGTCTTACCTTTGCCTTTCACATCCTCTTGAAGCTCGATGATACATATCTTCACTTCAAGTACGAGTTTTTGACTTGAATATCATCGATAAATGATGATCTTCTTCACGTGCCCTCCATCAACACATGATGGGTCATGTCTTGACTTGATGATCAATTCCTCTTTGAGATCTTGATATGCATCAACACATGATGCATCGTCTTCTTAAACCTTGACTTGATGACAATCAACTCATGATGTCATCCAAAATCTTCTTCATCATTGGACTCAACCTATTTCACTAACTCATGGAAAATATTAGTCCATATGACGATTGTTATTAATTACCAAAATACTCCATTAACTCATAATGGTGAGTCTAGATATTTCAATCTCCCCCTTTTTGGTGATTGATGACAATCCAATTGCAAATAATTAAAATTGAATTAGCATGATTATATATCAACTACAAAAAGCTTTATATACTCAAGGATATATTTCAAAGTAGAGATCCTTAATATAAGTGGATGGAAGAATGAGATCAATACTAGTGAAATGACAAAACATAGAGTGAACTCCCCCTAAATGTGTGCATTCAAATACATGGAATGAAACAGAATGCACATATTCATGTTTGACTCTTGGTGGAGTTCATTCTATATTTTGAATCCAAATAATGCAACAATTGAAGGATATGACTATTTAGCTCATGCTCATGATAAAAATATGCATTAATAAATATCCATAAACTATTTTGGACAAATTACAAATTAGTTTTTCCATATAACAGTTTACCCATTTTAAACAAAGCCCAAAACATTTTTCATTTTTGCTAGAAAAACTCCCTTATACACAAAGGTTGTACTCCTTTGACAAACAAAGGCTTTCTCCATCTAATCAAAATCTCCCCCTTCGTCATCTCTTTGAAATATATCCATGCAAAACTCATGATGACTTCAACCTCTTTCTTTTGATCATTATTTGCAACCAAATTCTCCCCTTTTGATATTAAGCATAAAAAATATCTATATGTGGATCACACTTGAAAGGTAATACTTAAACATCACTTGTAGATACCACGTGTTGACAAGACTTCTCTCGCAAAGATCCTCAAGGAAAGCATCCAAAGATGAGAGGGAAAAAGATAATCTACTTGTACACGGAGAGCACTTGAGCTTGGTCAAGAGAAGTATGATCTGCAAGGAATGAAATTAGATATCACTTTCAAGAAATAAGATGATAACACGTGTAAAGATGACTCTCATGCTGTGGTCAAGATGATCAAGAGAAGCTACCATTTGAAAGAATATCACTTGAATGACAAAATTTCATTTGTAATCAAGGAAAAACAGTGGAGGGTAGCTCGCAAGGATAGAAATAAACATATTGACCAAAGGAAGCAATCAAGGTGGCTGAAAGAAATAGAAATTAACAAATATATCATTTCCTGTTGCTAACAACAACTACAAGTCAGACCGGCATTCAAGCGGCGGTTAGACCGGAGGGCTAACAATGATCATTGAGAGTAGCCAGTCGGACCACGAGACCGAATCGGTCAAGATATTTCGATTCGATTTTGGAGAAAAGATGGAAATATTGTATTTTGCTCTAAACTTTCACACAATCAACCAAATAAACATATTTGGAGTATTTTCAACTTATATAGCCCTTAAAAAACCAATGCTTAAATAGTTTTTATGAATTGAGTTTATCTTTTTGCAAATAAAACCTTGTTTTCATGAAACTTCTTCAAATGAGCTAAAATGAACATATGATGAAATTTAAAGCATCTAATTTCATATATGAGTCATTAATACCATTATAGACCTATTCATGTGAATAAATTTGGCCCAAATGGCAAAAATCACTTAAGTGCTAGAAAGTAACCACTTAGGTTAAACTAGTATTTTGGATGAATTTCAAAATTAAATAACTTTTACTAGGTTGGCCTTTTCGAAATCTTTTGAATACAAAAAAGGTTTAGAATAGCCAACTCTAGGATATTCATTTTGGGACAATTTTTCAATTCTTTTTAGAATAGATTTTACACAATCTAGTTTATGTAAAAATCAAGATACTATGATCTAGAATTTTGGCTAGAAACTCATTTTCGCTTAAGATAGGTTTTTCTTGAGCCAAAACCTTTAGAAAACCTTTGAATACCATTTGTATACATTTTACAACAAGTTTTTCAAAAGATTACTAATAATTTTAAAATTTTGACTTTTGGCTAAAAGACTTAATTTTGAAAAACATTACTAGCACTTAATTTATTTGGAGACACTTAGGGATGTGATTTACATGATTATGATTTAGCACCCCTCCGGTAATGTGCCACTTACATGTTGCTCAAGATTTCAATTAATGCAGTTTTGGGACAAGGGCAAGAACACCATTTTTAAAAGATTTTTGTGGAATGCAACCTACACAAGGTAAAAGGGCTAGATACATCAATGTAAATACTTATTACCAAGATAGTATTGGTTCTTGATATAAAATGATCATTCTCAAGCTTGGCTCTAATTTTGCACATGGTGAAATCCACCTCTTCATGGATAAGTCAAGCATCACATGCCTCTCCAAGTACCTATTAAGCATTTAAGCGCATTTTCGAACCCAATTCTTGGTTGGGTCTATGAATGTTAGTCACAATACTTTTGAGCACCCAAATGGCCATATCAATAGTTTTATGTGAGCTAACGCTTCTAACAAACACATTGCCATTTTTATACTTCTTAAGCAAATAACGATCATTATAGATAATAGGCTTAGGAGAGATACTTTTGGGATAATCCTTACTAAAATATCCCTTTTTCTGGTAATTGTAGCAAGTTGGGCTCTTACTTTCCCTTGTCTTCTTCTCTTGCTCCTTGCCAGTTCGCCTCTTCTTTGAATGTCTTGCCTTGACATTGTAACACCTTGGCTATTCGGAAGCCAAGATGCTACTAACAGTTTCAACATACACTTCATTTGCGAAACTAATAATCAATTTGCTCCCAAAATTAAATAGTCAAGACAAAGTAACGAAGAGTATTTAACCGTTCAATCACAGAATATAACCAAGGAATTAAAATTACAGTTCGTCTCTTTAACCAAATAAATTAACAAAATATCTTTATAAATAAGTGATTCTTTGAGGTGTGTGAAACGTGCTTGGACTACGCCCTCCCGCTAGCAACTATATCATCATGGATCACCTAAAAAAACACAGGAAATAAGGGTGAGTCGAAACTCAGCAAGCACCACATCAATCTCACAGTGAACAAAGGAACAAAATCAATAATCAAGACATTAGAACATATCTTCCACGAATCTGTGAAACTGCATAGTATGAATGCATATATGGAATGAAAAATGGACCTCTCAATCACAGATAATGGTATAACGAGTGATACACCGTCGGCGTTCACTTAAGCCCGTGTTTAACAAAGCACGGGACCCAATCACCGTATGAAGAACGTTTCATACGGGTGTCCGAAAGTGCCACACCGAATGGTGGTCAACACTACCCACATTGGAATGGTGGGTCTCATATGCCCATATTGGACCGATGGGACTTTTAAATTTCCACCCCGTGACTGGCAGAATCAAATGCATGGCCAACATGAAAGTCATGCAACTAAATCTTATCACATCATAATGAAGAATAATACAAGCATGCAAACAGGAATAACTAATCTAGCAACTCATCCACACATTTTCATCAATCTTCAATATGATAAGATAAGGTACTTGTCTTCCATGCTGCGACGTACTAGGAAGCAATGAAGGTGTCCTTCCACCCACCGCCTCACCACCTACACAAGAATTTACACGGAATAAGGATAACAAGGTATGACGTATCTACATGCGCTTTACCATACCCTCTAACCATCCCACAAAACCGTAGGTTCAATTTGACAACTTCGCCCAAAGGCTGGATTACTACTCTGCTGGCAGTTGTACGAGAAACTTCACAATTAAATATATGTAACTCATAAAGACCTAAAACCAGTGCTCATCTATTCCTAACGAACCAGGCTATGAAACTTTGGTTGGTGGGATCCTCTGATTCGGCCAAAACAGAGGATCAAACTGCCCAAGAAGACACCGATAGAAACTCGTCTGCATTTCGAGCGATCGTAAAGAAAAGCACAGAACTTTCAGTCTCATCGATCCTATGGAGATGATCTTTATCAATCAGGAATAATGGCGAAATTATCTTCAAAACCTATTTGGGTGGCCTCCACGAATCTGGCTCTAACTTGAACAAAATCAAGATCAACAGACAAATCCCCAAAATTTCTGACAGACAGAGTAGTGTGCGGTTAAAAATTCATAACTTCAAAACCACAGGGTGGAATCTCATGATCTCAGTGCCAAAAGAAAGCTAACGAAACCAGGAACATAACTCTAGGAGACGTTGACCTGAGATTCGGCCTCTAAAGGCCTTCAATCTGCCGCACAACCTACTGCACTATTCTGAACAGATCTGAATTCGCAGACTAAACCAATCCAAATGAACAAATGTGCAACTAAACTAATACAAACAACAAATCGGGACTTTCGTTACCCTTGAAGACCCGTAGAATGACGAAGATCAAGTGCCCAATCTGGATGGAAGGCGCCGGAAGAGGAGGTGGAAGGGGGAGTGGGGGAGGCCGGCGGCTAGGGTTGAGGAGGCGCCCCCCTTAAGTGGCCTCTCCTCCTCTTGGGCGGCTGGGTCGCAGCCCGCGGCCCAGGTTGGTGAAGATTTATAGATCTCCCCTCTGAAGACTAATTTTTCTGATTTAAACCTCGTCTTTTACTCCTTCGACCTTCTATACTTACTAATTGCGATTCGGGATATTACATTCTACCCCCCTTAACAAGATTCGTCCTCTGTGGATATCATGGAGATATGTTCCAGATCTTAGGATGATGTGACAATTGGCAATGGTGTTTACGGTTTGTCGTTTCACGAGTTTTCGACAAAGTGTCAGGCATTCGACAGGGCGTCCGACCGGTCCTTGCATCGGCGGTCCGATCGGTCCCAAATCGGTCGGACCGGCCATGTGGGGCTGGTCGGACCTGGTGACCTAAAAGTGGTCAAAACGAGCTGGGCCAAAAATAGGTGTTGTAGGCAAGTGAGGGGATCCCAATGCACTTGGTCTCATGATTTTTGGAGTCTCCAGTAAGAAGTTCTATTCGTTTTTAATTTCCAGAAGGTTTCGAAATTTCAGGGTATGAATTTCGGCTAAGTCCTTAGGGCGGTCCGACCGGCTCACGAGGAGCGGTCCGACCGTTATAGCGGTCCGACCGGCTCACATGGAGCGGTCAGACCGGTTTCTACTTGAATGTCGGCCAACTTCGTGGCGATGTTGTTTTGTTAGGTCAAAGTCATTGGTATCGTGGCATATGGTTTGCATGATGCATATTTTGACTAACATGGGTCAAGTTGTGAAGAACTTGTTCCCGAATTCGTGTTTGCTTGTCTGTGGTTGTGCAGGGTGCTTGGTGGTCAACGACGGTCAACGGCGAGGAGGATCGGGACTAGACTTGGAGAGTTGTGGTCCAGAACGATTGACGACGCCGGGTGAGGTCAACGACTCAAGCGTGACACAAGAAAGACAAGGGTGACCTATTGGCAAATCCATGACGCATGGTGAAGCGGTTTAGGTCAAAAGGTTAAAGACGGCGCTTTGCGAAGCGTGCGTGTGTGACCCGTTTGTTAGTGGGCCTTAACGGGAGCCCAATTAAGTCAAACCCTAGAGAGTTCTAGGCCTCTACTATAAATAGGAGGAGGTGGAGGCTGCACCCTCGGTCTCTCGCTGTTTTTCACCTCTTTTGTTGCTTGCAAAACCCTAATTGGATTAGGGGGAGTTGAGGTGGAGGCTAGGGCTTTTCATGGTTTGAGGCGAATTTCGTGATCTTGGATTGACCACTGATCCATCATGGTGTGGGTGTAATCCAGCAACGATCACGTTCTTAATCTATGCAAGGTTTGCTTGAGATAAGTCTCTTTTCGTTCTTGCTTTCAATTTCGTGATTTTAGGGCTTTCTTTGATCCGCGAGTTTGTGATTGATTCTTTCACGTGAATTAGCTTGCTGTGATATGTGTGAATCTATCTAGCATCATATTGATCATCAATCTCTCACGAACTAGCATTAGGATCAAGTTTTCGTTCTTACCCGGTTTTAGACATTCTGTTAATCAATTGGCAATTGTTCAGGATCTATCCAAGAATTATCATAATATTCGATTGGAATAGGTCCTCAATAGCATAGAGAAGGTGTGTGCAAAGTTTCATTAAGTTTGGAGTTGAGAATCAAAAGTTTGACCTAATTGCAACTTCGTCATCGGGCTGATTTTACTGTTTCAGATCGGTTCTGGAGTCGGCCGGTCAGACCGCCCGTCATCACCGGTCAGACCGATTTTGGAGTGGTCCGACCGCCAGCACAACAGCGGTCAGACCGCCCGGCAATCGGTCCAACCGGCTGGGTCCAGAGGTCAGACCGCCCGTGCTTTGAGTTTTTGCAATCTTAGTTGATTTTGTTATTTTGCTTAGGGGATTTAATTGGATTCAATACTAGTCTTCCATTTGTCCTGGTATATTGATCTTCATAGCTTCCTAATAGCTATTGGAGTGAAATTGTGTTGAATTCATTATTTGGGAAAAAGTGAGCGTGCTCCTATTCACCCCCCTCTAGTCGCCTTTTCGGTCCAACAAGTGGTATCAGAGCCCGGTTAGTTCACTCTTGATCTTAACCGGTCACTGAACTTTAGGCGATGGATAAGTTTTCTACTAAACCGCATATCTTCGATGGGCAGGACTATGCCTATTGGAAGAATCGTATGTAGTCTTTCTTGAGAGCGAGGACAAGCTATTTGGGATGTTGTTAGAGCCCACTGTTATTCTGAAATTGCAACACACCTTGCCAACGATTCTTGTGGCAAACAACAACAAAACTAAAAATCTTTTATATGGTGCACTTGGTAGACAAGAATATGATCGCATTTGCAATCTTGCCACTGCGCATGAAATTTGGAACACTCTCGAAACATATCATGAGGGTTCGTCCCAAATCAAAAAGGTGCGCCAAACAGTTTACAAGCGTGAATACAATAAATTCGAGATGCGTCCAGGAGAGAGCATCGATGACATTTTCAGTCGCTTTAATAAAGTAATTAATCAAATGAAAGTCGTTGATATTGAATATTCTCAATCTGAAAATGCCACCCATCTCTTGGTCGCAATCAACACCAAGGAGTGGGAGATGAAGGCTACTGCTATAGAGGAAAATGTTGATCTTTCAAGTCTTACTTTAGAATTGCTTTATAGTAAACTCAAGACTCATGAAATTAAAAGAGTTGATCATCCTAAAAAAGTTAACATGGCATTGATAGCTGATCCTCTCAAAAGGTCTTCTGATGGTACTCTTGAATCTTTTTCTGATCTTTCATTTACTTGTTTATCTGCGATTCATGAGGAGGAACTTGAAAGTATTCCTGAGACAGAGTTAGCTCTTCTAGCTAAAAAATTCACACGGGCCTATAATAATATGAGAAACAAAAAGAGAGGTGGTCCGGTGACATGCTATGAATGTGGTGAGCTAAACCATATCCGGGCAAATTGCCCCAAGTTGAAAGGTAAGAGCAATCATAAGGAAGGAAAGTCAGCTTGGAAGAAGCCTCCTATCAACAAATCAAGGTATGAGGCTAATAAGCTTGTGAAGGCCGCCACCGGTCCTTGCCGCTTTGAGGATCAATCCTTGAGCGATGTGGATTCGGGAGTGAGGAGGACAAGGAGGAGGAGATCCTCAAGGCAAAAGAAAGGGAAGGCCAAAGACTTCACGGCATGTGCTTCATGGTCGACACCGACGGCATTGATGATGATGAGGTATCTTTTTCTTATGATGAGCTTTCTGCTAAATATGATTCTATAGTTGAGCAATTGCTTAGTCAAGATGAAGCGCTAGAATTTGTCATGACAAAAAATAAGAAATTAGAGTCAAAGATTAACAAACTAAAAGTAGAGCTTAAAAATGCTAAGACCCTTGAACCTGATGAATGTTTATCTTGTCATGCTATGCATTCAAAAATTACCAAGTTACAATCTGCTCATAATATTTCTGTACAACAACTTGAGAATGCTAGATCTGAACTAAATGAAATTAAAAGGGCTCCTTGTGAAAAATGTTTAGAATCCAGTAAATTGATTGCTTTTGATGTGTTTGATTCTAGCCCTTGCACTTCATGTTTAGAAAAAGAACGTGAAATCAAAGATATCTTAGAAGCTGCTAGAGTCAAATATGCTAAGTTTAAGGACAATATTGAAAATACTACTTGTGCTTCTTGTTCCGCTCTTAAGCTTGAAATTGCTTTGTATAAGGAGAAATCTATGGATAAAACTTGTGATGCTTGTGTTAACTTGAGAAAAGAAAATGCTTACCTTCATGATACATTAGAGAAATTTTTTAAAGGTAAGAAACAATTAAACATGATTCTTGACAAGTCTAAAACTTCTTATAAGAAGCAAGGTTTAGGATTCAATTCTTTTCAAGACAATTCAAACCCAAAAGTCATTCAAGTCTTGGAAAAAGGTTTAATTGAATTCAAAACCCAACCTGCAAAAACATCTTTTAAATATGCAGGTTTTGCTCAACCTTGTATTAATTCAAATGGTGCTTCTTCTAGTGGTACCAAGTACCATTGCACTTATTGCAAGAAAGGTGGGCATTTGATTGAATTCATGGCGTGAGGTTGAAAAATGATAAGAAAAATCTTGATAGAATTTCATTCAGCAACCTAGAGCTTTTATGAGACATGGTAACACCGAAAAGAATAAACTCGGATTAGGATTTTCTCACATGCAAATTATTATGTTTCTAAATACCCTAATTCTAATATTCTTGAGTTGGCGGTCGACCTCAGTGGTCACCGGCTCGACCGATTTGGTCGCCGATCGACGCTTGCCTGTAACGCGGTCGGACCATACCGATGCTTTAATTCCATGTTAATTTAAACATTGCTCATAATGAATTATAGATAAAATCAAGGATAGTACTTCGGTTTGTATACTCCTTTCAGACGTGTGTCTCATTATCGTGTAATACTCCTAATAGAATTCGTAAATAGAATGAAGTCGAGGGTAAAAGACAAATGCAAACTCAATTTCCAGTGGGGGGTTTCGCTTTCTTCGCCAACTGGGCCGTGGTCGCCACCTAGGAGGCCCAAGAGGGAGACCACCCATGGGGGCAAGCCAAGGGAGGAGGCACCCCAACCCTAGCCGCCTCCCCACTTCCCTCTCCCTCCCCTTGTGGCCGCCACCTCCCTGCCTCTCCCTACTCCTTGCTGCCCCTTGGTGCCCCTCGCAGCGGTGGTGCCAACTCCGTGATCCCGTCGCTCCTCCTCAAGGTCCTCCAACAACTCCGTTCCCCGCCGACGTCGACGGCCGTTCGTCGTCCTCCGGTGGCCGGCCCTAGAAGAGAGAAGAGAGGGGAAGGGAGGAAGACCCTTGTGCAGTGGATCTTTGTCGTCCTACTGGTCTACAAGGGTAATTAGACCTCCTCTTCGTTGTTTGATTCCATTAGAGTTGAGAATCCGATTGGATTTGTAGTTTCGTCTTAATTCTGTTAGTAGATTGATTCTGTCCAGTACGTTGTACCTCAGTTTTGGGTGTCTTAGAGGCCGAATAGGACATCTGTGTTTTCTGGAGAATTGTTCCTGGTTTCATTAGCTTTCTTTTGGCACCTGGATCATGAATTTTCACCCAGTAGTTTAAAAGTTATGACTGTTTTACCACGTACTGCTCTGTCTGTCAGAAATTCTGGGTATAGTTGGTTGCACCTAGGTTTTGATCTAGTTAGAGTCAGAATCAGGTCGGCCACCCAACTAGGTTTATGAAGATAATTTCACCATGTTTCCATGCTGATAAGAATAACTTTATTTGGATCAGTGGTTTAAAAGTTAGAGCCTTTTCTTTAGGGCTGTTCAGAATTCTGGGCAGACTGCAGTTATAGTTTTTCATTGGATGGTTAGACCTCTGTATTAGCCGAATTAGAGTTTACCATCAACTAGAGTTTCGTAGCCAGTTAAGTTAAGAAAAGTTGAGCACTAGTTTCAGGTCTTTTGGACTTACGGTTTTTTATTGGTGAATTTTCTAGTAAAACTGCCAGATTAGGGATAATTGAAAGGTTTGGGTAAATTGATCAAATTGAACCTTTTGTTTGGTTGGTTTGGCTAGAGATTGTGGGAGGACACGTGTAGCATTGCTTTACTCGTTTGTCCCCATGTCGATTATTTTATATTATAGGCGGTGAAGCGGTGAGTGGAGGGGTATCTCAATTACCTCCCAACCCGTTGCAGCGCGGCAGGCAAGTAACTTGTATACTATGATTGATGCAATATGTGATGCGTGAATGAATGATTATATTTATTCGTACTTGTAGATGAATGCCATGTGTTCCTTTTCATTTATGAGTACTATTCAATATTGCCATGGTATCACATCATGACATGCATAAATTACATTTGTAAGACCCATCAATTCCAGTATGGGCACTTGAAAATCCCATCAATTCCAGAATGGGTACATGAGTCCACCATTCCAATGTGGGCCATGTTACGTGAGTCCACCATTCCAATGTGGGCCACGTTGGACGGTCGTATGAAACGTTCTTCATACGATTACTTTAAGTGAACACCGACGGGTGATTCACTCGCTATACCGGTATATGCTGCAATATGTCCAATTCCTTCAATGCATCATTCCATTACATCCATTCATAAGAATTGTTTCCAATAAATGTTCAATCTGTGATAATGTTTATGATTCATTGGATGTTGATTGTTGCTTTCAAGTACTTGCTGAGTCTTTGGCTCATTCTTGCTTTGTTGTTTTATTTAGGTAAATGACAAGGAAGAATGGTTTCTTGAAGGGTAGATCAACACGATGCCCTCACTACCATAATCCAAAACATTTGATAACCTATTATTGTCTTCTATTTATATCTGGTGATGAATTGTAATAAGCCAACTTGGCATTATTTACCATATCTTTCTGAATTGTTTATTTCCATTCCGATGATTAAACTTAATGATGAATACTTGTTTCCGTATAATCTTAATACTTGCTTCACCTTATCATGCGTTTTGATGTTATTCTTTTAAGGAGTAGTGGTTGTAGGTGACATCTTGACTTCCTTATAGTCAGGGTGTTACAGTTGGTATCAGAGCGGGCTTTAGGTCCGTGGTAATTAAGTTATTAAAATGACACACTGTGCACAGTAGGTGGGGTTTGGGAAATCCATTATTTCCGCATTTCTAGTGATGTTGTTCATTATGTTGTATGGTATAGAATTGCTTCTGTACTATCTTTCTTGTTATTAATCTATGACGTGATGTGATATCCTATATATCTATGAATTATTCTATGATTGTCATGAGATGATCCTATATATTCATAATTGATTGCATTAGTTATGCGTATCGGTAGCGGACGTCGAGCAACCGAGTTCGTGGTTGTCGCCCCGGTTTTGCGGGCTACACCACTGTTCGTGTTGTAATAGTAGAGAAGTTCTTACCCCTGTTCCATAGTTTTGTGTTGAGCTTGAGATCATTGATGAAGTTGTTGTCCTTCTCAAGTTTGTATCTGGTTTTCTGGTTGTAGTTTCTGATAGTTCGTGAATTTCTTTTGAATGGAGGGTTATAATGAAGTGGGCAATCTCTAGTAGATTTCTGATCGTTCTTTGAAACAATTATTGTTCTTTCTACTATTGTGATATTTCTGCTCCACGTGAGCGTAGTTAAATTGCAAGATTTACCTTTTCACTAAGTTCTGCTTTTACCTCGTTGGAAAATTCAACCCGTGTTCGCTTGGGGTTTCGGCATTGCGATTTCTTTTGCAAGTTCTTCATCAAGTGCACAATGATCTTGCATATTTCTTTTTGGGATGCTTTAGACAGTGGTTCTCTTCCTTGATTTCTGATTTTGACAAATTCTTGTCCGGTGGTAGTTGATGAATTTCTCTTAAGTTCATGATTCATGGTAGTTGATGAGATCCAATAGGTTTTTAATGGTTCTCTGAAAATATTATTGTTTTTCAGTTGTTGAATTTCTTTTATTTTAAATGATCTTCGACAGTTGGCAATATTGATATTTCCATGTTTGTTCCTTCCTTCTCATTGGAAAATAGCGTCTCGTTTACTCGTTTGATAGTTTGTATAATGAGAGTTTTCTGTTGCAAGTTCGTTAACACGAGGAAGCATTGGCTCCATGTATTTCTTTTGGATCATTCCGCGTCTTGAAGTTTAACGCATCTCCGAGGAGATTTTGGGCCGAAGCTATTGCTACAGCTTGCCATATTGCAAATCGTGTCTTTTTGAGACCATCTTTAGGCAAGACTCCTTATGAGCTTCGTTTTGGTAGAAAACCCTCTGTTTCACATTTTCGAGTTTTTGGATCAAAATGCTTTATTCTTAAGACAGCAACTTAGATAAATTTGAATCAAGAACTTTTGATGGGTTATTTCAGGTTATCCCGCTCATTCGAGGGTTTTCGGTTTTTAATATCGAGACTAACCTTATTCAGAGACTTGTAATGTCACTTTTGATGAGACTAGCCCCGAGCTAGATCAATTGTTACGAGATGATTCACAGTGACAGAGAGCATTTTTGTGGAGGAAGATGAGAACGGTCGGTATCATTCCTTCATCTGCTTTATTCTTTGGCGCCCATATTGATACAAGAACTCGCTACGCCTACTTCACCTTCGCTTGAGGCTCCTCACATCATCATCATCATCGCAGCACTGCGGAGGTCGAAGAAACGATATCTCACCCGGCGCTCCACTTCATTCGAGACAAAGATCCTCCTGGATCGGATAATAGGTAATCTACATGAGCGAGTAACTCGCTCCAGGTATAATGATCCAAATCTCTACTCTCATTCGGATTTTGTTGCTTCTTTTGAACCCCGCGATATATCACATGCTTTATCTGATTCTAGCTGGGTAAATGCCATGCATGAGGAGTTAGAGAATTTTGAAAGAAACAAAGTTTGGAACCTAGTAGAACCTCCTAGTGGTCATAATGTTATACGAACCCGTTGGGTGTTCAGGAATAAACAAGGTGAGGATGGTTCTGTGGTTAGAAACAAGGCCAGATTGGTAGCTCAGGGTTTCAGCCAAGTTGAGGGGTTAGATTTTGATGAGACATTTGCTCCTGTTGCTAGACTAGAAGCCATTCGCATTCTCGCTTGCATTTGTTTGCATCAAAAGGTTTTAAATTATATCAGATGGATGTTAAAAGTGCTTTTTTAAATGGTTTCATAGAGGAGGAAGTATATGTTAAGCAACCCCCCTGGTTTTGAGGATCCCAAATATCCAAATCGTGTTTTCAAGCTATTTAAAGCATTGTATGGTCTTAAACAAGCCCCTAGAGCCTGGTATGATAGACTTAAGACCTTCTTGCTTAAAAATAATTTTGAGATGGGTAAAGTGGATAAAACTCTATTTATTCTTAGGCGTGGAAATGACTTCTTGCTTGCTCAAATCTATGTAGATGATATTATATTTGGTGGTTCTTCTAATGCTCTTGTTTTCAGTTTTTCTGAGACTATGCCCAGGGAATTTGAGATGAGTATGATGGGAGAGCTCAATTACTTTTTGGGACTTCAAATTAAGCAATGCAAGGAAGGAACCTTTATTCATCAGACAAAGTACACTAAAGATCTACTCAAACGCTTTGACATGGGTGACTGCAAGCCAATCTCAACTCCCATGGCAACTTCAACTGTTTTGGATCCAGATGAGGAAGGAGAAGTCGTGGATCAACGCGAGTACCGCAGCATGATCGGCTCCCTTCTATATCTGACGGCCTCGAGACCGGACATTCACTTCACGGTATGTCTTTGTGCAAGATTTCAGACGTCTCCGAGAACTTCCCATCGCCAAGCCGTTAAGCGCATATTCAGGTATTTACACTCTACCCTCTTATATGGCATTTGGTATTCATGCTCTTCAGCGTTGTCCATTAGGGTTTTTCAGATTCAGATTTTGCGGGCTGTCGGTTAGATAGGAAAAGTACCTCAGGCACCTATCACTTCCTAGGCACTTCTCTTGTATCTTGGTCTTCTAGGAAGCAGTCTTCTGTTGTACAATCCACTCAAGAGCGGAGTATGTAGTCATTGCTAGTTGTCAGAGCTGATTTTGTGGATGACGCCCACTCTGAAAGATTATGGGTTAAATTTTGCTAGTGTTCCTCTTTTCGTGATAACACTTCGCTATTAATATTGCTAAAAACCCAAGCAACATTCTAGGACTAAGCACATAGACATTCGCTTTCACTTCCTTAAAGATCATGTCGAAAAAGGGGATATTGTGATGCACTTCGTGGAGTCCGATGCTCAATTGGCGGATATTCTCACCAAGCCTTTAGATCAAACCAGGTTTGCCACCTTGAGAAGTGAGTTAGGGGTAATTTATCCCTATGGGTTGGTTTGAGGGGGAGTTTGATCTTTTCTGATCTTTCCTTGTTCTTTTGATCTTTTATTGTTCTTTTTCTGAACTTAGTGATCTTTCTGAACTTTTTAGGTTTTTAGGCTTGTTATTACATTTCATTGTATCATATTGCATTCATATGAAAAATACAACAAGTGGTATGAAAAATTCAAAAAGATGCATTGTAATATAAGACTTTCTGCTTATCTTTTAAAATTGATGAAGCTTTGCCTATTACTCTTTGGAGCTTTAGTATTTCAATTCGTGCTCAATGTCATGTCCAGTTCTTTGACTTGCTAGAATTATCATGCTTTTACATGTGTAGCTAAGTCTTTGCTATATGAGCTAGAACTTTAAAACAACTTGAACTAAGAAATTGCAATTTGTGGATGTTTTAGCGAGTTGCGCAATTAGTGCTCCTCTTGTGACATTGGCCCTGTCAGAATTGCTTTGTTAGCTCTTTGATCTAAAATTGACCATTACTTGAGCTTTTGTGTTCTTGAGATTCTAAAACTGCTCATGTGAAAAATGAAAATCAAGATTGTCTTATGCTTAAATTGTGCCAAACTATTCTTACGAGACTGCTTGTCAAATGACATGAACTTGGAGATAGTTTGATGAACCGACGATCTCATGGGGACCGCTTGTCGAAATGACATGAACCTCAAGATTTGTCGCCCCGGTAGAAGCTTAGAAAGAGTTTGTGGATGGCTCCTAGTCCCGGATCTTCTTTACTAAGATATACCTTTAATCAACTTCTGGTCGAAGCTTAGAATGAGTTTGTGGATGGCTCCTAGTCCAGGATCTTGTCACTAAGTTAGATCATTAGTCAACTTCAATATTCAATGCATATGAGAAAAATATTGACAAATGGGCGTTTACAAAATATTGAGCAAAATGATTCAATACAGGACCTGATTGATTCTTAATGTGGTCTTTGTTAGATTTTTGATCTCACTTTGACATTTTGACATGGCCAATTTCACTTTAGGATCCCTGTTGATGAACTTGCTGAATTTGAAGCGTTGCTTAAATTGATCAAATCAACTGCTTTACTTTTGAGCCTTTGTGCTTAGCTTTGATATATATGTCTTACCATGATCTTGCTAGCGCTGCCAGGCTTGATATGCTGTTTGTGCAATATTAGAAATACTGGCTAGCTCTCTTGGGTAATCTCCAAAGCTTCTTGTAATCAAAAATTGAAAAATACAAAAATGAAGCCACTCCATTGCACTTCATGCATACTCCTCTTTTTGTTTCTGTTGTTTATGCTTCTTTCTTTATTCTACATTTGTTATCTCTGGATGAGAGGAAGGCGTGATTCCTTGATGAATCCATTGTCAAAGGGGGAGAAGATGTGTTAATGAGATGTGTTAATGAGAAGATATTTCATTGATTGGGGGAGAAGATTTTACAAAGGGAGAGAAACTGAAAATTTGAAATTTGAGGATCATAGTGAGGGGGAGTTCTTGAGTTACATTCTTATTGTCGTATTGAATATTCTGAACTTGAATTGCATTCTTTTATCCTCACAATGATCATAGGTCAATCGAACAATTGTTCTTTCATATGGACCTCATGTGGGAATTTTGACCTTTTTCTGGAAATCAAAGTTTTTATGCTTTCTTTTGCCTTGTCTCACATGCCTATACTATTCTGATGCCAGCTTGGTCATTTACATTGCTTTTTCTTGCTTATGGACCAAGTTGTGGTTTTGTGCGAAAACTGCGAGTAAACTCGTTTTCAAACCTCTTACTTACATTTTCTGGATAATTGCCAATGTGTTCATCAAGGGGGAGATTGTGGATATCATGGAGATATATTCCAGATCTTAGGATGATGTGACAATTGGCAATGGTGTTTACAGTTTGTCGTTTCACGAGTTTTCGACAAAGTGTCAAGCATTCTGGACAGGGGCGGTCCGACCGATCCTTGCACGGCGGTCCGACCGGTCCCAAATCGGTCGGACCGGCCATGTGGGGCGGTCGGACCGGCGGTGACCTAAAAGTGGTCAAAACGAGCTGGGCCAAAAATAGGTGTTGTAGGCAAGTGAGGGGATCCCAATGCACTTGGTCTCATGATTTTTGGAGTCTCCAGTAAGAAGTTATATTCGCTTTAATTTCGAAGGTTTCGAATTTCGTGGTATGAATTTCGGCTAAGTCTTAGGGCGGTCCGACCGCTCACGTGGAGCGGTCCGACCGTTATAGCGGTCCGACCGCTCACATGGAGCGGTCAGACCGGTTTCTACTTGAATGTCGGCCAACTTCGTGGCGATGTTGTTTTGTTAGGTCAAAGTCATTGGTATCGTGGCATATAGTTTGCATGATGCATGTTTTGACTAACATGGGTCAAGTTGTGTAGAACTTGTTCCCGAATTCGTGTTTGCTTGTCTGTGGTTGTGCAGGGTGCTTGGTGGTCAACGACGGTCAACGGCTAGGAGGATCGGGACTAGACTTGGAGAGTTGAGGTCCAGAACGATTGACGATGCCGGGTGAGGTCAACGACTCAAGCGTGACACAAGATGGACAAGGGTGACCTATTGGCAAATCCATGACGCATGGTGAAGCGGTTTAGGTCAAAAGGTTAAAGACGACGCTTTGCGAAGCGTGCGTGTGTGACCCGTTTGTTAGTGGACCTTAACGGGAGCCCAATTAAGTCAAACCCTAGAGAGTTCTAGGCCTCTACTATAAATAGGAGGAGGTGGGGGCTGCACCCTCGGTCTCTCGCTGTTTTTCACCTCTTTTGTTGCTTGCAAAACCCTAATTGGCTTAGGGGGAGTTGAGGTGGAGGCTAGGGCTTTTCATGGTTTGAGGCGAATTTTGTGATCTTGGATTGACCACTGATCCATGATGGTGTGGGTGTAATCCAGCAACGATCACGTTCTTAATCTATGCAAGGTTTGCTTGAGATAAGTCTTTTTTCGTTCTTGCTTTCAATTTCGTGATTTTAGGGCTTTCTTTGATCCGCGAGTTTGTGATTGATTCTTTCACGTGAATTAGCTTGCTGTGATATGTGTGAATCTATCTAGCATCATCTTGATCATCAATCTCTCACGAACTAGCATTAGGATCAAGTTTTCGTTCTTGCCCTGCTTAGACCTTCGTTAATCAATTGGCAATTGTTCAGGATCTATCCAAGAATTATCATAATATTCGATTGGAATAGGTCCTCAATAGCATAGAGAAGGTGTGTGCAAAGTTTCATTAAGTTTGGAGTTGAGAATCAAAAGTTTGACCTAATTACAACTTCGTCATCGGCCGATTTTATTGCTTTGGATCGGTTCGAGTCGGCGGCCGGATCGCTCGTCATCACCGGTCGACCGATTTTGAGCGGTCCTACCGCCAAAGACAACAATGTTAGACCGCCTGACAATCGGTCCAACCGGTGGGGTCCAGAGGTCGACCGCCTGTGCTTTGAGTTTTTGCAATCTTAGTTGATTTTGTTATTTTGTTTAGGGATTTAATTGGATTCAATACTAGTCTTCATTTGATCGGTATATTGATCTTCATAGCTTCCTAATAGCTATTGGAGTGAAATTGTGTTGAATTTATTATTTGGAAAAAGTGAGCGTGCTCCTATTCACCCCCCCTCTAGTCGCCTTTTCGGTCCAACATCCTCGAATCTTCACACCGACATACTAGGAAGAACGAGAGACTGGCATAACAAACTTAAACACTTACCAGAAATGAAGAGGTCTGGATATTGCGCTCGCATGTAGGACTCTAACTCCCAAGTGGCTTCTCTCTCAGACTGATGAGACCAAAGAATTTTGACAAATTTCTGAGTCTTGTTCCTTAGAACCCGTTCCGCTTCCTCTAATATTTTCACCGGCCGAGATTCAATGGTAAGGTCTTGTGCAATGATCAAAGGCTTCAAGGGGATAACATGGTCTGGATTTCTCAGGAATTTTCTCAACATCGATACATGAAACACATTGTGAACCCCACTCATGGAATCGGGAAGGTCCAAACGGTAAGCTAGTTTTCCAATTCGTGCCACGATTGGGAATGGTCCAACATACCTTGGACTAAGCTTTCCTTTAGTGCCGAAACGAACTACGCCTTTAGATGGCGATACTCTCAACAGAACTTCATTCCCCATCTCGAATTCTAAATCTCGCCTTCGACATCAACAGAGCTCTTACATCGACTCTGAGCGACCAACAAATTCTCGCTTAACTTCGCCACTCTAGTCATCGCTTGCTGAACCCATCGTAACCCAAGATCGCCGCTCTCCAACCTCATTCCAGCACAACGGGGAGCTGCACTTACGCCCATAGAGAACCTCTTATGGTGCAGCTCGAATACTGGCATGATAACTGTTGTTATAAGCAAACTCTGCCAAAGCTAAATGTTCTTCCCAATTCCCTTTCCAGGATAAAACACAACACCTGAGCATATCTTCTAATGTCCGAATGGTGCGTTGGACCGACCATCCGTCTGGGGTGGAACGCGTGCTAAGACGGCCGCTGCGTATCCAACGCACTCGCAAACTCTCCCGAATTTGGAAACGAACTTGGCATCTCGATCAGAAACAATGGTTTTTGGCACTCCGTGCAACCGCACAATCTCTCGTACATAAAGAGGAGCCAAATCACTTGCTGAATTGGTTGTATGAATTGGAATAAAATGTGCAGACTTACTGAACCGGTCCACAATTACCCAAATAGCGTCCTTTCCTCGCTGAGTGCAAGGTAAACCAACCACAAAATCCATAGATATATCATCCCATGGCCAAACAGGTACCTCCAAGGGCTGCAACAGTCCTGCTGGTCGCTTGTGCTCAGCCTTGACCCGCTGGCACACCCCACAAGATGCCACATATTGTGCAATATCAATTTTCATCCATTTCCACCAGTAATTTTTCTTTAAATCTTTGTACATCTTGGTCTCACCAGGGTGTACGGTATAAGGAGTACGATGGGCCTCCTTCAAGATCTCATGTTTAATCTGAGCCTCCTGTGGAACACAGAGGCGTCCTTTAAAGCGCAAAGTATCATACTTGTCCACACTAAAGTGGCCTTGCTTGCCCTCAGCACAACGCTTCCTCACTCGTTGGAGCATCTCGATCTTCTTCTTGTCTTTGCCCTTTGATCCGGAAGAGTCGACTCTAGAAGCAATCGAGTCTCGATCCGACGGTACTGCATGTAACGTAAGGAAATATCCATACGCTCAAAATCAGCAATAAGACAATTGAGGATAGACGGTGTCGCCTTGCGACTCAAAGCATCAGCTACCACATTAGCCTTGCCAGGATGGTACTGGATAGTAAGATCATAGTCCTTGATCAACTCTAGCCATCTCCTCTGTCTTAAGTTCAAGTCCTTCTGGGTAAAGATGTATTTCAAGCTCTTGTGATCAGTGAATATATCACAAGATTTGCCGTACAAATAATGACGCCAGATCTTCAAGGCGTGAATCACTGCAGCAAGCTCTAGATCATGGGTGGGATAATTCTGTTCATGCTTCTTCAACTGTCTCGATGCATAGGCGATCACTTTACCGTCTTGCATAAGCACACAGCCCAATCCCACTCGAGACGCATCAGAATAGACGGTGAATCGCTTTCCCGGCTCAGGAAGAGTGAGAATAGGAGAGGTCACCAGTTTTTCCTTTAATATGCAAAAACTGCGTTCACAATCATCAGTCTACTGAAACTTTACCCCTTTCTGCGTAAGCTGGGACATCGGCTTGGCAATAATGGAGAAGTCCTGTACAAAACGCCGGTAATACCCCGCTAAGCCCAGAAAACTCCTCACCTCCTTCACATTGGTCGGCCTCTTCCAGTCCACCACTGTCGAGACCTTGCTAGGATCAACGGCAACTCCCTTTGGATTAATTATATGACCCAGAAAGCTCACCTCTGAAATCCAAAATTCACATTTCTTCAGTTTGGCATAGAACTTGTGTTTTCTCAAGGTTTCTAGGACCAACCTCAACTGATGATCATGATCCTCAATAGTCTTGGAATAGATAAGGATATCGTCGATGAACACCACTACGAAATCATCCAAGTACTCGTGTAGCATGCTGTTCATGGTCTCCATAAAGACTGCTGGTGCATTAGTCAATCCAAACGACATGACTGTAAATTCATAATGCCCATACCGGGTGAAAAATGCAGTCTTTTCTATATCCTGCTCACGCACCCGGATCCAATTATATCCAGACTGGAGATCAATCTTGGAAAACACCTGAGCTCCCTTCAATCGATCAAACAAATCCTCAATGCGAGGTAGAGGATATTTGTTTTTGATCGTAACCGCATTAAGTGCACGGTAATCAATACACATACGCCAACTTCCATCCTTCTTTTCTGTGAACAGAACAGGAGCTCCCCATGGCGATACACTCCGCCTGATTAAACCCTTAGCCATCAATTCGTCCAACTGTTTCTTCAACTCTTCCTGAAATGGACGGGCCAGATGATATGGAGACATTGAAATGGGCCGAGTACCCGGAACAAGGTCGATGCGAAACTCCACGCCCCGCGCGGGTGGCAAGCCTGGAAGTTCATCTGGGAACACATCTGAGTAGTCCCTTACCACCGGGATCTCCTCAATCCGCGAAGCTAAACTCGGTTTCTCGGCAAGAGATAAAAGAAATCCAGTCTTCACTGCACGCTGACCCGGAAACAATCCGGCCAACATCGAAAGAGAGCACCGAGGCACGCTCCCCTGAAAGGTCAAAGTCTCCCCAGACGAGGTCTGCACTGAGACTGTCCCACTAAAACAGGATATCACCGCTCGATAAGCATGCAACCAATCCATACCCAATATAACATCGAACGGCTCCATCTGGATTACTATCAAGTTCGCCGTGAACTTCTCCCCATCAATAACAATAGAACACCCAGGACAAACAGTTGAACTCGCAATCAAACCCCCAGGAGAACTAACCAACACTGACTGAGAAATCCACTGCATACTCAAATTCGCCCTTCTAGCAAACGCCGTAGAGACAAACGAGTAGGTAGCCCCGGAATCAAAAAGGATAAATGCCTCAAGGGAATCGACTAGTAGGGTACCTGTCACCACGTCGGGTCGGCCTGTAGTGGCAGGGGTGGGCATGGCGTAGACTCCCGGATGCGCCGGAGCAGATGACGCTCCGACACTCTGCGAAGGATACCCGGAAACTGCTGCAGGAGGAACGGACGACGTGGGTGCAATCGGTACGGGGTTCCAGTAGAACCCCGCAGGAGGTGCCTGAGGAAACACTGAAGGAGGGGCCCACCCTGGAGGGAACTGTGGTGCAGAAACTGCCGCCAGAGTCTGAACTGATCCACCATGAACACTGGGAGATGAAACCGCTGGGACTGGCTCCCATCTGATGATACTCGCCGGGTTCAGCTTGCAAACTGACGACTTGTGGCCATCTCGACCACACTGACGGCATGTCCCCTTGAAGGAACACTCTGCAGCTCGATGTCCATCACCACACCGAAAGCACTTCATGCCCTGACCTGGAACAGGACGCATCGGTGGGGTGGAAAACGAGGAACGGGGTGCCGAAGAAGAAGACTGCCATTGCCGAGTAGAACGAGCGTTGTGACCTCCCTGAAACCTCTTGGGAGCGGGTCGCTGAAAAGACCCACCCCCTCCACCAAAACTCCGCTTCTGCCCACCGCTGGAACTACCAGTGGTGACAGAACCAATAGCAGCCTGATCTTGCGAAGGAGTACCCTTCTCCAACTCCATCCCTCTAGCCTGCTCGACTACCGAGCTGAAATCACGAAGTCCTGTCGCCCCCAAAAT
Source organism: Hsuehochloa calcarea (assembly GCA_036346395.1). NCBI lineage: Eukaryota > Viridiplantae > Streptophyta > Magnoliopsida > Poales > Poaceae > Hsuehochloa > Hsuehochloa calcarea. The sequence continues at coordinate 40,602,073 of CM070610.1, read as the reverse complement.
CTGACGATATTCCTGGTTGAGGCCCCACCGGAACCTCTTAACCTTCTCTCTATCATCACTTACCACGACTGGTACAAAACGCACCAGGTTATTGAACCCAGCCTCATACTCAGATACTGTCATCTTCCCTTGCACAAAAGTCAGAAGCGATTGCTCCATCTGCTCAATGAAGGAGTCTGGATAAAACTGTGTCCTGAATTTCTCCACAAATATCTCCCAAGTGACAGACCACAGAATCAAGTCCTAGAAGACAGGACTCCTTCCCACGGATGTCGACTTGCCCTTCAAATTGAAGGCCACAAATCGCGCCTTTTGCGCGGACATCAGCTCTAATGCTCCAAACTGTCACTCCATATATCTCAACCAGTCCGCAGCCTGGACCGGTGTGCCGGCTCCATCAAAAGTGTCCAAACGAAGCGACATCCATTCACGGAGGCTCATCCTAGCCCCAGGTGGGACAGTCGCAGCAACAGGTTCCGCCACAGGCGCAGCAGCCGCAGGAATTGCCGCCTGCAGTTGTTGGCGGAGTTGCTGATTCTCTCTCATAAGATTCTGAATGAGTTCTGCCGACGCGACCGGAGGTTCTGCGACTGGAGGTGCAGCAAAGGCAATCTCCTCCGTGGCAGCCTCAGCAGCCCCCTCAGAAGTCGCGGAAGACACAGCCGGACCGCGCCCCCGACCCCGACCACGGACAGGTGGACGACCACGGCCACGGCCTCTTGCCATCTAAGACGTCACCACAATAGAATCAAGTATTAGACTTATCTTAGAGATAAGTACGAAACAATTCATCATCAGAAGCGTAAAGAAAATGACTTGATTGGAAATGCGGAAGTAAAATAGTACCCAACCCTTTCCTACTGTGCACAGTGTGTTAAGTTTAACATATTTCAATAGAACCACGGACCTCTGACTGCTCGATACCAATCAGTAACACCACGCTATTCGAAGCCAAGATGCTACTAACAGTTTCAACATACACTTCATTTGCGGAACTATTAATCAATTTGCTCCCAAAATTAAATAGTCAAGACAAAGTAACAAAGAGTATTTAACCGTTCAATCACAGAATATAACCAAGGAATTAAAATTACAGTTCATCTCTTTAACCAAATAAATTAACAAAATATCTTTATAAATAAGTGATTCTTTGAGGTGTGTGAAACGTGCTTGGACTACGCCCTCCCGCTAGCAACTATATCATCATGGATCACCTAAAAAAACACAGGAAACAAGGGTGAGTCTAAACTCAGCAAGCACCACATCAATCTCACAGTGAACAAAGGAACAAAATCAATAATCAAGACATTAGAACATATCTTCCACGAATCTGTGAAACTGCACAGTATGAATGCATACATGGAATGAAAAATGGACCTCTCAACTGCATATACCGGTATAACGAGTGATACACCCGTCGGCGTTCACTTAAGCCCGTACTTAACAAAGTACGGGGACCCAATCACCGTATGAAGAACGTTTCATACGGGTGTCCGAGTTGCCACACTGGAATGGTGGTCAACACTTAAATATCTGTAACTTCTAAAGACCTGAAACCAGTGCTCATCTATTCCTAACGAACCAGGCTATGAAACTTTAGTTGGTGGGATCCTCTGATTCGGCCAAAACAGAGGACCAAACTGCCCAAGAAGACACCGAGAGAAACCTGTCCAGATTTCAGAACAGTCATAAAGAAAAGCCTGTAACTTTCAGTCTACTGATCCTATGGAGATGATCTTTATCAATATGGTATCATGGATAAATTATCTTCATAAACCTATTTGGGTGGCCTCCCTGAATCTGGCTCTAACTTGAACAAAATCAAGATCAGCATATCCCCAAAATTTCGACGATGCATGAGTAGTGTGCGGTTAAAAATTCATAACTTCTAAACCACAGAGTGGAATCTCATGATCTCAGTGCCAAAAGAAAGCTAACGAAACCAGAAACATAACTCTAGGAGACGTCGACCTGAGATTCAGCCTCTAAAGGCCTTCAATCTGCCGCACAACCTACTGCACTATTCTGGACAGATCTGGATTCGCAGACTAAACCAATCCAAATGAACAAATGTGCAACTAAACTAATACAAACAGTGAATCGGGAATTTCGTTACCCTTGAAGACCCGTAGAATGACGAAGATCAAGCGCCCAATCTGGATGGAAGGCGCCGGAAGAGGAGGTGGAAGGGGGGGCGGCTCAAGGGAGTGGGGGGGGGGGGGAAGGCCGGCGGCTAGGGTTGGGGGAAGGGGCGCCTCCCCCCTTTAAGTGGCCGGCTCCTCCCTCTTGGGCCGGCCTGGGTCACAGCCCGCGGCCCAGGTTGGTGAAGATTTACAGATCTCCCCTCCGAAGACTAATTTTTCTGATTTCAACCTCGTCTTTTACTCCTTCGACCTTCTATACTTACTAATTGCGATTCGGGATATTACAGACATCCATTTGATTTGGGCACATCGAGGCATTGTGGCCCTTCTCATTGCATCCAAAGCACTTGATATTCTTGAATTGTTTTCCACTTTGCTTTGGGTTGATCTTCACCTTTTTCTTGGCAGTGAAACCAATTCCTCTCTTTTCATTCAATCTTTGTTGCTTGCTCAAAATATCATCAAGAGAGATCTTCCCTTTGAAGCCTCTTTCCAAGTCATTAGTCAATTTCTTGACTTGGGCCTTAAGCTCTTCATTTTTCTCTACAAGATTAATTTCAACGAGCAAAGAGGAAATAGAAACATTTTCACTAGAGCTACAAGACATATCTAGCAAGTACTCACAAGAGATGGATATGCTAATCGTAGATGCAATGCAAGGGTTAGCAACTACACATGGTATATCATCTAATAAATCACATGTTATGCCTATATCCACCCTGGACTTATTGAGCTCATTGGGAAGGAGATTTTCATGAACATCCTTTAGCTCCTCTAACATATCCATCAACTCGTCATATGAAGGCTCATCATTATCGTTTACCTTCTTATTACCTTTGGCCATAAAGCAATGAGGTGATATGGATGGGGTTGAAGGCTTCTCATTTTCGGAGCTAGAAGTTGAGCATTCTTCTCCCGACGTCCATTATTTTATGCAATCATCGTTAGTAGAGGAGAACCTTTCATAATGATCTTGAAGATGTGTCCGCATCTCATGAGCGTTCTTGAGATTGCATACTTCATCGAACACCTCTGTACTCAAAGCACTAAATAAAGTGTTTAGTTACTTGAGCGTCGAGATGTGAACATTTCTCTTCCTCAATAGTCGGAACAAGAGGATCCTTTGGAGGAGAAAAACCCACAACTACGATCCGCTAAATTTTAGAGCTCATGGCCTTAAAATCACAAGACATGCAGATTTTCTAAATATCATAATTTGTACCATTGAATAGAGGTGTCTCACCGAGGTCCACTATATCACGAGTCACCATCCTTTAACTCTCTAGGCGGTGAAGCCTAATAAATGAGAGATCAAGCTCTGATACCACTTGTAAGAGATATCACTTGAGGAGATACCACCTATCGGAGAGAGCTTGGTTAAGAAAAGATTTTGCTCGGTAAAGAAGGAAATTAGATACCACTTGAAGGGAAAAGATGATATCACTTGTAAAGACAAAGATGAATCTTATATCGATGTCAAGATGATCAAAAGCGCTTCCACTTTTAGAGAGAATACCATGTTTATGATAAAAATGTCACAATACGATCAAAATGGCATATGGAGTCAAGAACTAGCTGTTTGGAAGAGAATCTGCTGAAAATCAGGGAAACCCAGTCAGACCACAAACCAATGGCCGATCAGACCGCCCATGCTCCAATGGCTATAAAACTAGCCATTGGACACATATCCAGACTGACCGCCAACTAATGTTCGATCAGACCGCTCCACCCGGTCAGACCGCCAAGGGTGCGGTTAGACCACTCCCCAAAGGAGCAAGCCAAAACCAGAGAAACACCCTCTCTGGAAAAACCTGACCGGGTCACTTGACCCGGAGGTCCGGTCAGACCGCCAAGGGTGCGGTTAGACCACTCCCCAAAGGAGCAAGCCAAAACCAGAGAAACACCCTCTCTGGAAAAACCTGACCGGGTCACTTGACCCGGAGGTCCGGTCAGACCGGCCAACACATGGCGGTCAAACCGCTCCACACAGGAGCCACCTAAAACTAGAAAAATACATCTTCTAGAAAAAAACTAACCAGGTCACTTGACCCAGAGGTCCGGTTAGACTGGCCAACACATGGTGGTCAGTCCGGTTGCCCACCAGTCAGACCAGTTTCCACGGTTGTCAAACTGCCAAAACAAGGAACTGGCACATAGCCCGGTCAACCTTTCAAGGGCCGGTCAGACCGCCCAAAAGCCTGCGGTGAGATTGCCAGAGACTTGGAAACACATATTTTGCATTCCGCTTCAACTCAATTTGCAAAACACATTTGTCAATTGATGCGCGATACAAAAAGGGATAAAGGAGAGATTCTTAACAAGTTGCAAAACACATTTACCAACTTTTAGAATCAACGACACAAAGAGTAAGTACATGGACTTCAACCATTTGCAAAACATATTTGCAAAGTATAGTCACATGCTATAAGGATTAGATGCATGAGCATCAACTATTTGCAAAATATATTCGCAAATAATAACATCATGCCATGGAGAGCTAGAGCAAGCGAGATTGAGCTATCAACACATAACACACTCAAGCTACTAGTCAAGACCCCTCTTAATAGCACGGTAACCTATACTAGCAATTCGGTCTCCAACCAAACACTAAGACTGGTAAAAGATTAGGAACACATCCTTAGCCCTAGCTAGTCTTACCTTTGCCTTGCACATCCTTTTTAAGCTTGATGACGCACATCTTCACTTCAAGTCCGGGTTTTTTACTTGAATATCATCAACATATGATGATCTTCTTCATGTGCCCTCCATCAACACATGATGAGTCTTGTCTTGACTTGATGATCAACTCATGATCATCTCCTCTTCGAGATCTTGATATGCATCAACACATGATGCATCTTCTTCTTAAACCATGACTTGATGACAATCAACTCATGATGTCATCCAAAGTATTTATCATCATGGGACTAACCTATTTCACCAACTCATAAAAAATATTAGTTCACATGATGATTGTCATTAATTACCAAAATATTATATTATCTCATAATGATAGGTCTAGATTCTTCAGCAGGCGGTTCCATCAGAGTGGAATACATACCAGTTCGACAACCTCGTCGTCAATGAAGGCTTCCGTGTGCTATGGGAGTACGACTAGAGCGAGGTCAGGCAAGGAGCTATGCACAAATACAATGAGGCTGTGTAGAAGGCGGTCAAATTCTGGGCTTTGTCGGTGCGGCATACATTCATAGTCATCAAGTTTAACCGAAACGATGTGAAGTACAATATAGAGGGAAGCTCTTGGTGAGTGCACGCATTCCAACCTAAGTGGGACACCTACTGGAAATGCTCTATAGTTGTCCCACACACATGTGTCATCACTGAATCAGTGTAGTCCCACAGGAACATGTCATCAGGCTTCATCGCCAACCTCATGTACGGTGAGATCGTGGATAATCTAGATTTTGAGCCACGATTCATCATTCGGACGGTTGATGTAACATGCCAAAATCTAAATTCTGGGATTATGTAACATAAATGCGTTAGAGAAATTACTTTGACCATTTGCATATGAAATATACCATGTTGATTTTGGTTTTTGAATTTAAAAGCAAACATGAACTACAAAAAGAGGTGCTAAAAAGGAAATAGATAAAACAAAGTAAAAAATATTTAATAGGAGAATTATTTCTGGCATATTATCCCTAAAACAATTCACCAAAACCTTTATAGGAAATCTTGATAAATAAAATAATTACAAGTACATAAGAACAAAACATTGTTTGAATTTTTTAGAAATTAAAAAAAGGTTTTAACCTCTTTAAATTTTACAAGATAAAGTGAATTAAGTTATAAGCCTACACAAAAAATTTCATAAAATTTGAAATTAATTTGTGTAGTAAATAAAATAGAACAAGAAATCAACACGAAAATCAAAAATCCTAAACTCTATCTCTCCTCTCTCCCTCGCCCCCCTCTCTCTCTCGCAAGCGGGCGCCACCGGCAGTGTCCTTTGTCCACCTCGCCATCTTTGTGCCAGCGCATGCCCACACGTGAGCTCGCTGGCCCACTCGCGGTTTTGCCTCATCGTCCCAGTTTTGGACTCCAACCACTGTCATTAACTCCCCGCCTACCTCCCAGTCACCTCACGCCAATCCCCTGCCCGGCCGCACTCTCTCCTGCCCGTACGACGGAGAAAACCCCATTGCCTTGCCTGCGGTTTCCTGAGCTCCTCCTCGCTTATCTCTGCCCCTCCGCCTATATAAAGGCCACCCCAAGCTTCCTTCTTCCTTTTCCTCGCCATTGTGCACCTCCCCTTTCATTCCCCTCCACTCAATCGAGCTCTAGAGCTTAGAGTGCGCAAGCCCTAGTTCGGTCGTGCACTACCACCTCCATTGCTGATGAACTAAAGGGTTCCTCGTCATTCCTCTCGCGTCACTTCGTGTTCTAGAGAACCCTAAAGCTTTCCCCTCACTTGATTTCATCTTCGATTCACAGGAGGCACCGGATCGCATCGTCGTCTTCGTCTCCGGTCACTTCCGCCACTACAGTCGCTGCTGGTTCTACACTATGCGTCGGACCAATCAGCTACGCCAGGAGCATCGCCTAGACCTCCTTGAGCTTCACCCAGCATCGCCAAGCCATATCCTTCACCCGAGCTTCTTCTCCTCGTGCAACCAACCTCACTGCTTCAGCTCGCCGTTGGCAACTCGACTCCGATCATCTTCGAGCCCCTGTAACTCTAGTATGGCCCTGGTATCATATAGATGCCCATGTGCACACTCATTTGCCGAGAGCGTAGCCCAGTCGCGTTGTTGCCTGTTGTCACAGCTACATCGCCGCCTAACGCCAACACGCCACCGCTAGGACCCATCTTCGGCCACACCTTCAGTGCCAGCAGGTGCGCATTAGCTCAGGGATCCCATTTTGGGTCTTCTCCAGCCCCGCCAAGGACCCCTAGGACGATGCTAGATGAGTATAGCACACCAAAAAGGTTTTGGGCCGAAGATGTTGCTACTGCTTGCCATATTGCAAATCGTGTCTTTGTGAAACCTTCTTTGGGCAAGACTGCTTATGAGCTTCGATTTTGTAGAAAACCCTCTATCTCGCACTTTTGAGTCTTTGGATCTAAATATTTTATTCTCAAGATAGGAAATCTAGATAAATTTGAGTCAAGAACTTTTGATAGTTTATTTCTTGGTTATCCTGCACATTCGAGGGGTTTTCGGGTTTTTAATGCTGAAACTAACCTTGTTCAAGAGACATGCAATGTCACTTTTGATGAGACTAGCCCTGGAGCTAGATCAGATATTTCAGATGATACACAGGTGACAGATAGCATATTCATAGAGGAAGATGATGAAGGATTTGATGTTCTTCCACCTGTTGCTGTTGACGCTCCTATTCCGGCACAAGAACCTGTTGTGACTACTTCGTTTTCAGATGAGGCTCCTGTTGCATCTTCATCATCAGCAGTACCTGCGGAGGTTGAAGAGATGCTTTCCTCTCCGGGTGCACCACTTCACATTCAAAGTCAGCACCCTCCGGATTAGATAATTGGTAATCTTCATGAGCGAGTCACTCGCTCCGGGTATCATGATCTAAATCTCTACTCTCATTCTGGATTTGTTGCTTCTTTTGAACCTCGCGATATATCACATGCTTTATCGGATTCTAGCTGGGTTAATGCCATGCATGAGGAGTTAGAGAATTTTGAGAGGAATAAGGTTTGGAACATAGTAGAACCTCCTAGTGGCCATAATGTTATAGGAACCAGTTGGGTTTTCAAAAACAAACAAAATGAGGATGGTTCTGTAATTAGAAACAAGGCTAGGTTGGTAGTTCAGGGTTTTAGCCAAGTTGAGGGGTTGGATTTTGATGAGACCATTGCTCCTGTTGCTAGACTAGAAGCTATTCGCATTCTGCTTGCATTTGCTGCATCTAAGGGCTTTAGATTATATCAGATGGATGTTAAAAGTGTCTTTTTAAATGGTTTCATAGAGGAGAAAGTTTATGTTAAGCAACCCGCAGGCTTTAAAAATCCCATGTACCCACATCATGTATTCAAGCTATCCAAAGCCTTATATGGTCTTAAACAAGCCCCTAAAGCCTGGTATGATAGACTTAAGACCTTCTTGCTTAAGAATGACTTTGAGATGGGTAAGGTAGGCAAGACTTTGCTCATTCTTAGGCGTGGTAATGACCTCCTACTTGCTCAAATTTACGTTGATGATATTATCTTTGGTGGTTCTTCTCATGCTCTTGTTTCCAGCTTTTCTAAGACTGTGTCCACATAATTTGAGATGAGTATGATGGGAGAGCTCAATTACTTTTTAGGGCTTCAAATCAAGCAATGCAAGGAAGGGATCTTCATCCATCAGACGAAGTACACTAAGAACCTGCTCAAACGTTTCGACATGGGTGACTGCAAGCCGATCTCCACTCCCATGGCGACTTCGACTGTTTTGGATCCAGATGAGGAAGGAGAAGCCGTGGATCAACGCGAGTACCGCAAAGATGATCGGCTCCTCCTCACTGACGGCCTCAAGACCGGACATCCACTTCACAGTCTGCCTCTGTGCGAGGTTTCAGGTGTCTCCGCGATCTTCCCATCGCCAAGCCGTTAAGCACATATTCAGGTATTTACACTCTACCCTTTAGTATGGCATTTGTTAATCCTGTTCGTCATCTTTGTCCATTCGGGGGTTTTCTGATTCTGATTTTGCGGGCTATCGGCTTGATAGGAAGAGTACCTCAGGCACTTGTCACTTCCTAGGCACTTCTCTTGTTTCTTGGTCTTCTAGGAAGCAGTCTTACTTGCACAATCCATCTTTGGCCGAATATGTAGTCTCGCTAGTTGTCAGTAGTCAAATTTTGTGGATGGTAACCACTCTTAAGGATTATGGCTTAAATTTTGCTAGTATTCCTCTTTTCTGTGATAACACTTTTGCTTTTAACATTGCTAAAAATCCTGATCAACACTCTAGGACCAAGCACATAGACGTTCGCTATCACTTTCTTAGAGACCATGTCGAAAAAGGTGATATTGTGCTACACTTTGTGGAGTCCGAGACTTAATTGGCTGATATCCTCACCAAGGCTTTAGACCCAACTAGGTTTGCCACCTTGAGAAACGAGTTAGGGGTAATTTATCCCTATGGGTTGGTTTGAGGGGGAGTTCGATCTTTTCTGATCTTACCTTGTTCTTTTGATCTTTCCTTGTTCTTTTTCTGAACTTATTGATCTTTTTGAACTTTTTAGGTTTTTAAGCTTTTATTGCATCTCGTTGTATCATATTGCATACATATGAAAAATTCAACAAGTGGTATAAAAAAAGATGCATTGTAATATAAGATTTTATGCTTATCTTTTAAAAATTGATGAAGCTTTGCCTATTACCTTTTGGAGCTTGAGTATTTCATTTCTTGCTAAATGCCATGTCTAGCTCTTTGACTTGCTCGAATTATTATGTTTTCACATATACAGATAAGTCTTTGCTGTATGAGCTAGAACTCTAAAACAACTCGAACTAAAAATTACAATTTATGGATGTTTTAGCTAGTTGCGCAATTAGTGCTCCTTTTGCGACATTGGCCTGGTCAGAATTGCTTGGTTAGCCCTTGAATCTAAAATTTACCATTACTTGAGCTTCTTGTGTTCTTGATATTCTAAGACTGTTCTTGTGAAACATGAAAAATCAAATTTTAAGTTTGTCTTTTGCTTAAACTGTGCCAAACTACTCTTACGAGACTGCATGTCAAAGACATGAACTTGAAGATAGTTTGATGATCCAGACGATCTCATGGGGACTGCTTGTCAGAAATGACATGAACCTCAAGATTTGTCGCCCTGGTAAAAGCTTAGGAAGAGTTTGTGGATGGCTCCTAGTCCAGGATCTTCTTCACTAAGATATACCTTTAATCAACTTCTGTTCGAAGCTTAAGATGAGTTTGTGGATAGCTCCTAGTACAGGATCTTATCACTAAGTTAGATCATTAGTCAACTTACATATTCAGTGCAAATGAGCAAACTGTTGAAAAAAATGGGCGCTTGAGAAATTTGAGCACAATGATTCAATACAGGACCTGATTGTCTCTTAATGTAGTCTTTGTTAGCTTTTTTTATCTCACTTTGATATTTTGACATGGCCAATTTTACTTTAGGATCCCTGTTGATGAATTTACTGAATTTGAAGCTTTGCTTAAATTGATCAAATTTATTGCTTTATTTTTTAGCCTTCGTGCTTAGCTTTGATATATATGTCTTATCATGATCTTGCTAGCGCTGTTAGGCTTGATATGTTGTTTGTGCAATATTAGAAATGCTAGCTTGTTCTTTTGGGTAATCCCCAAAGCTTCTTGCAATCAAAAATTGAAAAAAATAAAAATGAAGCCACTCCATTGCACTTCATGCATACTCCTTCTTATGCTTCTTTCTTCATTCTGCATTTGTTATCTCTGGATGAGAGGAAGGCGTGATTCTTTGATGACTCCATTGTCAAAGGGGGAGAAGATATTTCAATGTTGGGGGAGAAGATATATCATTATTGTACAAAGGGGGAGAAGATTTATAAAAATGATAAAAAGGGGGAGAAAGTTGTAAAATTTGAAATTTTCTGAAATCTGATGATCATAGTGAGGGGGCTTTTGAATTGCATTCTTATCGTCTTAGTGCTTTTCTGAATTTGAATTGCATTACTTAATCCTCACAATGATCATAAGTCAATTGAACAATTGTTCTTTCATATGGACCTTAAGTGAGATTTTTGACTCCTTTCTGGAATTTAAAGTTTTTATGCCTTCTTTTGCCTTATCTCACTTGCCTATGCTATTCTGATGCCAGCTTGGTCATTTTCATTGATTTTTCTTGCTTATGGACCAAGTTGTGCCTTTGTGCGAAATCGAAAGTATTTTACTTTTCAAACCTCCAAATTACATTTTTTGGATTATTGCCAATGTGTTCATCAAGGGGGAGATTGTGGATATCATGGGGATATGCTCCAGATCTTAGGATGATGTGACAATTGGCAATGGCGTTAACGGTTTGTCATTTCACGTGTTTTTGGCAAAAAAATAGTGTTGTCAGGCTTCAGGCGGTCTGACCGGCCCAAGGGGCGGTCAGACTGGTCCAAGGGCGGTCCGACCGGCCATAGCGATGGTCGTACCGACCAACTTCAAAAGTGGTGAATTGAGCTGGGCCAAAAATAGAGGGTGTAGGCAAGAGAGGGGATTCTATTGCACTTGGTCTCATAATTTTTGAAGTCTCCAGTCAAAAGTTCTATTGGTTTGAAAATTCCAGTAGGTTTCGGTTTTCCAGAGAGGAAATTCGGCTAAGTCTTTACTGGTGGTCAGATCGGCTAGGGTGGGCGGTCAGACCGACCTTGGGGGCGGTCTGACCGGTTTTCACTTTGGTCGTCGCCCGTCGTGGCAGCGATATTCGGTTGTTAGGTCAAAGTCATGAGTTTCAGGGCATATATGTTGCATGATGCATGTTTTGACTAATATGGGTCAAGTTGTGAAGAACTTGTTCCCAATTCGGTTTACTTGTCTATTGTTGTGCAAGTTGCTTGGTGGTCAACGACGAGGATGATCAGGACTAGGCTTGGAGAGCTGAGGTCCAGAACGATCGACGATGCTGGGTGAGGTCAATGTACTTAAGCGTGGTGCAAGATGGGCAAGGATGACCTATTGGATAATCCGAGGCGCAAGATGGCGCAAGGTGTAGCTAGTTAGGTCAAGAGGTGTTAAAGACGGTGCATTAAAATACGTGCGTATGTGTCCCGTTTGTTTTGGGCCTTAACGGGAGCCCAATAGAGTCAAACTTCTAGAAGGTCTAAGTCTCCACTATAAATAGAGGAGGGAGGTGGCTGCATCTCTGCTTCGTCTCTTTTGCTATTTTGAAAACCCTAATTTTCTTAGGGATAGACTTTGTGGAGACTAGGGTTCTTGATAGTTTGATGTGATTTTCATGCTCTTGGATTGAGTATTGTCCTCCATTGATGGAGAGACTGTAAGCCCATATCATATCAATCAATCAAAGGAAAGTTTGATCATATCTTGTCTCATTGCGTTCTTTCTCTATATTTGATGATTTTGAATCTTTCTTTGATCCGCCAGTTTTTGATTGAATTCTTTACGTGATCTAGCTTGCAGTGACGTGTGGGAACCTATCTAGAATCATCTTGATCATCAATCACCCACAAGCAAGTTTTTGGATCAAGTTTTCGTTTTGATCCGGTTTTGAACCTTTCTTCAATCAAACGGAAAAGGATCCTTATTCTTCCAAAAATTATCACAATATTCGATTGGAATAGGTTCCTGATATCATATAGAAAGTGTGTTCCAAGTTTTGTTAAGTTTGGAGTTGTAGATCAAAAGTTTCATCTATTTGCAACTTCGTCATCGGGCTGTTTGTGTTCCGTTCTTCAGGCCGGCGGTCAGACCACCCAAGGCAACCGGTCGACCGTGAGTAATCGGTCGACCGCTTTGAGCCAATGATCCGACCGTGATACATTGAATTGTTTTAGTCCTTGTTGATTTTGTCGTATTACTTAGGGGTTTTAAATTGGTTTCAATATTAGTCTTTCGTTGTACTGATATACTTGTGAGGACCCCAAAATATTGGAGGTTTATACCAAATTAATAATCATACCAGTAGTATAGTTTTTAATCAAGAACAATCAAGTATGAATTAAAAATAATACTAGAAGTATAATTATTAACAAGGTACAATTCCAATATTCAGGTTCCCGGATATGCCTCTTATGTTAGCTCCCAGGATGAGCTGCTAACATAGACATATCCTTACAACATTATATCACAAGCATACATGATTGGAATACATTAATAAAAATTTACAGCAGAAACATTAAGTAAACCAGAAATGAAAACAGAAATAATAAAATAAAATCTCCAGTGGAGCGCCACAACCCAAGGGCAACTTGACTGGAATTTAAGCCGAAGTAACCCCGTAATCGCTTCAACTTGGAATATTTCTAGGGCATTCTTTACCTGCAACAAGTGGACAATTCCACTGAGTACGGAAGGTACTCAGCAAGACTTACACAAACTATTTAAAATAAAGTGTTTGAGAGGTCCTATACAAAGGATTAGAATTTGTAGATGCATAAGGTTAACAACAGGAAGGTTATAATGGTTCAATTTTGCAGAAAGCAATACATCTTAACCTACATTTGCTAAGTTTTAGCAAGGCAATTTTATAAATCAATTTGGACTAAAACAGTAAGTAAAAGAGAGCATAATCATAATTTGTATCAGAGTTAAGTGGCTACAACCACTAGCAACACATTGCATGATTCACTCTCATGCCGAAACAGTTCCCATACAAAATTTTATTTCCAAAATCTATACAAAGCGCTATTCAAATTCAAGCGTTGTCCGTAACCGTGGACACGGCTATTCGAATAGTTTTAATTCCCTGCAGGGGTGTACATCTTTACCCACATGACTTAGTTATCCCGTAAGCCTCCGGAATAATAGCACACTGCCTTTGGTATGCCGGCCGGGTAAACTAAGATTTGGTATTTTTCAACAAGTTGACACTATTGAGCTGGAATACCCATGTGTGACTGATCCCGCCAAGACAAGTTACTAGTAGAACTCACCAACCGGGGCCCACATGTCGTGTCGGAATGCCGATCCAAAAATGAAATTAAATGACAGAAGTAGAGTCATGCTAGTGCACATATTAATTCGCAATCGGAGCCCTTAAGGTACATACATGTGATGGAACGCATGTATGGCCTCACCCTCCTAAGAACATATGATATAGATACGCAATCAAACACATATGTCCTTACTTTCCTGTTTTCCAACTCAATAGTATTAATCTTTTACTTAACCAAACAGCGCCCATACACTGCGTGTGGAAGTACGTTGGGGCTTGAATCATCCAGCCGATGTTCAGTCCTTAATCAATCCAGACAAGACAAACACATTTCCAGTCTCGTGCACTAAGGCACCATCACTAGCATTCACTTGTCCGGATTTAAAATTAGTGTGAATAAACAAAATTTATTTTCATTTCAAATTTAAATAAACCGAACAAAGAATCAAAATAAAGGAAATTTATTTAATATTTTCAAGTTTGGTAAAATAAAACTGACACACTACAGACTGCATGGCTAAGCAATTACTGGAATAAGTATCTTAGTATAAAAACACTACCTTAAGATTGAGTGTATGATCAGATTTAAGGTAAGCCACAATTGTCGGTTATAACTACCTATTGACAGATCACAATTAATTTTTAAGAAAATTAGCATGAAACAGTATTACTGTGTTTCATAAATCTATAGTTCAAAAATTGGGATCAACATGGTGCAAAGAGGATGCTTGCCTTGGTAGAAGTCCACTTGTTCACTATTGTAGGCGTAATCGTTCACGTCGCACAATTCGGGATCTAAAGAGAAAATACAAAAGCGAATAAACACCGATAAAATCGAGAAATCCAAAATGGTAAAAAATGCATGAGAGATACATATTATTGAGGTTATGATTCTAGATGCATTTAAGTATAGATTTTAATTTAATTAAAGTTCAATTTCTTATGGACTGGTTAAAGTTAATTCAATTTCTGGTGGAATCATAATGACTGATGATACCTAGAGTTTAGGTGATGTTGTTTTCCTTAACAGGACACCTAGTACTCACAAACACACTCTACTTATTTTTAATTCTACAAAAATTTTCTACACCAATTCACCTAATCAACTAAATACTTAACTACCAAATACTTTATTTCCCTAATTACCTACCCCTAATCACTCTTCCCCCTAATTACCTCATTCCTAATCACCTCCCCTCCTATCTCTACCCCTAACTGCCGGCCGACACTCTCATCTCCCCTGCTTATCCTTCGGCCGACGCCTCCTTCTTCCCCCTTCCTTATCTCTCTGTCCCTCCATCTCTCTCTCTCGCTCCCTCATCTCTCTCAGTCTCTCTCCACTGCGTCGCCTCCTCCGGCTCCTGCGCTCCCTGCGCTCCGGTTGCTCTCTCCCCCTCAGCGCCTCTGCGCCTCGGTCCTCTACGCCTCCTCCTCTCGGCGCCGCCGGCGCCGCTGCCGTCCCCAGGCTTCCCTCTCTACCCGACGCTCAGATCCTCTCTGCGCGCGCCGATCGCCGCCGCCCTCGGCTCCACCGGCCGCCTGGCTTTCTCTCTCTACCGGTTCTCTCTACGCTGCTTCTCCCCTTGGCTGGCTTGGTGCTTGGTGCCGCCGCTGGCTCTGGCTCGCACTCCCCGGCTCGCCGTACTCCAGTGCTTCGGTTTGGCCGGCTCGGCCTCCCGGGCATCGGCCGCCTTGGCTCCTCCAGATCTGCCCACTACTGCTCGGCCGCCCGCTCTCGGTTCGGCCTGCTACTGGACTTGGTTCCCCGTTCTCATTTGTTCTTTAGACAAGTTGATTTTTATTAGATCCAATTGAATCAGTATTAATGCTAATGGTTGATTCATGTATGCATGTTCATGGTGACTGATTGGAGGTGGTGGATGATGGATGATGGGTTCGGTTGCCACTGAGGTAAGTCCTCGGCTGATCTCCCTCTCTACTCCTACCCCTACTGCTCTGTGATGATGACTGAGATGCGCTTTGATGCCACTGAGGTATGGTGATTGATGATGTGCAAGTGATGTGCATGATGATGGGTACTGGGGTTACCTCTTGGTGATATTTGGGGCTGGGAGAAGAGGGTGGCAGTGCTGGCTTTGTGCTGTTGTTCCCCTCTGGTGCGCCCTTCTGCTGGTGTTCCCTCCTCCTCCTGGTTCCTTGGCTTCCTTCCTCCTCTTGCTCTGTCGCTGCTGCTGGGCTTGCCTTGGTGGTTGCGACAATGAGTTGATGATGGTGATGCTGGCTTGGCTTGGCATGGTGATTTGCTCCTAGCCTTTGCTTTGGTTGTCTTGCTCTTGATTTCCTTCGGTGGTGCACTGAATGATGTTGGGCTTGTGTGTGTCGGCTTTACTGGTTTGGCCTTCGGTTCTTGCTTTTGAGAAGAGATGGAAAATGGGGTGCGGCTGAGGGGAATTAGAAAGGGGAATTGGCTGCTGGGGAGGAAATGTGTTGCTTGCTTCTGCTGGGGAAGAATTGGGGAATGAAGTGATGCCCTGTGTGCTTGCTCGGCCAGGAGGATGAACCGGCGAGAGAAGGCTATGGAATTTTGCTGTGCCATCGCCCGGTTGTGCTTTGCTGGCTCTTGGTGCTTTGCTGCCTCTGCTCTTGTTTGCCTTCGGTGGTTCCCTGGCTGGTGCTTGCGGTGGTGCTTGATTGGTGAGGTGAATGAGCTGTCATTGCAATCTGCTAATGACGCTCATGCATTTGTGTTTATCCGAATGGCTCCTTAAGATATTTTTGGACTGGGGCATTTTTGGTCCATTGGTTAGCAATTCATTATGCAATGGATTTGTGACAGTTGAGGAAGATATTTTTGGACTGGGGCATTTTTGGTCCATTGGTTAGCAATTCATTATGCAATGGATTTGTGACAGTTGAGGCAATTCAGTATACGTAGGTTTTGGATTTCCCTAAACGCTGAATGATGAAAACCTACAGAAATAAGACGGTGCCGATTTACTTAGGTTAGTCTAGGTATCTTGGGTATACCGGTGCCGACTAATCTGGGTTAGCCTAGGTGACTTGAAAAGCCAAGATGCCGGTTAACCTAGGTTGGTGTGGGCAGTCGCGACACTCAAGGTGCCAACTAATCTAGGTAGATCTGGGAACCGCGATGATTCCTATGGCACACTGACGGTAATTTATTTTATTCTAACTCTATTATACTGCTTTTTGAACAACTAATGGTCTTTTGATTGGTTGGCGGACTATGGAGCTGCGAATGGTGTTTCGGATTGGGTCGAGGAAGATGGTTTGTCTGGACAACGATGGACGAGCAAGATTTCAAGGAAGGCTTTAGGCGACATGCAATGCAAGTTTTATTTTAACATTTTGTAAATTACTCAAAGTTGTAAAACATAATCTGATCTGATGTAAATAAATTCTTGTGTTACTTGTATTGAGAAGATTGTTATTTATGATAAACATTGTAAGGTTTGTAATTAAATTATTTCCCAGAGAATTTCATAAGTATTTATTGTTGTCTCTCTTTGGAGTTGTGATTGGAGTTACCTATTAGACTTTGATTAGGATATTTACAAATGCAAAATTTATGCAAATGCTTTAGAAATAACAAATATAATATAAATGCATATAATTACTATTTATTAAAATTGTGGCTGTTACAATACTGATCTTCATAGCTTCCATAGCTACTGGAGTAAAATATTATTGAATCAATTATTTGTGAAAAAGTGAGCATGCTCCTATTCACCCCCCCCCTCTAGTCGCCTTTTCGGTCCAACAAGTGGTATCAGAGCCCGGTTAGTTCAATCTTGATCTTAACCGGTCACTGAACTTGGCGATCGATAGATACTCCACGAAGCCGCATATCTTCGATGGGCACGACTGTGCCTATTGGAAGAATCGCATGTGAGTCTTCCTTGAGAGCGAAGAACACGCTATATGGGAGGTTGTTCGAGTCCCGCTCGTTGTGCCCGAAGTTGCTACGCCGGCTTCAGAAGCCCTTTTGGCTAACAACAATAAGGCTAAAAACCTCTTGTATGGTGGGCTTAGGAGACAGGAATATGATCAGATTTGTAATCTTCAGACTGCGCATGAGATTTGGAACACTCTCGAAACCTATCATGAGGGTTCGTCCCAAGTCAAGAAAGTACGCCAAACAGTCTATAAGCGTGAGTATAACAAATTCGAGATGCGTCCTGGGGAGAGCATCGATGACATTTTCAGTCGCTTTAATAAAGTGATTAATCAGATGAAAACTGTTGGTATTGAATATTCTCAGTCTGAAAATGCCACCCACCTCTTGGCTGCAATCAACACCAAGGAGTGGGAGCTAAAGGCCACAACCATTGAGGAGAATGTCAATACTTCTGATCTGACTTTGGAGCTGCTCTATAGGAAAGCTTAAGACTCATGAGATCAAGAGCATTGGTCATCCCAAAAAGAAAAACATGGTTTTGGTAGCAGACCCGTTCAAGAGAGGTTCTGACGGGTCTTTTGAGTCTTCTTCTGGATTTTCGCTTGCTAGTTTATCTGCAATTCATGAAGAAGAGTTTGAGAGTCTTCCTAAGGCTGAATTGACCCTCATAGTCAAAAAGGTCACACGGGCCTACAACAATATGAGAAACAGAAATAGAGTAGGTCCCGTGACTTGCTATGAGTGTGGTGAGCTTAATCATATCTGGGTAAATGGCCCCAAACTGGAAGGTAAGAGCAACCATAAGGAGGGAAAGCCAGTTTGGAAGAAGCTTATGATACTGTCAAGCGGACAAAGGCCGCTCACTAGGTGCTTGCCGCTTTTGAGGATCAATCCTTAAGCGATGTTGACTCCGGGAGTGAGGAGGACAAGGTGGAGGAGATCCCTCAAAACAAGAAGAAAGGGAAGGCCAAGGACTTCACCGGCTTGTGCTTCATGGCTGACTCTATTGACGACGACAACGATGAGGTACCTCCTTCCTATAATGTCCTTGCTGATAGATGTAAAACTATATTTGAGCAACTCACGAGTCAGGATAAGGCTTTAGAGTTTTTCATGGCCAAGAATAAGGACTTAGAGTCACAAGTAGATAATTTGACTTTAGAACTTGAAAATGCTAAGACTCTTGAATCTGATGAATGTTCATCATGCCATGCTTTGCACTCTGAATTTGCTAAACTGCAATCTGCTCATGATATTGCTTTGCAACAACTTGAAAATGCTAGGACTGAGCTTGTTGAGGTTAAATCTGCACCATGTGAAAAATACTTAGAGTCTAGCAAGTTAGTTGCTTCTGGTGTGGTTGATCCCAGCCTTTGCACTTTCTGCTTAGAACGCGAACATGAAGTTAAAGATATCTTAGAAGCAGTTAGAGCTAAATATGCCAAGCTTAAGAACAGTATTGAGTCTGCTACATGTGCTTCCTGTCCAGCTTTTAAACTTAAAACTGCTTTATATAAGGAAAAATATGCTAGAGCCATTAAGGGTAAAACCTGTGAATCTCGTGTTAATCTTAAAGAAGAAAATGCTTATCTTAAGGATACCTTAGAAAAATTCTTTAAAGGTAAGAAACAATTAAACATGATTCTGGACAAGTCTAAAACTCCTTATAAGAAGCAAGGATTAGGATACAATTCTGTTGAAAATAACTCTAACCCAAAAGTTACTCAAGTCTTGAAAAATAGGTTAGTTGAATTCAAAACCCAACCTGCAAAAACTATCTTTAAATCTGCAGGTATTGCCCAACCTTCTGTTAAGTCAAAAGGTGCTTCTCCCAGTGGTATCAAGTACCATTGCACCTATTGCAAAAAGAATGAGCATTTGGTTGAGTTCTGTTGGCGTAGGTTGAAAAATGGTTAAAAAAAATTAGTAGAATTTCATCTAATCAACCTAAAGGTTCTATGAGACATGGTAACATAGAAAAGAATAAACCTGGTTTAGGATTTGTATCACATGCTCATCATTATGCTCCTAAACAGGATAACTCGCATGTTAGTTTAACCATTGCTCATAATAGAACTTCAAATAAAATCAAGGATAGCACTTCTGTTTTGCATACTACTCGCAGACGTGTGTCTCAGTACTGGGTTCCTAAGTCTTGTTTAACTAACCCCAGTATTGAGACACATCGTTCTTCTTTGCCTTGATTTTCAGGATTACCGCAGAAAGAGGAAGGACACGTGGTTCGTCGACTCCGGCTGTTCACACCATATGACCGGAGACTCAAGATGGTTCACCTCCTTCACGCGGTCGACGAGTGATGATTTTATCACCTTTGGAGATGATAAACAAGGGCGGATTGAAGGAACGGGATCGATCAGGGTGAACGACAGTTTCATCCTCAAGGACGTCGCCCTTGGGCACAAGCTAAGCTTTAATTTGCTTTCTGTCTCTCAACTTCTTGATGATGGCTATGAGACTAGATTTAAGAAAAATGCTTGTCGGGTACTTGATTGAACTGGTGAGCTTGTTTTTGGAATTGCTAGAGTTGCTAGGATCTTTGGAGCTGACTTTTCTGAATCTCTTGCTGGCTCTGTCAAATACTTGATTTCATCTTCTTCTTCTGAGTTCTGGCTTTGGCACCGTCGTTTGGGGCACATTGGTTTTGATAAAAAAAGACAATATGATAATTTAAGAATTTGGGATAATTTGAAAAAGATCCAGAGAGGGTATATCTATTATTTGTATTAAAATGAAATGAAAACTTTAGTCTTTTGATGCTGGTGAGTTATATTGTATTCTAAAAAAGTGATGATTGTGACTCACTAGTAGCTAGGGTGGAGATTCTCGCCTGTGGTCGATTAAGGACTAAAGCCGACAACTCTGAGACTATGACCTAATCGTACAACCATATGTGCTAGTGTGGGATAGTCATAGCTAACTAAGTTATCAAATCATAGCCTTGCATGATGAGTAGGCAGGAGTAGTGCGAGCAATTTATATTGCTATCACAACTGTGAATCCCTCACTTAATGGAGGGTATCCACTTAAGTAAGGGACTCACTCGACGGAGGGTATCCGGGAGAGTGGGTGAACATTCGTTGGGCTAGTGCAGAGCTTGGACTAGATGATGTAAAAGTTACGTCGTGAGCTCTAGACCGCTTACCTACGGTAGTGAGCGGTGATATAGGGAGTTCCAGGCTAACAGGAACATTGCTGCATTATGGGTAAAGTTGTACACCTCCGCAGAGTAGAAATCTATTTAAATAGCTGCGCTCGCGGTTATAAGCACGCTTAGTGCGGCTGGTATGGCTGTAGTGTTGATTTTCTCAAAAACTGTTTAGTTGGGAAATGGGTAATGACATGTGGTTTTTATTTGTTGAGTTAACTGCCATATCAATGGCTGGATTTCTATGTCTATAGCGGGACTATCATTTCTATGGTTGAACACAAATTTGTCAGTGCCATGTATATGGCAGAATATGATTATATTTTTGCTTGTAACTGAGTAGGGTTCCGGGTGTTGCTATTATTTTGATTCATTTCTGATTACTATCATGTACTTATTTAAAGTGCTCTTTCAAAATTTTGTTGTAAATTGTTACTTATGGATATTGCAAAAAAAAAGCTTTGAGAAAAATAACTTGTATATTAGAGCATTTTTATTTGACAACCTTGCATCTAATATAATTTTTGCGATACACTACAAGTCTTGTTGAGTACACAAGTACTCAATCTTTCTAATATTGTTGTTCGGAGATCGAAGATGCACAGATACCAGACGACGAGTTCTTTGCTCCGGGCACTAGAGTGTTCGGTGACGGGTCTACCTAGGCCTTGCTCCTTGTCAGTTGCCTGGGGGATCGGATGGGCATGCCGCTGGACTTTTGCTACTAATATATGTCTTCCGCTGCTATTTGTTCACTCCGATGACTGCTTTTATTTGGCTGGTCAGCTGTTGTTATAATAATTGTTGTAATAGCTTAGGTAGAGTACCCATTTTGCTTTACTTTATTATGTGATTGCATGGATGTGATTGCCAAATGTTGTAAATGTATGGGCTAGCCACTAATCCTGGGACTAGCATAGTATACACATAGGGTTTTTGGGAGATCAGAAGCCAAACAAAGAACAAGATCATGAAAATGATCAAAAACTTCATCCTTACATGCAAAAAAGAACCCCCAAGAGTATCTCACAAAAATCATCGACTATGATAAGAATATACCATTTGCCACTGGCTGACCGAACCCTAGCAGGACCAACAGTATCCATATGAAGCAACTGTCCTGGTCTGTCAATCATGATCATAGTCAATGAAGGGTGTGAGGCGGCAACTTATTTGCCATGCCTACAGGGCGCACATACAACATCCTTTACAGGTTAATTTTGGCAAACCTCTCATGAGATCAAGGCTGCTAACTCGCATCAGATGATCAAAACCAATGTGCCCCAAATGACGGTGCCAAAGCCAGAATTCAGAAGAAGATGCAATCAAACACTTGAGAGATACAGCAAGAGATTCCAAAAAGTTAGCTCAAAAGATCCTACCAACTCTAGAAATCCCAAAAACAAGCTCACCAGCTGAATCAAGCACACGAGAAGCATTTTTCTTAAATCTAGTCTCATAGCCATTATTAAGAAGTTGTGAAACAGAAAGCAAGTTGTACCTTAGCTTGTCCACAAGGGCGACGTCCTTGAGGATGAACTTGTCGTTCACCCTAATCGATCTCATTCCTTCAATCCGCCCTTGTGTATTATGTCTAAAGGTGATGAAGTCATCACCCGTCGACCGCGTGAAGGAGGTGAACCATCTTGAGTCTCCGGTCATGTGGCGTGAACAGCTGGAGTCGACGAACCACGTGTTCTTCCCTCTTCCGCGGTGATCCTGAAAATCAAGGCACAGAAAATCGATGTGTCTCAATGCTGGGGTTAGTTAAACATGAGTTGAGAACCCAGTACTGAGACACATATCTGCGAGTGGTATAAACAGTAGAATTGCTAGCCTTGATCCTACATGAGGTTCTATCATGAGCAATGATTACACGAATATGAGAAGCATCCTGTCTAGGAACACGATGATGATGAGCATATGAAAAAAAATCCTAATTCAGATTTCTTCTTTTCTAGATTACCATGTCTCGTGGAGGCTCTAGGTTGATGAGTTGAAATTCTAGCAAGATTTTTTCTAGCATTTTTCAACCTACGCCAACAGAACTCAAGCAAATGTCAATCTTTCTCGCAATAGGTGCAATGGTACTTTACCACTAGGAAAACACCTTTTGACTCAACAGATGGTTGGGCAAAACCTGCAGATTTGAAAATAGTTTTTGCAGGTTGGGTTTTGAACTCAACTAATCCATTTTTCAATACTTAATGTTATTTTCCAATACTTAATGATACCTAACCCTTGCTTCTTATAAGGAGTTTTGGACTTATCAAAAATCATGTTTAACTGTTTCTTACCTTAAGAATTTTTTTCTAATGTATCCTTAAGATAAACATTCTCCTTTTCAAGGTTAAAACATGATTAACAAGTTTTGGTCTTAATGGCTTTAGCATGCTTCTCCTTATGTATAGCAATTTCAAGTTTAAGGGCTTCACATGAAGCACAAGAAGCAGAATTAATTTTGTTCTTAAGATTGGCATACTTAACCCTAAATGCTTCTAATATGTCTTTTATTTCATGTTCACATTCTAAGCAGAGAAGAGTAAGTGCTAGACTCAGCCTTACTAGAAGCAAATAACTTGCTAGATTCTAAGCATTTTTCACAAGGAGCATATTTAACTTCAATTAACTCAGTCCTGGCATTTTCTATTTGGTACAAGGCAGCATCATGAGCATTCTACAATTTAGCAAGTTCAGAATATAAAGCATGGTAGGATGAACATTCATCAGTATCAAGGTTCTTAACATTCACAAGTTCTAGTGTGAGATTATCAACTTATGACTCTAAGTCCTTATTTCTAGCCATGATAAACTCTAACACCTTATCATGGCTAAGCAATTGCTCAAAGATGGTATCATATCTAGCAGAGAGAACGTTATAGGATGGAGGTACCTCACCGATATCATCGGCGTCGACGGAGTCGGCCATGAAGCACATGCCGGTGAAGTCCTTTGGCCCCTTTCTTCTTGTCTTGAGGGAGCTCCTCCTTGTCCTCCTCGCTTTCAGAGTCCACATCGCTCATGGATTGCTCTCCAAAAGCTGCAAGAACTTAGTGAGCAGCCTTCATAAGTTTGGCAGCATCAAACTTGGGCTTGTTCCCTTGAGGCTTCCTCCAAGCCGCCTTCTCCCCTTTGTGGTTGCCCTTCCCTTTAATACTAGGCCAGTTCGCCGCTATATGGTAGAGCTCTCCACACTCATAGCATGTCACAGGGCCGCCTCTCTTCTTATTATCATATTGTTATAGACCCGGGTGATTTTTTTGGCTAGGAGGGCTAACCCGGCCTCAGGGAAACTCTCAAGTTCCTCTCCATAGATTGCAGATAAACAGGCAAGTGAAAATCTGGAAGAAGATTCAGAAGAGCCATTAGAAGCTCTCTTGAGAGGGTCAGCTGTTGAAATATGCCCTAGAGGCAATCATAGAGATGATGATATTTCATTATGTTCATGATTTTGATAATACGTTATCGTGTTCCTTGAATGAATTATTTGTTATAGATCAATAAGTATGTGACTTGTTGGTGGAACTCTTTAACTTATATGATGTCATTCTAAATGTATCCCTGGTCGGAGGTCACTGGTCGGAACACCAGTGACTCTATGACTAGCACATGTATTGATTGATGATATTATTTCACCGGTTATAGATATAGGGATATCGAATCAATAATGTGAGCTCATGTTAGAGAACATAGGGCTGGATAGACCCATCATTGAGACACTATTGAGATTGTTATGAATCTTTGTGTCATTAGTTGGTCTCAAGTAATGATGATGTATAATCCTTAGACCTGAGATTAGCATGGTTCCCTACATGTGTAATAACACTCTTAGGGGTTACCAAACGCTACTCGTAACTGGGTAGTTATAAAGGTAGCTTTCAGGTATGCTTCGAAATATGCGGAGGGATCTGACTGGTCGAGATGGAATTTGTCCCTCCTTGCATAACAGGAGAGATGTCTCTGGGCCCCTCGTGGTGATCGGATAAAGAAAGTGCATGGCCATGCCACTAGTGGTCGAAGTGTCGACCACGTGAAGTTATCCGACACTCGATCGAGAAAGTATTGAACAGTCCATGGATGACACCACATATCACCTGGAGTTCAACCAGACATCGTGAGGCAAAGGGAGAATGCATGAGTAGGTCGCTTAGTTCGACCGATTCTGATCGTCGTATGGAGATACGATCTGGTCGTAGACTGGTCGAACGTAATCACAGGATGGTAAGGACCTGGTCGTAAGGAGTTACGAACTGGTCGGGACCAAATACGATATGGTCGTATGGAGATAGGAACTAATCGTTAGTGATGAGGACCTGATCATTGATCATATTACATCAAGGTTCATCCGATATATTCTATGTGTATTTGGGAATCGTTATGTGCTGCTAGGTACCGCTAACGACTGGTGTTTGGAAAAGAGTTTCCGAGTCATAACCGATTACACATGAACCCGTGGGGTCGCACACTTAAAGGGCTAGTATTTGTTTTTGGATGGTGATCCGAATTCGTATAGACCACTAGTTCCTAATGGGCCTTAAGTTCGAGACACATCATGGATGTCTATATAAAGAGGGGCGGTAGCATGGGGTGAGGGAGAGGATGATCTTTGGAAGAACTCTCGAAACCCTAATAGCCACGCCTTCTCAACCACGCTACCGGTGCTAGCACTCCAGCGCGTGGTGATCCTGCCCCGTACGTGTGGATATCTCGTAGGTGTTGTTGCTAAGCATCAGCACTAGGATGATCCGCCACTTGTGTTGATCACCGAAGTCGGAGGAGAAGTTGTGCGGTGAGTACGACCACTCGAAGAAATAGACGCGCAGCGAGTACGACCACTCGAAGGAGGAGACGCGTCGTGAGTACAACTACGACTGCATCAACTCACTACAACGACTCTACTTCCACTACGAGTCGGCGCGTCTAGCGGTAATCTCGTAATCTATTACTAGCGGTGGTTCCTTGGTTGCGCGGTAAATTTTTTGTTTGTGCTATCGTAGCATTGCCGTGTTCCCCAACATCAGCGACCAAAGCTATGTTCTCCTTCTTAGGATGATCAACTCTCTTGATCTCATGGGTCTTGAGTTTGCTATAGAGCAACTCCAAAGTGAGATCGGAGAAATTGATATTCTCCTCAATGGTAGTAGCCTTCATCTCCCATTCCTTGGTGTTGATTGCATCCAAGATATGGGTGACATTCTCAAACTGAGAATTCTCGATGTCGATCGCTCTCAGCTGATTGAGTACCTTGTTGAATTGAGTGAATACATTATCGATGTTCTCTCTAGGACGCATCTCGAACTTATTGTATTCTCGCTTAAAGACAGTTTGGTGTACTTTCTTGATTTGGGATGAACCATCATTGTAGGTTTCGAGGGTGTGCCAAATCTCGTGTGCGGTTTCAAGGTGACAAATCATGTCATACAGAAGGTTCTTTGCCTTATGGTTGTTAGCCAAGAGGGCTGCTGAAGCTGGCGTAGCAACCTCGGGCAAGACGAGTGGGGCTCGAACAACCTCCCATGCAGCTTGTCCTTCGTTCTGAAGGAAAACACGCATGCGATTCTTCCAATAGGCAAGTCGAGCTCATTGAAGATATGCGGCTTGGTGGAGTACTTCTCCATCGCCAAATTCAGTGACCGGTTAAGATCAAGATTGAACTAATCGGACTCTGATACCACTTGTTGGACCGAAATGGCGACTAGAGGGGGGGGGTGAATAGGAGCATGATCTTTTTTCACCTTGATCGGATGTAACACGTTTTTCACTCCAATATCTACGAGAGCTATGAAAATCAATGTACAAACATAGCAGAAGACTTATATTGAATCCAATCGAACCCCCGAAATAAAATAACCAAAATGACCAAAAACTCAATTCACAATGAGTTGGACGGTCAGACCTATAAGACTAGCTGTCTGACCTCTCCATGGAGCGGTCTGACCTCTCCAAGGGGCAGTTTGACCTCCAGCTCGATGAACAGTAAAATCAGCTCAAACTCGAAATCATAAATTGATCTAACTTTTGATCCACAGCTCTAAACTTCACGAAACTCGAAACATACCTTCTCTAGGATGTCAAGAACCTATTCCAATTAAGGATCATGAAAATTGTTGCCAAAGTTCTGACTTTTTTCTGTTTGAGCAAGGGTTGCTTCAAAACCGAGTTAAAACCAAAGTATAATCCAAAAACTTGCTCGTGGGTAATAGATGATCCTAGATGCATTCCCATATGTCACAACAAGCAAGATCCAGGCCAAAAACCAAAGAAAATGAATAATCAAAGAAAACCCCAAAAATCACAAAAGAGGGAGCAAGAACAAGAAGAGACTCATCTTGAGGAATCTTGCTTGGATTGATTCGAGATTGATGTTGGTTTACAGTCACTCCATCTTGGAGGACAAATGCTCAACACTTTAGCACACAATCAATCCAACTCTCTGGAACCCTACCCTCTCCACTTTCCTCTCCCTAAAGACAAACTAGAGTTTCTTCAATACAAGGGTATGAGGTGCACAACCAGCACCCTCCCCTATTTATAGTGGAGGCTAGCTTCTAGAAGAACATCCCTAATGGGAACCCGTTAAGCCCACACACAAACAGGTTTCACTCACGCATGCATTTCAAAGCGCCGCATTCATCTTCTCTTGACCTAAACCACTTCTCTTTGCACTGTCTTGCACTACGGTTTAGCCAAAAGCCATCAAGGTGGTATTTTAGTGATATTACCAAATTACCCCTTCTCGATCCTTCTCTAAAGACCGACTCCAATCTCCATGAAGCAATCTCATGTTTCGCCACGTGTAGGTTGATCAATAGGTCTTTTCATGTCAGCAAGTCTCTCCCATCCGGCTCCCATCAAAACCACCATGGCACTTGCACTGACCCCCGCGCCACTTGACGCAACCTTTCGAACTGAACTTTCTGTTAGGTCATCCTTGTCCATTTTGCGCCATGCTTGAGTCCATTTACTTCACCCAGCATACTCGATCATTCTGAACCTCAGCTCTCTAAGCCTAGACCTGATCATCTTCGCCGTTGACCTTCGTTAACCTTCAAGCCTCCTGCACAACAATAGACTAAGTTCTTCGCAACTTGACCCACGTTAGTCAAAACATGTATCATGCAACACATATGCACTGAAACCCATGAACTTGACCTAACTTATAATCATTGCAGCCAAGATGGCCGGTGAACAAGTCAAAACCGGTCAGACCACCACCCATGGCCGGTATGGCCGCCACCTGGCCGGTATGGCCGCCCAGCAAGGGACTTAGCCAAATTTCTTCCCTGGGAATCTGAAACCTCTCTGGAAATTTCAAACGATAGAACTTTTGACTCGAAGCTCCAAAATTATGAGACCAAGAGCAGAAGAAACCCCTTTCTTGCATACATCCTCTATTTTTAGCACGATCCAAAATTAAACAAAACATTTATGGCCGGTCAGACCGCCGTCTCCTGGCCAGTCTGACCGCCAATCTCTTGGCCAAAACCTAGGCCAGTCTGACTGCCAGAGATGGCCGGTCAGACCGCCACAAAGGTCGGTCTGACTGCCACCCTGGCCGGTCTAACCGCCTACTGCCTGACAAAAACTAATTTTTGCCGAAAATATGTGTTTCGATAAACCTTCAATACCACTGCCAATTGTAACATCATCCTAAGATCATGAATATATCCTCATAATATCCACAATATCGAATGGCCTCGGACTGTCTAGGAACCTCGGTGAGCTCCACGCTTTCTGGCGACATTCTTTCTTTTCCTCTACTCCACTTTTTTGGTTTCGGTTTGTTTTTGGTCTTTTGTCTTTTGCTAACAAATGAATAGAAGAGTGGCAGAACTTTGGGTTGGTGAGGAAGGTTCGATCTACTAGCAATGCACGAGCAAAAAGGAAAAAAGGCTTCAGGCTACCAAGCATCCAAGAATTCCTTTCGTAATGTACTCAAAGTTATAATTTTTATTTTTGCTTTGGTGTAAAGAATTCTTGTAATTAATTATGAGTTTGTATTTAATGTTTTCCTTCCACTTGTAATGAATTCTTCTAATTGATTCAGAGATTGTATAAATGTTTCACTTTTGCTTTAGAAGGCCCATTGTAAATTCTTGATAATCGAACCTTGTATTAAACTGTGTTGGCATTTGTTCCTATTTAGTCTGTAATTCACCGCTGATTACTGTTTATTGCTGTTTTAGATTAATTTAAGTTTTAGGATTCTCACAAGTGGACACTACAGTGAGAGGGTGGTGGGCCTTCGCACAACGAGAGCACTCCCAGCCAGGTCTTCGTTGGGGCTTCACAGCTGCACGGTGCGTCTGAAGCGAGTCAGTCGACGCAACCCTCTTTGACAACACCCGTGTAGGCTACTCACGGCGGTAGGGTACCTCGGGCACCAAAGCCTTTGACATACTAGCACCAGCACCCGCAGCCGGCCTACTGGACGAGGCCATGCGCCACACGTGGGGTACACCCCAAGAAGGCACACGAGTAGATGTATCACTATTGTTATGTAAATATTAATTTTTGTACGACTTACATTTTGCTAATCTCATGTTTACGATATTATTTGTTCTTATTATGTGTACAAGTAACCATGTGAGGGAGTTGGCACCGCGACACCCTACACCACCCTCGTTCTAGCCTTTTCATACGAGAAATGACCACACCCTCGTTCCCAAGTCATTCACTCTTTAATATTTCGCTCCACACTCTCAAATAAATCGGTTCAGCCAAAGGACAATTGCATTAGAAAATAACACTTCAATACTTTTGTTATTGCTCCACCGAACTCGCATTCCAAATATTTTTGTTAGCTCCGAAGGGAGCTATTTTTGCTATTTCGCTGCCAAAATCGCATTCTAAATATTTTTTTTGTTGATTCGTGCATTCCTTCATTATGTTTGGTCAAGCAAAAACTCCTAAATTGTTCTCTACTTTATATTTTCTTATCTTTTCGAAAATGATCGGTTGCGTGGACACTTAAAGATATTACTAAAATATAAATATAATTTATTTTCAATTTTCAGCTCTTGTCGTCAATTCAAATGACAAATTAGGTCTCTAACACTATTTGGAATGGCGGTAATACTGTTTCCATGGCAACATGATCCCCATCGCCATTCCAAATTACGACATGACTATTTCGCTATTTGGAATGACGACATTAGCCTATTTTTGTAAATTTTTTTTGACTATTTTTAAATTCTTTATTAAAAAAATATTATTACAAAAACTTCCGAATAAAAAGGTAGTAAAGTGAGGGACGTGGATAGAATTAATAGATGTAAGTGTGTCGAGATTAGAAAAGTGACCGGTACTTCGAAACATTTTTTTTTCAGATGTGCCATGCTTAGGTCAAGCGTGACTAGATACTGTACTAAAATGGGAGAAGTTGGGCCTTCCAAACCCCGTCCATTTGTGCACCAAGACCATGGTGATTATGGGCCCACAAATCGGACACAGCGCTCCGGGATTTATGTAGGGTTTCTTCAACCCTTCTCCCTTTTTAGCAGCTTCGATTGCATCCACACCCCCGCCGCCGCCGGAGACGCCAGGCCCCCGCTTTTGTCGATTCGCCGGAGGTCCATAGAAACAGAGGAGAGAGATGTGGTACCTTTGTGTGTTCTACCACAGGCTCCTGGACTACCGGCGGCCGGAGCTGCAGTCGCTAGCCGAGCTCTTCGGCGGCCCCGGAGCCGGGGACGCCGTCGAGTGGCGCATGCCGGAGAACCACCACGTGGACTCCCCCTTCCACCTGGTCCGCCTTCCTGGCGACGAGCGCCTCGCTGCTCAGATCGCCAACCGCAGTAAGCCACCCTCTCCTCGCATCACCATTTCTTGATGTCTAGTGATACATGATACGAGTGGCTAGTCAGCTTCTTGCGCTAATCCTATGCACCGTATGCGTAGGCTTGCTCGTGAAGGGGATCTATGAGCTCTGGGGGCAAGGCACCACCTACGACGAGCTGGAGAAAGCGATAAGGGAGTACCCCGACGAGAGGAAGCTGCCGTACCTGACGCCGGAGGGCACCTTCAAGATCGTCGTCGACAGCTTCGGCAAGGTGATCAGCTTCCAAGAACAGAACGAGATCATGAAGGGGCTCACCTACATTCCATTCAAGGTTATTTATAAACTTGCACTTTTAGTTATGAGGAATTTGTCGATGCCAAATGTTCTTTCCTGTATATAACCGGTGCTGTTTCTCTTCTTGCAGGGTCGGGTTAATTTGAAGAAGCCTGATCACAAGTTCTTTGTCATGGAGACTGATAATTATGGGTCAAACAATGGCCTCCCGCCGGTTGTTCATAGGACAATATTCTTTGGTCGGGAGGTTGGTGCGGCGGATAGGCATCTCCTGCCGACGTATCAGCTGAAGAGCAGGAAGTACATTGGGCCGACTGCAATGGATGCTGAAATGGCTTTTCTTATGGCCAATCAGGGGCTGGCACGGCCAGGGAGGCTTGTGTATGACCCTTTTGTCGGCACTGGGAGTATTTTGGTTGCGGCTGCACATTTTGGAGCCATGACAATGGTTTGTGCTTATTGCGCAAATAAATAGACTGTTATCTTTCTGTTTGTCAGTTTGTCTTGCTGATAAAGGCTTTTCAGGGTGCAGATATTGATATAAGGGTTGTGCGGGATGGTCGTGGCCCAGATTGCAATATTTGGAGCAACTTTGAGCAGGTAATTGGGTGGAGTTGACCACAGTTTTAACTTGGAGCAGCTTCTTGTGTGCTATTGTTGTGAGTAAAATCACGCTTGAGCCATCCACAATTCATATGTTAACGTTGTGAGATCTTGTCTAGCTTGTGAGTTAGTACTGTATAAGTCAGGCAGATTAGCCATTTTTAGCGATGAACCTGTTAGTTGGATGCCTGGATTTCATGTGAAGTACTGACCATATTGCCATCTTCTTCAGTACAAGTTGCCAGAGCCGTTGTGTGTGCTAAGAGCGGATAACAACCTCCCACCTTGGCGTGCAGGACTGAAGGAGGTAATATTTTGTGCTGCTTATGCAATTGTATATTCCAGAAATTGAATTAGTGTTTATTTGGAAAGAAATATGAGCAGCTATGCCCTTTTTGCACAAAATGCATGTCTCACAATTTCCTAGTTGTGCTGGAAGTCTCCCCGCGATATTTGCATCCTCACATGGCCTTTATTTGGTCAGTATAGCTTTAAGTGCTGGAACCAAATCTGGTAGAAAATGAGTTTTTCTAGTATACCGAACAGTTGATGATAATTAATGTTCTCTATTTGCAGCCTTCTGGAACAGATAAACTTTTACCCAATAAAACAACTGAAGTACTAATTGTAACTTTGTATTGTATCGTTCAAGGCTAAAAGTGCACTGGCCAAATCCAATATGAAATTTTGTGTGTTCGCACTTTGCAGTCTACTTACAAAAATGGTTGTTGATGATTTATATTTTCATATAACCTGAAATGTCTTACCTGGAACAGATAATCTACTGCCTAATAAAACAACTGAATTACCATATGAACTTTGTATTGTAGCTTAGAAGCGTGCAAGCCTTTTGTTTCTTTAGCTGTTGTTATTAGGAGATTGTCACTTATGCTTAGACGCTATGAACTACCTCGGAGAGGTACTGTTTGACTCTCTTGGTTCATGATCTTATTGACAAGATTTGATAGACTTCGCTGCTTGTGATCAATCAGATATTTGATGCAATAATTTGTGATCCCCCGTATGGAGTCCGGGCTGGTGGCCGCAAGTCTGGTGGACGGAAGCTCCTGAAAGGCACTGTCCGTCCTTACACAGTTCCAGACGAGAAGAGGGGCAACCACATCCCGTCAACCGCACCATACAGCCTTGTCGAATGCGTCCATGACCTCCTCCACCTTGCTGCAAGAATGCTGGTCATGGGCGGCAGGCTGGTCTTCTTCTACCCGGTGGTCCGCGAAGACGACTTCACCAACGCAACAAAGTTCCCCGAGCACCCCTGCTTCAAGCTGATCGCCTCCTGCGAGCAGATCCTGAGCCTGCGGTACAGCCGGGTTCTGCTGACCATGGTGAAGGTCGGCCCCTACACGGAGGAGATCAAGAAGATGGCCGAGGAGCGGCACCGGGAGTTCAGGGAGAACCACCAGAAATGGCTGGAGGAGGGCAACCTCCACTCTGCCGTGTTCAGTCCCGCGGAGCAGGCCGCGGACGGTAAGTCCAAATTTGACAGGGACTCCAAGCCCAAGTACAGAGGCAAGTATGTGTAGCGGTGAAAATGCTAACTTGTATGGAATTATTCGCTGAAACGAACAATTTTGTTGACGTTCTGTGTCCTTCAGTTAGAGCCCCTGTGCGGCTCTGCCAATTTTACAAGCTAGTTAGCAGATTAGTTTTAAGAGCTGTACGATGTACCATTTCTGTGCTTGATACGAGTCTAGTGCATGAACATTTGTAGTTTATAACTGTTTGTGTTGTGTTTTGTGAGATTTGCTGTTCTTGTTCCAAAGGTAGGAGATTGCTCTGCTGTGCTGTGCTGAACCGGCTCCTGTGACGCCTAGTAGGAGGCGTGTCACGGCGTAACCTACCCATGCCATCTGCTGTCCAAGTTAATATAGCACTTCTCCTTCCTTGGACATCGTTCGGTAGATCCGGTCGAGGTGGTCTTCACTTTACGCCACGCCGACTCCCCGTCGTGGAGTTAGACCAAGGGTCCAAGACCCATATACCATAGGACCCCATCTCCCGTATCTACTCACTATGAATTACCTTAGATTGTTGATACGAGTTGTACTACTCGGGTGAAATTAAGGCTGAGTTTGATATGCAACTTGTTTTTTGCACTACAAGTACTTCAGTTTTACCATCCATGTTGACTCAATTCTGTTAGATGGACGTGCCCTCCGAGCGCTCTTCCTGTGTTTTTGCCTCTAGACCGTCAGAGGAGCCGGTTCAGGCTCATGCCATTGTCATTTGTAATTCGAGACCGAGAAGCAGGCAATGGCGATGGCGTCGCACAGCCACGGGCCACGGCAGAACTATCAGCGTTCAGATGCCATTGTCTAAGCACACAATGCGGGCGTTTTTTCGGTGTGCGTACTTCGCGTTTAGAACTTGTTATCTTCAGTCCATTCATGAACATTTGCTGTCGTATGATCCTTGGCCTGAATCATCCGTTCATAGTTACATATAAACTTGAATTCATGTTGATAAGATTTTGCCTTACGCAATGTCACCAGCAGCACGCAAGCATCCGTTACGTATCCTCAGGTTGAACAAATTCACATTCCAACAACTGTAGTGCACAAAAACCATCAACAAAAACAACGCCGCGTAGATTTGAAATGCAAAAGATCAACCAGAAAAAGAGCACTCCCCAGTCCTTCTGAATTACAAAACCCTTTTGATAGGCACTGAGGACTGGAAACAAGAACCATCAGCGGCAAGTAGATTTGACCTCAACGAAATTTCAGTCCGCATCATGGTTGGATCGCCAAAAAGGCAAACCCACATCATCTGGTTCTCTTCTTTCCCCAACCCACACAAAAACTTTTCAGACTTGCTTCTTCCACACAAAAGTTTTCTAATGCAAACAAGCCAAGAACAGTTTCTCAACCCCCAAAAAGGCCAGAGAATAAAAGACATAAAAAAACATCTAGATGAATTCCTGTTTGACATCTAAGAAGAGAAAAGCCAAGAAACAAGAACAGAAGAGTAAACAAGGGAGAAGTCCTTTTCAACGGGGAGGCTCAGATAGATAATGGGCAGTAAGTTTGTTTGTCAGCACAAAGAAATAAATCTCTTGTTCAGAGTGGTGCATGACTAAATACTTTCTCTCATCATCGCCTTTCGCTTACCTCCCAACAAAGATCAGCAGCAGCGGAAAGAGAACCCCAAACTAACAACACACCGCCCCAAGAAAACCCACCGACCAAGCCAAAAAAAAAAAAAAAGAACCCGCAAATCAAATCAGCCGGCAGCACAGGAGGAATCACAACTCCTCCAGAATCCAAATTACAAGAGTTACAAGAGAGGCAGGAGAAGAGACCGGCACAAGATTCAACAGACAGTCGCTCGCGGCGGCGAAGGGAGAGGGCGCGTTGCGGCGGCGATGGGCCTGGGTGGAGGAGGCAGGGGGCTTATTTATGAGCAAGTGTTGCCGTGTTCTCTTCTCTAGGGTTTCTTCTATTCCTGACCCGATTAGCCGGGCTGGGCCTGGACGGACGCAGCAAAGCATGCATCTGAATGTCGGGACTCCGGAGGATGAGGATTGGCGGACTCTTGAGAGTGGACAGTGGAGACTAGAGTCTCCGCTAGGGCAAGGGGCAAGGGCTGCCGGGCTGGTCTGGACTGGGCTTTGTGGGCCGCACGAGTTAAACAAGCCTCCGAGCGGTGGCTCGTTTTTTTAGAAGCTGGGCACAGGATTCGGTTCACCTCGACTCGAAAAATCACGAGCCCGGCTCGAGCTCGTTACAAGCCGAGCCGACTGACGAGCCACGAGCTCTTTTTCCGGTTCTAATCACGTTTCTCATAGTCTTGTTTGCCAATGTGAACATAGAAGCAGCTTTGGAAACCGGTTAGTGAGTTCAGAAGGAACTAAAAGCGTAACCCGTTTAATCCGCCTACGTTTACAACTTTTTTCTCCTTTATCTGGCAAGCTGTAACGGGCTAACATCTACTGCAGTTACAAACATAAAATGTGCAGGTGTATCTTTCACTTTTAGTAGCAACTGCTAGCTTCTATTGTTCTATTGTAGCTGGTCATAAAAACTTGCCAAACTATTATTCTGTTGTAGCCGCTAATAGACCATCAGTATCAGAATTATTAATATGATAGAGGTGTATGAAAGATTTACATACACCCTGTTTCTGCCAAAAGCTTAGGATATAGGAAATATAGGCCCTGTTTGGGGCTTAAAGGCAGCTTCTGTTTCTAAAAAGCTAGAAACCCCCCAAACAACATGGTTTCCAAGTTGCTTTGGGTATTGGCCAAAAGCCACAATGAACTCGTGTAAGCCATAAGCCAAAAGCTAGGCAATAGATGCTTTGTGGGTTTTTTGCCGGTTGGATTTATCCTTTTGCCACTAGAGTTCGTAGAAATTATCCATCACTGCCACCTAATAAAAAAGGGCTTGAAGAGAGAAACCCTAACCCATTCATCCCACGCCCCCACCCTCCCGTTCGGCTGGAAAGAGCAACTCCACGCCGCCGATGCCTCCCTCCCGCCGCCACTGCCGCCTCCCTCCCATTGCCGTCTCATAAGTCCCTTGATGTTAGTTGTCTCATACTTGCTGCAATGAACTCAAATTTTCAAAAGCAGTTTGAGAACATAGAGGCCTACGATATGATCGTGGCGCTCAAAGGCATGTTTGAGACAAAGCAAGAACTAAGAGATATGAGGTCTCAAAGAAATTATTTGGTAGTAAGCTAGCTGAGGGTAGTCTGGTGAGCCCACATGTGATCAATATAGTTGGTTAACACAGAGCTTGGAAAAACTTAGTTTTCCAACTTAGTCAAGAGTTGGGTACTGATTTGATTCTTGCTTCGCTTCCTACAAGCTATGGGCAGTTCATTATGAACTTTCATATGGATTGCTTAAACAAAAATCTCACCGAGATGCATATGATGCTCAAGACCGCAGAAGACATCATTAAGAAAAAGCAACGGTCATGTGATGATGGTGCAAAAGAGTACAAGCTTCAAGAAGAAGGCTAAGACTTGAATCAAAGGAAAGGGCAAGGCTAAACCTTCGGATGTGATTCAAACTAACAAGCCTAAGCCCAAGACTAAGTCCAGCCCGACTCAAGAGAATGAATATTTTTACTGCAAAGAGCTAGGCCATTGGAAGAGGAACTGCAAGAAATACCTGGCTAATCTGAAAAATATTGGTGGGACTAAACCTTCCACTTCAGGTATTAATGTTATATATGTTTTTCTTGCCGATTCTTCCGTTAACTCTTGGGTATTTGATACCGGATCGGTTGCTCATATTTGTAATTCGATGCAGAGTCTAACAAGGAATAGGAGATTTGCAAGAGGCGAGATGGATCTTCACGTCGAGAATAAAGCAAGGGTTACTTTGCTCTCATGATTTATTTTATAATTAAATCATTGTTATTACATTCCAGCCATGAGTAGAAACATTATCACTACCTCATGTTTGATGGCAGACGGTTATAAATTCATTATTGGGGACAATATTTGTTCTATATTTTAAAATGAAATATTTTATGTCTATGCTCCTGTTTTGAATTGGTTGTTTATTTTAAATCTTAATGATGCACCCGTCTATAATATTAATGCGAAGAGGCTTTGGCCTAATGATATGAATTTCACTTTCATTTGGCATTGTCGTTTGGGCCACATAGGTGAGAAATGTATGAAGAAGCTCCATGATGATGGAATTCTAAACTCATTTGATTTGGAATCATTTGAAATATGCGAATCTTGTCTACTTGAAAAGATGACCAACACACCTTTCACTGGTCGAACTGAGAGGGCATCTGACTTGCTGGCACTCATACATGCTGACGTGTGTGGACCAATGAGCACGGCAGCTAGAGGTGACTTTCAGTACTTCATTACTCTCACTGATGACTTTAGTAGATATGGATATATCTATTTAATGAGGCACAAGTCGGAATCCTTTGAAAAGTTCAAGGAGTTCCAAAGTGAGGTGTAAAATCAACTTGGAAAGACAATAAAATCTTTACGATCTGATCGTGGAGGTGAATTTTTGAACCATGAATTTGGTGATCATTTGAAGCTATGTGGAATTGTTCTGCAGCTTATACCACCGGGCATTGAACAGTGGAATGGGGTGTCCTAATGGCGTAATCGAACCTTGTTGGACATGGTTCGGTCGATGATGAGCTAATCGGATTTGCCATTGTCTTTTTAGGGTTACATTTTAGAAACTATTGCTTTCACTTTAAATAAGGTACCATCTAAATAAGTAGATAAGACACCATATGAGATGTGGACTGGGAAGAGTCCTAGTTTGTCTTTTCTAAAGATTTGGGGATGTGATGTCTATGTTAAACGTTTGATATCTTATAAACTCATAGCCAAGTCAGATAAATGCTTCTTTATAGGATACCCTAGGGAAACTAAAAGATATTACTTCTACAACCGAGAAGAGGGCAAAGTTTTTGTTGCCCGAAATGGTGTCTTTTTGGAGAAAGAGTTTTTTCAAAAGGAGTCAGTGGGAGAAAGATGCAACTCGAAGAAATTTGAGAAACGTCTGAAAGTGTTTCAACTTCTACTGAACCTATACAGGATGAACAAGATATTGTTGAACCTGCAGATGAGGCATCAGCTCCACATAGATCTAAAATGTCACGTCAATTTCCCTATAAGGTATGGGCATGCCGTATAATTATTGAATAATGATGAGCCTAAGACTTATGAGGAAGCGATGATGGACCCAGACTTTGAGAAAAGGCTTGGAGCCATGAAATCCAAGGTAGACTCCATGGGAGACAATCAGGTTTGGAACCTAGTCGATTCACCTAATGGTGTTAAAACCATTGAGTGCAACTGGATTTATAAGAAAAAGATTGACATGGATGGAAATATTCACATTCATAAAGCTCGACTAGTCGCAAAAAAGTTTCGACAAGTTCAAAGAGTTGACTACGATGAGACTTTCTCACCGGTAGCGATGCTTAAATCTATACGGATCATTCTAGCTATTGCTGCATATTTCGACTATGAGAAATGGCAAATAGATATCAAAACGGCTTTCCTTAATGGAAATATAAGTGAGGATGTGTATATGACACAACCTGAAGGTTTTGTCGATCCAAAGAATGCTAGTAAAGTGTGCAAACTTCATAAATCCATTTATGGGTTGAAGTAAGCATCTCAGAGTTAGAATATACATTTAGTTTCGTTAAGAACAAAGAAAAACCTTGTATTTACATGAAGGTTATTAGGAGTGCACTTGTAATTCTAATCTTATGTGTGGATGACATATTATTGATTGAGAATAACATTCATATGCTGAAATCTGTTAAGGCATCATTGAAAAATAGTTTTTCTATGAAGGACTTAGGAGAGGCAACATATATCTTAGGGATAAAGATCTATAGAGATAGATTGAGAAGGCTAATTGGATTAAGCAAGAAGGGGTTCTTGCCTATGTCACTTGGCATAAGTCTTTGCAAGAGTTAGTGTCCCTCGACAACTAATG
This sequence comes from Hsuehochloa calcarea, assembly GCA_036346395.1. NCBI lineage: Eukaryota > Viridiplantae > Streptophyta > Magnoliopsida > Poales > Poaceae > Hsuehochloa > Hsuehochloa calcarea. Next base: position 40,563,151 of record CM070610.1, on the reverse strand, counting down.
AGCTAGATCGTATGAATGGTATTCCATATGCTTCAACTATTAGATCTATCATGTATTCCATGATATGTACTCGACCAGATGTATCGTATGCTCTAAGTGTTACTAGCAGATACCAAGCTGATCATGGTGAAGGTCACTAGACAGCTGTGAAAAATATTATTTGGTACTTGAGAAGGACTAAGGACGCGTTTCTAATTTATGGTGGTGAGGAAGAGCTCGTTGTAAATGGTTACACCGATGCAAGCTTCCAAACCGACAAATATGATTATTGTTCGCAATCTGGTTTTGTATTCATTTTGAATGGAGGAGCAGTGAGCTAAAAAAAGTTCCAAGCAAGCCACGGTTGCTGATTCTACGATGGAGGTCGAGTACATTGCGGCTTCTGAAGCTGCGAAGGAAGGTGTTTTGATAAGAAATTTCATTGCTAAGTTGGGTATGGTTCCGAGTGCCTCGAGCCTAATGGATCTCTACTATGACAATAATGGAGCCATTGCGTAGGCTAAGGAGCCTAGATCCTGTTAGAAGTCAAAGCATATACTCAGGCATTATCATCTTATTCGCGAATTGTTGGATAGAGGAGATGTCAAAATATGCAAAGTTCACACAGATTTAAATATTGCTGATCTGTTGACAAAGCCTCTCACATAGCCAAAACATGAGGTGCACACAAGAACTATCGGTATTAGATACTTAAATGATTGACTATAGTGCAAGTGGGAGACTGTTGGAAATATGCCCTAGAGGCAATCATAGAGATGATTATATTTCGTTACGTTCATAATATTGGATAATATGTTATTTGTTCCTATAATAATATCGTTAATATTTATTATCAAGTATGTGACTTGATTGTGAAAATCTGTATTTCTGGGATGATTATTCTTAAACGTTCCCTAGTTGGAAACATCTGAGAACACATATGTATAAACTAGCATATGTATTGGTTGATGACTATGTTTCACAGGTCATAGATATGGAGATATCAAACCAATAATATGGACACATGTTAGAGAACATGATGTTGGTTTGACCCACCTTGAGACACTATTGAGATTGTTATAATTTCATGAGTCATCAGTTGGTCTCAAGCAATGATGATGTATAATCCTTAGATCTGAGATCAACATAGATTCCTACATGTGTAGTAGCACTCTTAGGGGTTGTCAAACGCTACTCGTAACTGGGTAGTTATAAAGATAGTTTTCGGGTATGTTATGAAACATGCAGAGGAATGTGACTAATCAGATATGAGATTTGTCCCTCCTAACATAACAAGAAAGATGTCTCTGGACCCCTCGTTATGGTCGGATAAAGAAAGTGCATTGCCACGCCACTGGTGGTCGAAGTGCCGACCACATGAAGTTATTCGACACTTGATCGAGAAAGCATTAAATATTCCATGGATGACAAATTATCTCAACTAGAGTTCAACCAGATGTTGCGAGGCAAAAGGATCATACACAAGCAGGTCATTCAGTTCGACCAGATATGAGCTGGTCGCAGACTGGTCATATGGAGATACGAGCTAGTCGTGGACTGATCAAAACTGGTTGTATGGAGATATGAGCTGATCGTAGACTGGTTGACGCTAGTTGTAGACTGGTCGAACATAATCACTAATTGGTCGTAAGGAGTTTCGAATTGGTCGTAAGGAGTTACAAAATGGTTGTAACTAAATATGGACTGGTCGTGACTAGATACGAGCTGGTTGTAAGTGACAAGGACCTGCTCGTAGATCATATTGCATTAAGGTTCGTCCAATATATTCTTTTTATGTCCAGAAATCGTTATGTGATGCTAGGTACCGCTAACGACTCGTGGTCAGAAAAGAGTTTTCGAGTCACAACCGATTACACATGAACCTATAGGGTCACACACTTAAAGGACTGTGATTTGATTTGGATGGTGATCCGAATTCTTGTAGGCCACGTGTTCCTAATGGGCCTCAAGTTCGAGACCATCGTAGATACCTATATATAGAGGGGCGGTGGCATAGGGTTTGAATATACTCTTTTGAAGGATTCCCGAAACCCTAACAACCATACCTTCCTCATCCAATACCACGCCGTCGATGCTAGTACTCCAGCGCGTGGTGTCCCTGCCCCATATGTGTGGATACCTTGAAGGTGTTGTTGCGAAGCATCAATACTAGGACGATCCGACACTCGTGACGATCTCAGGAGCAGGACGAGAAGACATGCAACGAGTATGGCTACGACTGCATCAATTTGCTCCATCGACTCTACTTTCGCTACGAGTTGGCGCATCTAGTGGTAATCTCGTGATCTATTACTAGTGGAGGTTGCTTGGTTGCGCGGTAATTTTTTTTGTTTTGTGCTACCGTAGCCTACTCATAATCCTTCATGTATAACCTAGCCGCGCTTTTAAAAACTAGTTCAAATATCTCAAACAAACAAATTTTGATGTTACAACATTGCAACATTTAAAAATAATAGTGGAAACATTCGAAAATAATTGTTGTAATATTTTTGGAACGAAGATGCAACAATCAAATAGTGAAGGCATTGCAACAAAAAATTTACCCTTGTGCAACAAATTAAAAACACCATTGCAACAAAAAATATCAAATGAGGACACAACCGCATAAGAGCTTCGTCGCCTACAAAGCCCCATCGCACCTTTTCAGAAAAAAATCCCCTCTTAAAACCTAGATTTTGCTCCAACAAATCAGTTAGGTTTTTGAACCCTGGATGAGAAAACCCATGAATTCGAGTTTTTTTGTACATCAACAAACGTAGATGCAGGATAGGAGTAACTCACCGGAAATCATTTTGGAGCGGTTCGCCACTGGCGAGATGTCACCGGAAGACAAACCCCCTTCTCTCGCTTTAACCTCGTTCGCTTCCGTTTCACTTCTCCGCTCCGGTGGGGACTTGTTGGGCGGAGTGATCAAGTGAATGCGCTATGTTGAGTTGGTGCTCTGTGTTGAGTGGATGCGCTCGGATTGATCACATCTGGACGGTTGATAGAAGCGTACGACAAGAAGCGTTATATCGGACATCCTCACCGTATCGATTTGAATTTAACAGTTCCTCCCCTACAAGTAGAGACTCAACACTCAGCAGCAACCAAATATACCGGGAATACGAAACCATGTCATATCGTGCCGTCAGTGGAGCAGCAACACCTCAGTTCTTCCGCGCAATCTTGAACCACTCGGTGTGGAACGAGCCCGGCACGTCGACCTTCTCGTAGGTGTGAACCCCGAAGTAGTACCTCTGCGCCTGCACCATGTTTCGCGGGCATCCTGTCCCTCCTGCAGGAGTCAAAGTACTCCAGCCAGACTCGCCGACATGCCCGGGGTGCTGACGCCATTGTTGATGGTGAGGCAGACGACCCTGCACCACGCGGCTTGCCTGACCATCATCTCCTGCGCGAACTCAGGGTCCACTAGCAGGTTGGCGACGTCGGAGTTCCTGTCATAGGCCTTCTTAATGCGGTCTAAACCAACTATATCTGCTATACAACAAAGTACAACTGAATCGGTTGGGCAGGTACAGAATATATACGCTAACACCCTCCATCGATATATCTTAACCGGCATTGCCATGTTAAGATCGTGCCTAAGAATGCTGGACTATCGTTGTGGTAGAGGCTTGGTAATGGCATATGCAATCTGATCTTGAGATCCAATGAAGCGAATATCAAGAGCCCGACATGCCACCCGTTCCCGAACAAAATAAAAATCAATGTCAATGTGCTTGGTATGAGCAGGGAAGACTGGGTTCACTGACAAGTACGTAGCCCCGAGATTGTCGCACCAAAGCACGGGTGGCCGAAGTTGAAAAACACCAAGTTCTGAAACAAGCGACTATAGCCAAATGAGCTTAGTTGTCGCATTGGCCATGGCTTTATACCCCGCCTCCGTGCTAGACCGAGAGACAACTGCTTAGTTGCGTGAGCTCCACGAGACCAAATTAGGACCAAGGAACACAACAAAGTCACGGGTGGATCAACGGTCATCCATACAACCGACCCAATCAACGTCAGTGAAGGCATTAAGAAGCAGAGGTGAGGACTTGTGTGTTGGAAATATGCCCTAGAGGCAATCATAGAGATGATGATATTTCATTATGTTTATGATTTTGATAATATGTTACCGTGTTCCATGAATTAAACATTTGTTATAGATCAATAAGTATGTGACTTGTTGGTGGAACTCTTTAACTTATATAATGTCATTTTAAATGTATCCCTGGTCGGAAGTTACTAGTCAGAACAGCAGTGACTCTATGACTAGCACATGTATTGATTGATAACCTTGTTTCATCGGTCATAGATATATGAATATCGAATCAATAATCTGAGCACATGTTAGATAATATTGGGCTAGATAGACCCATCATTGAGACACTATTGAGATTGTTATGAATCTATGTGTCATTAGTTGGTCTCTAGTAATGATTATGTATAATTCTTAGACCTGAGATCAGCATGGTTCCCTACATGTGTAATAGCACTCTTAGAGGTTGCCAAACGCTACTCGTAACTGAGTAGTTATAAAGGTAGCTTTCGGGTATGCTATGAAACACGCGGAGAGATGTGACTGATCGAGATGGGATTTGCCCCTCCTAACATAACAGGAGAGATGTCTCTGGGACCCTCGTGGTGATCGGATAAAGAAAGTGTATGACCATGCCACTAGTGGTCGAAATACCGACCACATGAAGTTATCCGACACTCGATCGAGAAAGTATTAAACAGTCCATGGATGACACAATTCTCACCTGGAGTTCAACAAGACATCGTGAGGCAAAGGGAGAATGCACGAGTAAGTCGCTTAGTTCGATCAGTTACGGACTAGTCGTATGGAGATACGAGGTGGTCGTAGATTGATCGAATGTAATCACAGAATAGCAAGAACCTGGTCGTAAGGAGTTACGAACTGGTCAGTACAAAAAACGATCTGGTTGTATGGAGATACGAACTGATCGTAAGTGATAAGGACCTGGTCATAGATCATATTACATCAAGGTTCGTCCGATATATTCTATGTGTATTTGGGAATCGTTATGTGCTGCTAGGTACCGATAACGACTGGTGGTCAGAAAAGAGTTTCCGAATCATAACCGATTACACATGAACCTGTAGGGTCACACACTTAAAGGGCTATAATCTGTTTTGGATGGTGATCCGAATTTAGGTCACGAGTTCCTAATAGGCCTCAAGGTCGAGATCCATCATGGATGCCTATATAAAAAGGGGCGGTGGCATGAGGTGTCTATATAGTTTGAAGACCCATTTGCAATCGATGATGTTGATGCCAGGCCGGTGCTCAACAAGTCTCCACGTCTTGTTCTTTTGCAGCGCAGATAGCTCAGCATCCATGGCAGCCCTCCACTTGGTGATCTCCATGGCCTGCTGATGTGAAGATGGTGCTAGCACAGCTGCCATGGCACGGTTGCGAGGGTCATACAGTATCGAAACAGAAGTGGAAGCTCTCTCAGAAGTGTTAGCAAAGGGAAAATGTTGTTCGGCAAAGGTGACATGACAGGATATATAGACATGACTAGTCGGTTCATGGAGACACTTGTAGTCCTTACGATGGTCACTATCCCAATAAAACACAGAGTTTAGAGAAGAACTCCGACTTGCGTGTATTGTACGGACGCAAGTTGGGCTAACAGACACACCCAAAAACTCAGAGTTTAGAGTAGAACTCTGACTTGCGTGCATTGTACGGACGCAAGTTGGGCTAACAGACACACCCAAAAACTCAGAGTTTAGAGCAGAACTCCGACTTGCGTGCATTGTACGGACGCAAATTGGGCTAACAGGCACACCCAAAAACTCGAAGAAAAGTGTAATCAGGTGCAATGCCGAACAATTGTTCAAGAGTGTGATGACTGATCACTCTACTTGAGAGACGATTAATTAGGTAGTAGGTTGAAACAAAAGCCTCGTCCCAGAATTTCATGGGAACAAAGGATTGTGCCAACAAAGCTAAGCCGACCGACCAATGCCTTACAAGATTATCGGTGCAATTGTGCATGGCATCCTATTGGCCACAAAAAAACATTTTAGAACAGAGAATGTGCTGCCCAAATATGACCGGGGCAAAGGAAAGAGAGAGAAGAGATCATAAACAAATAAAAAAAAGGTGATTCCAGAAAGGTAGGACTTAACCCTGACTTGCCTGAACCCTAAGCTAACTCTTTGACTCAACCATGGATTTGTTTACAGAGGTGCTACAGATCGCTTTTGATGCCATCAATTGGAGCTATTATCACAATCGCAGTGGTTCGGCTATAACATCAACCCAACAACCGTCACTCTCTACCTCACATCCTCTGTGCTCCTTCGAATTATTTGCTGGCATTCCAGACGTGTCGACAAAATAAACCGGAGAAATCCCACATAAATTTATAAGTGCGCAAGTGGTCTCTTTCTACGTCAAACTAAAAAGGAGAAGGCAGTATCTTTGTGCGAGCGTCCAAGGACGACATGATTAGGAGAAAATAGTAAGCGAACTTTCAGTAACATCTCCGCATACAAGTAGCGAAACCGTCGCCGTTCCACGTATCTCTTGTGTTTTTTTGGTAGGGATGCAGTTTGTTATTGAAATAACCCAAAAATTTGAAAGAAAAAAATGAAATTTTTTGGAGTTTTCGTTTGAATTCGAGTTTTTGCAAATTCGGAAAGCCTTTGTTTCCCGCTTTCCCTTTTGGTTTACCGTTTTCCTTAGCCCAAAGCGCCTTTTCACCACCCCTTCCTCCACTATTCTCCCCACCCTGTGTCTCCCCGCCCTCGCACCGCCTCGGTCGCCCTCGCATCACGTTCACTCGCGCCAACCACAGCTACTACCCCGCCACCTCGCCCGCACAATTACGCCGCCACGCCAACGTCGCTCGACCTCCATCCTTTTCCCACGCCACGCCTTACGCTGCCACTGCAAGCTACTCGATGACCCGCATACTCCACTGCCGCCCTCACTAGCACACACTTGCGCTAGTGGGACGAGCCCGCCCCCACGATGTTACCCCGCCGCTAGCTCGCCCCCGCGCAGCCCCAAATCCGCTCAGTCATCCACATCATCGCCACGCGCCACGCCGCCATGGCTCGAACACTGGTGCCACCGCTTTCCACCAGCTATAAAAGCCTCCCCCATTGCATCAACTTTACCATCAACCTCAACACAGCACCACAACCACTCCCTTTCGTCCCCAACCCCTCCAATTGCCGCCGCGTCCGAACCGTCCTGATAAGATTCATCCTGATCCGCCGCCACCTTCACGTCCCTAACCCCTCAACTCCGTTATGAGCTTCACCTCTGTCAGATCCTAAATTTGTATTTGGAATTCACTGTGTCAATCTGTGCTATTCACTAGATCAGTAGATAGTACACATAGATACATTCTTGGATCAATAACATACATCGTATTCACAACCAAATATATTACATAACACAGCCCATTGTTTTACAAAAGGGCACAAAGACCACCATAAGGTCAGCGTACGGAGTAACGGAGTAAGTGAGGAAGCAAAAGTAGTAGTGGATCCATTCACTCTGCCCATAGGCACGCGACCAGGGTTCCCAGCCTAAGCTTCATCATCATCGCTACCGACTGGCTCGGCTGCCAAGTAGTAGTCGTAGGGGTCCTGGTCGAGCGGCTCTGAAAGATTATATTGGACAAGCCTGAATACACAATCGTACTCGCGAGCCAACACACAATGCAAATTATCATAGATGCATGGCTAGTCAAGGGAATGGTCAGAGTTCTTTTATTTGCATAAAGCCAAGTTTGAATTAGATCAAGTAGTAGAACATCCTGCGACCTAGCATTTTTAAGAATAAGTTTTATAAACTGAGTTTCATTTGTAAGGTACTAGTGGAAATCCCATCTCCTATACCATCGAGTAGCTCTAACCAATCGATGCTCTGGCTAACCCGTAATTACCATTGGTCCCCGACCAGGCCTTCACAAATCCCTAGGGTCACACCCCAGTTTTTCATTCCACGACCACACAAAAATGGTTTTATAAAAATGAAAGCTAGATCAAGTGAGTTCCTAGCACCGCTCTTGACCATGAGCACGACTATCTAGATAGTTTTCTTACTTTGCAGAGCTCATACACTTGACCCATAAGAGATAATCATCTTGATATCTACATATGTTTTCTTAGACATGTGAATCAATGGGAGGTTACCACAAGGCCTTTACAATGCGCAATGTTGGCGCAACCCCACCCGCTAATGTTTCCACCGCCCGGAGCCACGCTCCCAGGAGGCCCCCTCTTGCGCCATGTGGTTTTCATGTGGCTTCTACCCATACCCATGCCACACACCCACTAGTGGCGAAGCCTCGCTAAGGCGAACAAATTAGTTAGCCAGATCGTACTGAAGAATCTAGACCCACTATTATGAGTTAATATAATATTTTGTGATTAATGACAAATCCATATGTGAGACTAACACTTCTATTGATATACCTACTATGTAGTCTTATTTGGATGAAAATGTGAAAATCAAAGAGGTATGTATTTGACATCAAATTCTTATATCTTGTTGCATTCCTCGGATCCAAAATATAGGTTGAACTCCACCAAAAGTCTAACTTGAATATGTGCATATGTTCTTTTTACATATTCATGTATGCACACATTTAGGGGGAGCTCACTCTATGTTTTGTGGTTTCATTAATATTGATCCATATTTCTTTATCCACATATACTTGAGATCTCTACTTTGAAATATACCCTTGAGTATATAAAACTTGTGTAGTTCATATATACCCATATATTCTTATATTGAATTATTTATAATTGTGATGGTTGTCATCATTACCAAAGAGGAAAAGATTGAAGTATCTTGACTCACCATTATGAATTAATGGTATATTGTGGTAATTAATGATAATCACATTGTGGAACGAATATTTTCTATGAGTTGGTAAAATAGGTTGAGTTCCATGATGACGATGACTTGGGATGATATTATGAGTTGATTGTCATCAAGTCAAGTGAATGATGCATCATGTGTTGATACATATGAAGATCTCGAAGAGAAGATGATCATGAGTTGATCATCAAGTCAAGATAAAATCCATCATGTGTTGATGGAGGGCACGTGAAGAAGATCATCATGTGTTGATGATATTCAAGTTAAGATTCGGGATGAAGGATGTCATCATGTGTTAATGGGTATAGGTTGCCGTACTATTAAGAGGGGTCTTGCCTAGTAGCTTGAGTCTCATCATGTGTTGATAGCCCAATCTCACTTGCTTTAGCTCACCATAGCATGATGCTAGTATTTGTGAATGTGTTTTGCAAATAGTCGAGGCTCATGCATTTCATCCTTGCAGCATGTGACTATACTTTGCAAATGGTTGAAGTCCTTGTACCTACTCCTTGTTGCGTGATCTAAGTTCGCAAATTTGTTTTGTAAATTGTTAGGGTTCATTCATTGCTTTGATTTGAGCTTCTAGAAAACTGTTTTGAAAACGATATGACTGTTGTTGATAAGCGGTACTACCGTAAGTTGGTAGTATCGATATTTGTTTGGTGATACGTATTTTTCAGAGAGCATATTTTTGGATATTTTGAATCCCTCTAATAATCAGAAAGACCGTATTTGAACTGTGGTACTACCGCAGGTCGGTAGTACCGAAAAATGTATGGTGGTACGTAAAATACAAAGAGTGTATTTTCGAGTGGTTTAATACTCTCTGAAAATCAGAATGACCGCACTTCAGCTGCGGTACTACCGCAACTAGGTAGTACCGATATTTATGTGGCGGTACATATATTATAGAGAGAATATTTTTGGGAGTTTTGATCTCCCTTGAATCGGTATGACCGCATTCTCTTGAGCGGTACCACTGGAGTGCGGTAGTACCGATATTTACACGGCGGTACGAGTTTTCCAGTGAACATGTTTTTGGGAATTCTTGAGCTCTGAAAAACAGAAGCTCCGTTCTAGCCGAGCGGTAAGACCGCGATGTGGTGGTACCGATTTCTAGTTGGTCGTAGTACCACAACTTTATGTGTAACGGCTAGTTCAGAGCATTAAATGCTACTGTTCCGACTGTTGAGCCAAAAATCAGTAGTACCGGGTTTCAACAACGTCAAATCCTGATTTTTTCAAGAAAGTGTCATAACGGCTAGTTTCAGTGGTGGGGGCCATAAATACCACCTTGGCCTGTTGTGAAACAACTTTTGACACTTCATTTCATTCTATTGAGCTAGTGTGAGCTTCTCCTCTCAATTGTGCATGTGTTGTACCTTGTGAGCAAGGGGAGAGGTCTCTAGTTGTATGTGTTGCATCTAGAGTTGGATTTCGTATCCACTTGAGCTTGTGCATTCGTTGCACGTGGTGAGAGTCAAGTAAGGGGCTTGACTTATTACTCTAGAAGTTTGCTGACTCCTACACGGCGTTGGAGACGTCGTGCCCGGTGATCTCTTCAAAGAAGATTGTGAAGAGACCCGGTGTGTTGTGAAGGTTGAAGCTCACCTACTCGAGCGGGAAAAAACTACCACTAGTGGATTTGAGGTGTTTAACTTAATTCATGGAGTCGGTTCAATTAGTTTGGGCTTACCTCAACGTGACAGCAAGTCTACGCACACCACGGTAAAAAGTTATTGTGTCATTATGGTTTGTTCTCTAGCGATTTACTTTGTACAATTTACATTCCTAGAACTAAATTATTTACATGTCTTTATATATTTACTATCATTGATATAGTATTGTATTGTAGGTGAACATAGTGAGACTAGTTGTTTTATGCCTTAATTGTGCAAAATCGATTTAACTTACTCTTCTGCATTAGAAATCGAGTTTAGCCAAAAGGTTTTTAAAACCGTCTATTCACCTCCCTCTAGTTAGCCTCATCGATCTTACATGTACCCATTATAGACTTGTGGTCGTACTATTTTTACACGAGAGGTGAGCACAAGAACTCGCTCCTTTATTGACTTGGGCGGTGCATCCACATACCCCACCGACGTGGATCACCAGCACCAGCCACTCATCCCATCCGCCCAAGTTGAGTACATATTTTTAGGTTTTGGTTGGTTTTGAAAATAACCTTTTGTCCAACATACCAGCTAGGCTCCCAGCCCCGACTTCCCAAATCCAGCTTTTCATGTTTGGAAAGATTGATGTCGGGCACTTTAATGCCCGCACGACCACATATCTAAGCAAGACTAAACATGACACTTAGATACAGACATATTAACTAGTATGTAACCATTAAGTCTAGGGTGACAAATGATAATGTCTAAGTTCAAGGAGTGAAAGGTTGTACTTAGTTATCATTAAGGCATTAACTATGTACTAGACCAATATAGTTGTTTAAATCATAGCAAAGCAATTTCATAATTTAAAGCAACATAATTTGCAAAGACTGGGTGCAATATGGTCAAAGTATGTACTCACCTTGGTCGTGGTACTGATGCTCATGCTCGTGGTCTGGTATTGGGTCTTTTAGAGCTTCAGGTTCTATACGCAAAAACCAATCAAAATTCAAATAAGCCCAAATGAGTTCGACTTGCATTCAAAATCCAAATGAAATCCAAATGGCGGGGTGTCCTCGGTTGGGTTGGCGGCTTTAACTAGTCTTAGGTTCCTATTACCGCTGAGAGACCATGTGAGAGGTCCTCCACTCTGAGTGATGAGTATTTGACAAGTGTGTTGATTAGATTGAGAGTTGAGGTTTTGGTTTGGGTGCTTTAAAATTGAGTCGAAATCGGAACTACATTGTATGGAGCGGAAGTTCGATTAATCAGAACTACCGGTGTTGGAAATAGGAACTTAGATTTATCCGGTTTTGCTCTCGGTGAAGAAATCGAACTTCCGCACAAGGGTAGCGGAGTGTCAGATATCTGACATTGAGTGTTCTACGAGATATTAAATCGAATTAAATATCCGGAAAGTCGGTTGTTAGGATATCGAAGTACCGCAGTTGTTGTGCGCGGAACTTCCGATATTCTGACTAAATCTTGGATGTTCGAAATCGGAACTTCCATTGTGTGTTAAATCTTGGAACTTCCGATTGTGTCGAATCTGTGCGAGAAAGATTAAATTGTGATTTTGATTTTGTATGAGTTTGAGTCTTATACAATTGTTGATGCTATGATATTGTGCAATGCTATGTGATGTGTTTTTGTGCATGTTGACCGCAGGCATCAAGATGGAGTCGTGGCGAGACACGTGGACCGGACTAAGCGCGGAGGCGTTGAGGTCGAGCGGTCGGGATGTGTCGAAGGCAGGCGTGGATCTTGAAGCGGTTGCAGTCGTGGACAACAAGGTGTCGGGAGGCTTCGGAAGGTGCGCAAGGGCGAAAGGGTCTTTTCGCAAAGCGGCAAAAGTGGAGGCGGTTCCGTTGGTGTAGCGGGCTTAATGGGTTGGAGGCCCATTAGCAAAGGCTATAAATAGGGAGAACCACAGAGTTAGGTTAGACCTTTTGATACAAAATTAGGGTTAGCTTCACCAAAAGGGTGTGTTTTGTTTTTGAGTTTGTGGAGTTGATGAACTGAAACCTATTGTAATCTTTCCTCTTTGTGTTACCTCTGTAATCCATATTTCAATCCAATGAAATCGAGGTTTTGATTACTTGATTTTGCAACTCTCTCTCTCTGTTCATGTTGAATATCTAGGGTTTTGGCATATCTTTTGCTTCGTTTTATGAAATAGCATGAAACTTCATATCTAGAATCGTTTTGGTATTGCTATTACTTCCTCAAAGTTTCATGCTCTAAGAATCGAGAATCTAAACTTATCATTGGTTTTGGTCTTTCTTGCCCCTTCTTCAAGAAATCCGTTTTGGTTCGATTATTGAATCTTTGGTTGCAATTCTTCTCCATGAGGTCAAGAAGGTGTTTAGGATGATGTCTGTGAAACTTGACGGAGGAGCATTCAAGATTTAGTTTTGGATTTTGAAGAGAAACCCGAGGCGCCTTGTTGTTCGGTCGGGACAATCGGAACTTCCGATTGTCCATAGCGAATTATCATGAGCGGAACTTCCGTGACCGATTCGGAACTACGGAGTGCGGAAGTACTGCACGTAAAATCGAACGTCCGATATTTGTGAGCGATGCGAAATGTATGATTAGTTCTCGATTTTGTTTTACTCTTCTTGAGAGGTTTGTTGATCTTATTTAAATACTGATAAAGGGAGTTCTTATTTTTAAGGCACCATTCACCCCCTCTGTTGCCATTTCGGTCCTTCAATTGGTATCGAGCGGTTAGCTCTTCTTGATAGATCTTAACCGGTCGGTTGAGCCATAACAACGGACAAGTATTCCACCAAGCCTCCAGTTTTTGATGGTCTGGATTACCCTTTCTGGAAGAGCCGAATGGAAACTTACATCCAGGCTCAGGGGTATGCCATCTGGAGAAAGGTGAAGGTTAGATTTCTTTGTTCTGCCGATGAGAACATCAATCTTTGGAAACATGGCGATGTTGAGGCAAATGCTAAGGCAAGGAACATAATCATTCGGGGTTTAGCGAGTGAGTTTGATCGTATTTCTCATTTGATTTACGCTTATGACATCCGGGTGACCCTCGATGCATACCATGAGGCACCGCTCGATTAAGACGGTTCGACAAGACAAATTCAAGCGTGAATCTGATGAATTTGAGATGCTTGCTCGGTGAATCTCTTGGCGAGTGCTTTTCGCGTTTTCACAAGATTTTGAGCAACCTCTGAGCGGTCGGTCTTACATACCCCGACTCGGATAACGCTCGACAGATGCTTTCTGCACTTGATCTTCGTGTTTGGGAGATGAAAGTGACTACCATCAAAGATAGCACGGACCTCTCGACCCTGACTCTTGATGCGGCTGTACTCGCGTCTCAAGACTCACGAGATTGACATTGTCTCTCAAGGTCGAAGTCACGATCGATGGCTTTAGTCAGATCCCATACGGATCTTCTTCGAGTCGATCGTGGGTTCTCCTAGGCGCTCTCGTGACATAGCGATGATCGGTTAGAGCGACTTGAGGATGAGCAACTAGCCCTCCTAGCTCGGAAGTTTTCTCATGCTTACAAGAGGAGGAGGGATGGTAAAAGAGGAGGTCTGTGATTTGTTTGAGTGTGGTGGCCCCAACCACATCCGAGCAAACCGTCCCAAGCTTGGGAAGGGCAAAGGTGACTATGGCGGACCAAGCAAGAACGACTACATCGACAAGAACGCAACACGAAGCCCTCAAAGACTGATCAAGGCAAGAAGAAGTTCCGCAACTTTGGGAAGGCAAAGAAGGCATTCCATCGCGTCCTCACCGCCCTCGATTTAGGCGGACACCCGAGGTGGAGGGTGGAGTAGCGATGATGGGAAGGGCGATCATGATCCCAAGGCGGCGGCAACTTCTCGGCATGTGCTTTGTAACATCCCAAATTGGGTGCATGTTTCAAATGTAATAAAAATGAGGATAAATTAAAACTTTTCTTTGCCTCATGTATTATTACGATGTTTGAAACCTCTTTCCTTTAATTGGTGGAAATTAAAACTCAAAATTTCCCCAATTAAATTCAAATCTTAAGACTCCTCAATGAAAATCTGGTGTCCAACCCCTGAAAATAATTTTCATTGAACCTAGGAGGATGTTTAACACCTCGAATTATTTCATAATTTCGAGAAATTATTTGATAATTTTAAGACCAGTCAAACATTAGTAAAACTCCTAAAATAGCCTTCTGGAATTTTTAGAGAAAATGCAGTGCATAAAAGTCTCTGAAAATTTTATATAAGGTTCCTTCTTACATCAGCAAGCTCGATTAAAATTTCATAATTTTTGGAGTTTGTTTGCTATTCCGTATAATTCCTCAAAGATCGATTATTCAAATTCAAACCCTAACGGTTTTCACTTTGTTCCTTGGGTTGAATCGGACTCGGGCTCGAGCCACTTGACTCGGCCCGATCAACTAACTTTGCCGTAGCGATCGATCGGCGCGGCGTTGTCGCGTCGTTGGATCGGCATCAAGCGGCCCACGATCGCGTGAGCGTTCGGACCATCGGCGCGCCGATCCATATAAACCGTTGGATTCTAAATCAAGGGCTCGATTGGCGTGAGCGTTCGGACCGTCCGAGCGCCTCGCGCAATGTGAACCGTAGGATCCAAATCAGCGGCTCGAGTTAAAATGGGCGCTCAAACCGTTCTAATCACCCGTTGCTTTTGAGCCGTCCGATTTCAATCCAGCGGTGGAAAAGTCATCTCCTTCCTCAGAAAGCGGCGCGGTGAGTCAAGCAATGGCGTGGCGCAGGAGAAGCGCCGATGTGCGATCACCTCTGTGGTCACCTTTAAGCGGCTAGCTCGGGCGCATTAAATGCCGTCGTGCTCCTCCTCGAGGTCCATTGTTCAAGCTGCTCCGTCGCTCTCAAAGGCTCTCATGGCGAGTTGACCGAGAGGGTTATTGCCGTTGCTCACCGCCATTCCCGCTATATAAGCTCCTCTGGTCCTTCCATTGAAGCCTTTCAAACACCTCGCAAGCTCGAAACCTCTCTTGTGTTTGCTTGAGCTCAAAACTTGAAACCTTCATTGCGCCATTGCCGAGCTTCAAGCTCTTCGGTGAAAGCGGTACCCTTGGGCTTCATCCCTTTCAATCTTGCTCCCTCGATTCCTCTCACCTCGGTGATCATTAACCCTTACTCAATTTGGGTTTTCCGCGAGGCAGCTTAATTTTGGATTTCCCCTTTTGCCGAAGCCCTATTTTTCTTCATCAAGCGGCTCAGTCCCTCTGTGCTTTCTCGTGCTCGGGTAACCCCTCTTTAGTCCCTAGTTGCTTGGCACTCGCTCAATTGGACCGCAGTGAGCTCATTTGCTATTTTCGTTTTGACCATTTTCGGTCATCTCTGTCATCTCCGCTTGCCGGCGTTCTAAACAGCTGCGGCTGAAATTTTTGGTTCCTTTGGGTGCGCAAGATTGGTAGCAACCCATTTTGGGCATTGCTCACACCGCCGCGGCGAGTCGCGGCGATGATCCTCCCTTCACCGTCGTTTTGTCGGATGAAAGCGAGGACGGCGTTTGAGCGGCGTTCACCGTGGACCGTTGGATCCAAGATCAGCGGTCGGTGCGAATGAACGTTCGGACCGTCCGGCGGTTCGATCGCGTGGACCGTTGGATCCAAGATCAGCGGTCGATTGAGTGAACGTTCGGACCGTCCGAGCGCCGATCAACGAGGATCGTTGGATCCAAGATCAGCGGCCTCGTGCGTGTGAGCGTTCGGACCGCCCAACGTCTAATCGCGTGAACCGTTGGATCCGGATCAACGGTGGCGTTTAGGGTTTGTGAATCGCGGCGTCGCAAGATTGCTCCGTGGACTTAGACCGTTGGATCCAAGATCAACGATCCAAGTGCGTCCCACGTCGATTTAATTTCTGGTTTTTCCGAAAGGATTTATTTATCAAGCTGAAAAATATGATAACTTGTAAAATGCATAACTAATTCATTTCAAATCCTTTTCGGTTGATTCAAATTTTGTTGGTTATGTTTTTAACTAGACTTTAATCTAAAAATGTTTCCAACCTCAGTTTAGCTCCAGAAAATTTTGCTAATGAATAGTAGCATTTTGATTTATGAAAGTGAGCAAAATTGTTTTGGCCATATCTTTTGCATTAAGAATCCAAATCAATTGGTTCTTGTTGCATTAGTTCATAAAAATCATGCTCTTTCTACTGTAAAAATTTGAGAGCTTTTTGTTGAAGTGGGCTGTTGGATCTTTTCGGTTTCTTTTGCCTTATTGGTTCTTTTTGGTTCTTTCGATAGGATCCGAAGAGCACATTGATACCGAGTGATCCCCAAAGAACATCTTGACCATAACAAGCGAAAGCGGTTTGATCATATTAATCCTATTATTTTACAAGTTTAATATTTTGAATTCAAGCTGTATGTATGCATTGCTACTTTGTGTTAAATTATGGTTAGTTGATCCTCTAGTTGCATAATCATGCGATATTGTTTATTCTCTACTACTTGAGCCTAGGTTATTTCTTTGTGATTAGAGTTCGATGGATGAACTCTTGTCACTTAGTAGAATCGAATCTTTATGCTTAGCCATGCTTAGTTCGGTAGCTTTGGCGGTCATCGATTTAGTCGATGGCCTTGATCACACAAAATTATTATTCTTCCATTATGTCCAAAGCACTTTGTGCTTTGTTAATTTGTAAATCAAAAACTGAAAATGAAAACCGATTTGGACTTGGGCATAATGGTATGTTGGTGTGGTGTTTTTGGGTGTGATCGGAATGGTGCCCAAGTCAACAAGGACCGAACATCTTGTGTCACACTCTCCAAGCATTTTTGCGTACTAACCACATGAGGGATATATGGGACCCCTCTTGACTTAGTACTTTGGCGTGTGTTATCTCAGTCGCGGGAGGAAAAGTTTTGTGTGTGTGTGTGTGAAACACGCTGTGTGTTCTTGTGTTTGTGTTGGGTGTGCGGTGGTGGGGATTGCCGGAAGGTTCTCCACCTCGAGGGCGTCGCAGATTGTCAAGGCTTTACCCGTGATTGTAGTTGTCCGAGGTTGGGCCACGACCCGACACAGCGTATGGGTTTCTATCCATACAGGCGACTCGAAGGTAATACATAATATTGGAAAAGTCTCGTAGGACTTAGCGTGTTGGCATACCTAAGGAAGTGTGCTTAATAGCTTGGCAAAAGGCGATCGACATGTGGGTAAGTTGGTACACCTGCGAGGATAAAACTATTCAATAGCCTCGTCCTAGGTTATGGACACGCTTGGTTAGGTTTTGCAAGAGTTAGACTTCAACCTTTTAAATTAAAATTTGACATGGTTGGCATGAATGGGTAATTCATGCTATTGTTGTGGTGACTAATGGTTTAGTCACTTCGGGATTGTTGTTGTTTCCTATCTCTTTGTTAATTTGTTGTCTTTTGCGCTTATTTGAACATTAAAAACAGATTTGTTAAATTGCTTTCAATCTATTATATTATTGCAAATGAAAACTTGCTTTATGCTAAAATGAAACCTCTGACCTCTGTTGATTAAGCTTGCATGTAGTATATGTACAGGTTTGTTATTCCACATGTAAGTCTTGCAGTACATTCAAAGTACTCACGGCTTTTCTTGAATTGCTTTTGTTCTGAGGGAAGAAGGTGAGCCCAAGGGCCTCACTTTTGTGAGATGTGCTTGGGTTTGGCGACTAGCTTGGCGGTCGGTCGGTTGCCTTGTGGGTTAAAGGCACATTGATTGGCTCTTGTGTTGTAGCCATCTTATGGCACTTTTGCTTCATTGTTTAATTATTGTTGTCTCTTTTATTGTTGGCGGTTGGCCTCTCTTTTATAATGACTCGGTTAATATCATTAATACTTACATTCTATTACGTGTTTGGTTCTATGTGGATGAATGGAATTGATACATAAATTTTGTGATGAGGTGTGTATACTGCACTCTGGGAAGTATACATGTCTCGAGTCTCGGATTATCTGCTTTGTGATGCTAGGACCGAATGGATGGTTAAGCATTACAAGCGGATAAACCGGGGTCTCACAAGGTTTGGTATCAGAGCCATACTGACCGTAGTAACCCAAGTTGGTCGTCTTTAGGATATTTTGGAAAACTTTATTTTCAAAGTATCAAATGATTTTTGAAAGCTTAAGTAAGTTCTCAGATTTTATTCCTTACCTATCTTAGCTTTCTCCTCATCTTACTCTAATTTGAGTTTGAAAGTTGTTTTCCTCTCATCTCCTTTTCAAAGGTAGTGTTATCGATTAAATGGGTTTTGGGAACCAGAGTTTGGCAAATTGAAGAGCTTAGGGTTTTGAAGTTTACGGGTGAAGGTTTCGACTAGAGGCTTGGATGCGGAATCGGACAACACACCTCAATTTCAGACAACGAGCTCAATGGTTTACGATAGGACCAGAGCTTGGCAAATTGAAGTGTGCGATTTTGAAGTTTCTAGAATGGAAGACTTATTTGGAAGCTTGGATGCAAAATCACTACCGCAACCTCAATTTCGGACAGCAAGCTCGATGGTTCTAAATGGGGTAGAAAATGAGAGGATAATCAATTGAAATTTGTGGGGTTAAAAGGGTAAGATGTGATACTAGTTAGCTATGTATCTAACACTATTTTCGTTGATTGAACCTTGCTCTTTAGTGGTGATAGATCTTACCTTAATCTTCGATTTTTATCTTCTCAATCAATTACTCGTTCATTCAATACGGGTTAGTTGCGTTGGGAAGTTGAGCTTTAGTTTTATGATTCCTTGCTGTTTTTGGAGTCTTTTATAAGCCTTTTAAAGTTATGTACTTGCTGTTTTGGCTTTCGATTAGAGTGATATTCCATTCCCCTAGTCGTCAGCTTTTCGCTTTCTTTTGGCTTTGAATTTGGAGTCTAGTTTTTAACCCAAGTTTCTTGTAACAGGATGGCCGGACGCACTCGTAGCGGCCAAGGCGATCATTGGTCCGGACGAGATCTTCCTCCTCCTCCGACCATGGCGAGGTCCTTCTTGGATCGGCGCAACCGTGCGAGAGGGCGGGAGGTTCTTACGGGCGTCATCGCGCATAACACTTCCGCCCTTACGGTGCACGGGATCCGGGCAGGAGTGGTCATCGGCAGCGTGGGGACTCGCGGAGTTTCTTCGCACTCACCCCTACATTCTCTAGGTCGAGGACCGCTTGCACGCTTGACGATTGGCCGTGCGGTTGGCGCAAGCCAGATAGCGCATGCGGGAGCACGAGAAGGCGCTATTCGCATCGCACCACCGGAGGTGCGGCTTTGTCTTGGTGGGAGAGCTTCCTCGCCATGCGACTGACGCCACACCGTCACTTGGGAGGAGTTCCGTCGCCTTCCGCCGCTCTCATATTCCTTCCGCTTGATGAAGTGAAGAAGAAGGAATTCTTATCGCTCGAGCAAGGCGTCGTTCGATCCGCGAGTACATGCGAGTTCAACCATTTGGCTCGTTATGCTCGGAAGAGGTGGCCACCGATGAGGCCAAGCAAGAGAAGTTCAAGGATGGTTTGTGCGAGGAACTTCAAGACAAGCTATCTATCGTTGACTTCCACGATTTCCGGGCCTTGGTGGACAAGGCCATCGTTCTTGAGCTGCGGGGAGAGCACTTGTGGATTCCTCGCAGCGCAAGTGGGAGGCCCACAAGTCGGCCAGCCGGCTCTTTCCGTTCGTGTTGGGCGATCTCGGGGTCCGTCCTCCGCCTTGACACCCGAGATCGTCGGCACTGCCCCTCGTCCTTCGCGAGCCGTGCCCCAATCACGTGCACTGCGAGTCGGCCGGAGGCCTCACTTGCAGTGCGGATGTCACCGCTATTACGCAACGACAAGGGCATTATGCAAATAATTGCCCCAAGAAGGCGAGAGCACCCCTCGTCCTAATGGAGGGCGGGCGGCGAGGTGGTTCTTCGCAGGACCGGAAGATAGTCCCTACTATCCAAGGCGTGGGCAGTGGTCGCGTCAACCTCATCTCAGCAGAGGAGGCACAGGAGGCACCCGACGTCGTGCTGGGTACCCTTTCTGTTAACTCTTATCCTGCTACTATTTTGTTTGATTCAGGAGCATCTCATTCTTTTATTTACGAATCTTTTCTTTGCTATTAGTGGCTCCTCTTTACTCCATTGTTGATCCCATTGCTCATTCGCTCTCGGGTTTGGAGTTGAGAGTCGAATCTGAGTGTAGGGATGTTCCAATCGAGATCGAGGGAGTGAGATTCTTCGCGAATCTTATCCTCCTCCATTCAGCAAGTCTAGATGTAATTCTTGGTATGGATTGGTTGTCTCAGCATAAGGGACAGATCGATTGCGCCAAGAAGTGTGTCCGCCTATCTAGTCCTTCGGGCGAGCAGGTTCGCTTTTCGCCGAAGCTGCTAGGCCCGCATCTCTTCGCGCTTGAAGCGAAGCCCGCTCTCGATATTGGTGAAGTCCCAACCGTCGTGACTTCATTGATGTCTTTCGGAAGCTCTTCGGGAATGCCACGATTCGAGACCTCGAGTTTGTCATTGAGTTGGCTCCTTGCATCGCCCGATTTCAAAGAGGCACTATCGGATGCCACCGAGCGAATTGGTGGAGTTGAAGGAGCAACAATGAGCTTCAAGAAAAGGCTTCATCCGCCTAGCTCATCTCCGTGGGGTTGTCCGGCAATCTTCGTAAAGAAGAAGGACAATACTTTACGCATGTCGTGGATTACCGTCAAGCAATGAGGTAGCGGTAAAGAACAAATATCCATTGCCCGCATTGATGATCTCTTTGATCAATTAAGCGGAGCTCGAGTATTCTCCAAGATTGATTTGAGAATGGGATATCATCAAGTTCGGATCGACCGAGGATATTCAAAGGCGGCTTTCTCTACTCGCTACGGCTTGTATGAGTATACCGTCATGTCATTTGGCTTAACCAATGCTCCCGCCTTGTTCATGAACCTCATGAATTCGGTATTCATGGAGTATTTGGATAAGTTTGTCGTGGTCTTCATCGATGATATTCTCATCTATTCCAAGGACGATGAGGAACACGATGAGCATCCGAGGCTTGTATTAGGCAAGCCGTGAGCATCACCGTATGCAAAGTTCAGACAAGTGCGCGTTACGGTTGAAGGAAGTGGCATTCTTGGGTCATATTCTTTCGGCGGAGGCGTGGCGTTGACCCTAGCAAGGTCGGCGATGTTCTTTCATGGGTTGACCTACTTGGTGGCAACCAAGTTCGGAGTTTTCTCGGTTTAGCGGGATATTATCGCCGTTTATCGAGAATTTCTCCAAGATCGCGGGCCGATGTGAGTCGCTCAAGAAGGACAAGAAGTTCTTGTGGTCCGATGCTTGTGAGGAAAGTTTCAAGTACTTAAGAAGCGTTTGACCACGCTCCGTCCTCGTTCTTCCCGATATCCATCGAGGCTTCGATATCTTTTGCGATGCTTCTCGGCGAGGACTCGGTTGTGTCCTTATGCAAGAAGGCAAGGTAGTGGCCTATGCATCAAGGCAATTGAGACCTCATGAGCTCAACTATCCTACCCATGACTTGGAATTAGCTGCGGTGATTCATGCCCTTAAGATTTGGCGACATTACCTAATCGGTAATCGTTGCGAAGTGTATTCGGATCACAAAAGTCTAAAGTATTTGTTCACCCAACCGGATCTGAACCTCAGGCAAAAGAGATGGTTGGAGTTGATCAAGGACTATGACATGGGAATTCACTACCATCCGGGCAAGGCCAATGTTGTTGCCGATGCGCTCGATCGGAAGCGCATTGCAATGCCTTAATGCTCGAGGCGCCAACCCACCCTTACGGAGGAATTTCACGTCTCAACTTAGGTTTGGTTGGCGTGGTTCCCTCACTGGCCTTGGTTGTGCAACCAACCTTGGTAGATCGGATTAAGGTCGCTCGGCAATCGGATCTGGGGAATAAGCCGCATCAAGGAAAATGTCAAGAACGGAACAGCCAAGTGCTTCTCTGAGGATGAGCATGGTGTTGTAAGGTTCGGGCAGCGCCTTGTGGTTCCAAAGGACATGGAACTGCGGGATTTGATTCTCCGCGAGGCCCATGATTCGCCTTTGTCTATTCATCCCGGGGCCACAAAGATGTATCAAGATCTCCGTCCAGAGATTTTGGTGGACCCGAATGAAGAGGGAAATTGCGAAGTTCGTTGACGAGTGCGACGTGTGTCGTCGTGTCAAGGCCGAGCATCAGCGTCCAGCAGGACTACTTCAGCCTTTGCCTATTCCTGAATGGAAGTGGGATTCGATCGGGATGGATTTTATCACCGGTCTGCCCCGAACATCCAAGGGCAAGGATTCCATCTGGGTTGTCATCGATCGATTGACGAAGGTAGCCCATTTTACGCGATGCGGACAAACCTTAGTGTGAGTCTACTCGCGGACCTCTATATTTCCGTATCGCCTCGCTTGCATGGTGTACCAAGGCGATCGTTTGGATCATGATGCGCTTTTCACCGCCAGGTTTTGGAAGTGTTTGCAAGAGGCTATGGGAACCCGTCTCACATTTAGCACCGCATATCACCCCCAAACCGATGGTCGACCGAAAGGGTCAACCAAGTGTTGGAAGACATGCTTCGTGCTTGCGTCCTCTCCTATGGAAAGAATTGGGAGAAATGCTTGCCATTTGCCGAAGTTTTCCTACAACAACAGTTTTCAGGCCAGTCTCGGCATGTCACCTTCGAGGCCTTATACGGAGAAAGTGCGAGACCCCGTTAAATTGGTCTGAGGCCGTGAAGACCATTCTTTGGCGGACTCGATCAATGAGGCCGAGAGTCAAGTCCGACTTATTCGTGATCGTTTGCGCACGACTCAATCCGAGCAAAAGAGCTATGCGGATCGCCGTCGTCGTGAGTTGAGCTTTGAGCCTAATGACTTTGTTTATCTCAAAGTCTCTCCTTTGAAGGGCCATCAACGTTTGGCGTCAAGGAAAGTTAGCTCCTCGATATGTCGGTCCTTACCGTGTTATCGAGAAGAAAGGAGCTGTTGCCTATAAGTTGGAGTTGCGGTGCACTCGAAGGGTACATGATGTTTTCCATGTGTCCCAATTAAAGAAGTGCCTCCGTGTTCCAACAGAGGAAGCTCCGTTGGAAACTCGATGTCGGGAAGATTTGACCTACAAGGAGCACCTGTTCGCATCCTTGAAGAGGTGAGCGAAGAACGAGGAATCGTGCCATCAAGTTCCTTAAAGTTCGATGGTCAAATCATTACGAAGATGAGGCTACTTGGGAAAGGGAAGATCGTCTCCGTCGCACTACCCCTCTTTCTTTGCCGAGTGAGCCAAATCTCGGGACGAGATTTACGTAAGGGAGAGGTTTTGTAACATCCCAAATTGGGTCATGTTTCAAATGTAATAAAAATGAGGATAAATTAAAACTTTTCTTTGCCTCATGTATTGTTACAAGTGTTTGAAACCTCTTTCCTTTAATTGGTGGAAATTAAAACTCAAAATTTCCCCAATTAAATTCAAGTCTTAAGACTCCTCAATGAAAATCTGTGTCCCAACCCTGAAAATAATTTTCATTGAACCTAGGAGGATGTTTAACACCTCGAATTATTTCATAATTTCGAAATTATTTGATAATTTTAAGACCAGTCAAACATTAGTCAAACTCCTAAAATAGCCTTCTGGAATTTTTAGAGAAAATGCAGTGCATAAAAGTCTCTGAAAATTTTATATAAGGTTCCTTCTTCATCAACAAGCTCGAGTTAAAATTTCATAATTTTTGGAGTTTGTTTGCTATTCCGTATAATTCCTCAAAGATCGCTTATTCAAATTCAAACCCTAATCGGTTTTCACTGTTCCTTGGGTTCGAATCGGACTCGGGCTCGAGCCACTTGACTCGGCCCGATCAACTAATCGCTGCCGTGCGGTCGATCGGCGCGGCGTTGTCGTCGTTGGATCGGCATCAAGCGCCCACGATCGCGTGAGCGTTCGGACCATCCGAGCGCGCCGATCCATATAAACCGTTGGATTCTAAATCAAGGGCTTAGATTCGCGTGAGCGTTCGGACCGTCCAACGCCTCGCGCAATGTGAACCGTAGGATCCAAATCAACGGCTCGAGTTAAAATGGGCGCTCAAACCGTTCTAATCACCCGTTGCTTTTGAACCGTCCGATTTCAATCCAGCGGTGGAAAAGTCATCTCCTTCCTCGGTCCGGCGCGCACTGAGTCAAGCAATGGCGTGGCGAGGAGAAGCGCCATGTGCGATCACCTCTGTGGTCACCTTTAAGCGGCTAGCTCGGGCGCATTAAATGCCCGTCGTGCTCCTCCTCGAGGTCCATTGTTCAATCTGCTCCGTCGCTCTCAAAGGCTCTCATGGCGGAGTTGACCGAGAGGGTTATTGCCGTTGCTCACCGCCATTCCCGCTATATAAGCTCCTCTGGTCCTTCCATTGAAGCCTTTCAAACACCTCGCAAGCTCCGAAACCTCTCTTGTGTTTGCTTGAGCTCAAAACTTGAAACCTTCATTGCGCCATTGCCGAGCTTCAAGCTCTTGGTGAAAGCGGTACCCTTGGGCTTCATCCCTTTCAATCTTGCTCCCTCCGATTCCTCTCACCTCGGTGATCATTAACCCTTACTCAATTTGGGTTTTCCAGCGAGCAGCGGCTTAATTTTGATTTCCCCTTTCGGCGAAAGCCCTATTTTTCTTCATCAAAGGCTCCAGTCCCTCTGTGCTTTCTCCGTGCTCGGGTAACCCCTCTTTAGTCCCTAGTTGCTTGCTTTCGCTCAATTGGACCGCAGCAGAGCTCATTTGCTATTTTCGTTTTGACCATTTTGGTCATCTCTGTCATCTCGGCTTGCGGCGTTCTAAACGCCGCAATGAAATTTTTGGTTCCTTTGGGTGCGCAAGATTGGTAGCAACCCATTTTGGGCATTGCTCACACCGCCGCGGCGAGTCGCCGGCGATGATCCTCCTTCACCGTCGTTTTGTCGGATGAAAATAGGAGACGGCGTTTGAGCGACGTTCACCGTGGACCGTTGGATCCAAGATCAGCGGTCCAGTGCGAATGAACGTTCGGACCGTCCGGCGGTTCGATCGCGTGGACCGTTGGATCCAAGATCAGCGGTCGATTCGAGTGAACGTTCGGACCGTCCGAACGCCGATCAACGAGGATCGTTGGATCCAAGATCAGCGGCCCTGTGCGTGTGAGCGTTCGACGCGCGAACGTCTAATCCACGTGAACCGTTGGATCGGATCCAACGGTGGCGTTAGGAATTTGTGAATCGCGCGTGCGCGCATTGCTCCGTGGACTTAGACCGTTGGATCCAAGATCAACGATCCAAGTGCGTCCACGTCGATTTAATTTCTGGTTTTTCCCGAAAGGATTTATTTATCAACTGAAAAATATGATAACTTGTAAAATGCATAACTAATTCATTTCAAATCCTTTTCGTTGATTCAAATTTTGTTGGTTATGTTTTTAACTAGACTTTAATCTAAAAATGTTTCCAACCTCAGTTTAGCTCAGAAAATTTTGCTAATGAATAGTAGCATTTTTGATTTATGAAAGCTGAGCAAAATTGTTTTGGCCATATCTTTTGCATTAAGAATCCAAATCAATTGGTTCTTGTTGCATTAGTTCATAAAAATCATGCTCTTTCTACTGTAAAAATTTGAGAGCTTTTTGTTGAAGTGGGCTGTTGGATCTTTTGGTTTCTTTTGCCTTATTGGTTCTTTTTGGTTCTTTCGATAGGATCCAAGAGCACATTGATACCGAGAGTGATCCCCAAGAACATCTTGACCATAACAAGCGTGCAAGCAGTTTGATCATATTAATCCTATTATTTTACAAGTTTAATATTTTGAATTCAACCGTATGTATGCATTGCTACTTTGTGTTAAATTATGGTTAGTTGATCCTCTAGTTGCATAATCATGCGATATTGTTTATTCTCTACTACTTGAGCCTAGGTTATTTCTGTGATTAGAGTTCGATGGATGAACTCTTGTCACTTAGTAGAATCTGAATCTTTATGCTTAGCCATGCTTAGTTCGGTAGCTTTGGGCGGTCATCGATTTAGTCGATGGCCTTGATCACACAAAATTATTATTCTTCCATTATGTCCAGCACTTTGTGCTTTGTTAATTTTGTAAATCAAAACTGAAAATGAAAACCGATTTGGACTTGGGCATAATGGTATGTTGGTGTGGTGTTTTTGGGTGTGATCGGAATGGTGCCCAAGTCAACAAGGACCGAACATCTTGTGTCACACTCTCCAAGAATTTTTGCGTACTAACCACATGAGGATATATGGGACCCCTCTTGACTTAGTACTTTGGCGTGTGTTATCTCCGAGTCGCAGGAGGAAAAGTTTTGTGTGTGTGGTGTGTGAAACACGCTGTGTGTTCTTGTGTTTGTGTTGGGTGTGCGGTGGTGGGGATTGCCGGGAAGGTTCTCCACCTCGAGGGGCGCCGCAGATTGTCAAGGCTTTACCCGTGATTTGTAGTTGTCCGAGGTCAGGCCACGACCCGACACAGCGTATGGGTTTCTATCCATACGGGCGACTCGAAGGTAATACATAATATTGGAAAAGTCTCGTAGGACTTAGCCGTGCCGGCATACCTAAGGAAGTGTGCTTAATAGCTTGGCAAAAAGGCGGTCTGACATGTGGGTAAGTTGGTACACCCTGCAGGGATAAAACTATTCGAATAGCCTCGTCCTAGGTTATGGACACGCTTGGTTAGGTTTTGCAAGAGTTAGACTTCAACCTTTTAAATTAAAATTTGACATGGTTGGCATGAATGGGTAATTCATGCTATTGTTGTGGTGACTAATGGTTTAGTCACTTCCGGGATTGTTGTTTTTCCTATCTCTGTTAATTTGTTGTCTTTTGCGCTTATTTGAACATTAAAAACAGATTTGTTAAATTGCTTTCAATCTATTATATTATTGCAAATGAAAACTTGCTTTATGCTAAAATGAAACCTCTGACCTCTGTTGATTAAGCTTGCATGTAGTATATGTACAGTTTGTTATTCCACATGTAAGTCTTGCAGTACATTCAAAGTACTCACCGGCTTTTGCCGGCTGCTTTTGTTTGCAGGGGAAGAAGGTGAGCCCCAAGGGCCTCACTTTTGTGAGATGTGCTTCGGGTTTGGCGACTAGCTTGGCGGTCCGGTCGGTTGCCTTGTGGGTTAAAGGCACACTGATTGGCTCTTGTGTTGTAGCCATCTTATGGCACTTTTGCTTCATTGCTTAATTATTGTTGTCTCTTTTATTGTTGGCGGTTGGCCTCTCTTTGTAATGACTCGGTTTAATATCATTAATACTTACATTCTATTACGTGTTTGGTTCTATGTGGATGAATGGAATTGATACATAAATTTTGTGATGAGGTGTGTATCTTGCACTCTGGGAAGTATACATGTCTCAGTCTCGGATTATCTGCTTTGTGATGCTAGGACCGAATGGATGGTTAAGCATTACAAGCCGGATAAACCGGGGTCTCACATGCTTCATGGCCCTCGAAGCGAACGGAGCGACAATGAGTGTACTCAGACTCAACGAGGTTAGTCCCACTTACGACCAAATTTTAATGATGCTTTTCTTAAGCTAGGTAGATTTCATGCTAAGTCTAGGGCTAAGTGTTACGTGTTGGAGAAGGAAGTAGCTAGACTATCACGGGAGCTTACTTTACTTACATCTGCTCCCTCCCGTGATGATTGTGACACTTGCTGTGCTTTGCTTGATGACATGGAAAAACTAAGGACCTTGCATGATAGTGTGTCCTCTGAACTTGACATGATTAAGGTAGAGAACATTAGCCTTCTTGTTGAATTAGAGATGAGTAGGGTAGCACCTCCTTCATCCACTACTATTGAGGCTCTTGCTTGCACCTCATGTGAGGTTAAGGACAATTCGTTTAGAGGTCTTTATACCATGTTACTTGATCCGCTGAAACTTGTGAAAATTGTAATAATCTCAAGATGAACCTAAAGCAGGCGGATCACAAAATTGTTAATTTCAAGTCGCGCTACTAGAGCCTATTGTTTCTTGTTTAAAGCTGTCCTAAGTTAGCTGCTTTGAACTAGAATCAGTATCTAAGCGGTTTCAAGAAATGATTGATCACGATAACAAATTGGCTCAAGATGCTTCTAAGGACCTTGTTAGCTCACCATGCAATCATTGTTATAAACTAAAATGTGATTTGGTTGCCTTGGATGAAAAATGTGTGAAGCTAACTAAGGACCTTCTAGAACACAATCATCTGCTTGTATTGTGTGTCTTTGGGAAGAAGTCTAAGGGTTTGGTAGAGACGCCTAGCAACGTGAACCAATCATTAGCGATGGGATTTGTTCCTCCAAAGTCATTTGTGCGTGCACAAGCCAATCTTTCCTCTGTTGTTGGTTCTTCTTCGCTCCCTTACCTTCTGTCCTTCTTCCCCGCTCTTCTTGTACCTCTCTCTTTGGAGTGTCGGTATCTTATGAACACTCTCGAGAGGTTTGTAGGAGGCAAGAAGAAGCTCAATCTCATTTTAGACAAATCTAAAATTTGCAGATTTAATCGAGGTCTAGGATATGATATCCGGGAGGATATGAGGAAGCATCCACTGTCGTGCTCAAGACCATAGCACGGTGTGATCAAAACTAAGCCGGGGTGAGAAAGTAAATTTTAAGTCGTGGGTTTTGTTCAAAGGATTTACGACGACAAGGTGATTCCACTGCGGCTTGGCCTCTCGGAAGGCGAAGTATCATTGCACCTTCTCGCCGGAAAGATGGACATTTAGTTGATCATTCCTTGGTGGCGCCAAGATCGCGCGTAGAGACCGTGTTGAGTCTCTTAGGCACATTCGTGGTCGGCCCTGATTTTGAGTGCACCTAAGACCAACACGAGGTCTAGATTTGTTCCATCGATGATTTTGGGCAAGATCGAGGACTTGGTTTTTCGAGTTTTACGAGTTTCGTCCTCATGCTCCCTTTGGTCGTAATCTCCGCCGTCCCGAGGTAGATCTCGTTTTCCTTTCGAGATAGCTACTCATGGCGAGATCGACATATTCTTGGCGCACTTCGACTCGCTCTTTCATAGCGATCGGATCCATGAATGGTGAGATCTTTGACTTGTTGAGTGACAGAGCGTAGGGTAGATAGAGGTCATCTTGCTTGACTACTTCATCATTCGCCGTGTTACTCAATATTGGGTGCCAAAATCATTTGTTGATTCACCCCATCTTGAGACTTTACTCTGTTTGACTCGTGGTCGCGGGTAGGAAGGAAAGGTCCGGATTGTAGACTCTGGTTGTTCACGTCATATGACTGGTGAGTCTCGTTGGTTTTCTTCCCTAGCCCGTGCTCCAGGTGATGAGACGATCACCTTCTGAGATGCTTCATTTGGGCGCCATCGCTAAAGGTCTGTGAGCATTAATGATTCTTTTATTTTAAAAGATGTTGCCTTAGTAAGTAAGTCGCAGTATAATCACGCTTTCATCTCTCGACTTACCGATGGCGGTTTCGAGGTGAGCTTTAAGAAAAACAATTGCAAAATTCTTGATTCTTGGGTAGTCTAGTTTATGGATTTCTCGATATGGGAGGATCTTTCGTGCTGATTTTTCGGATCTTACGGTGATCCTCTCCGATGTTTAATTGCTTCGAATCCGTGATTTGACCTTCGGCATAGGAGACTTGGTCATATAGGATTTGATCATCGACCGGAGTTAGCGCCACGATCTCATTCGTGGTTTGCGAAACTCAAAATGGTCAAGGATCTTGTTTGTGCTCCTTGCCGCACACGGCAAAATGGTTCTTGCTTCACATCCTCGATTCTGATGACTATGACAGATGCACTGTGTCAATCGCTCCATATGGACACTGATAGGACCGGCTAGAGTGCGGTCGATGGGAGGAAGTGAGTGCGTACTTGTCGTGGTCGATGACTTCTCGAGGTATTCTTGGGTGTTTTTCTTAGCCTCGAAGGATGAGGCGTTTACTCTTTTCGTGGTCTTTTAGTAGGCTTTCTGTTGAGCTCCCGGTGCATTACGAGCAATTCGCGACCGATAATGGCACCGAGTTCAAGAATTCCTACTTTGAGAGTTTTGTGGTGAGGCAGTGTAGAGCACCGTTCTCGTCTCCATCGTCCCTCAACAAAATGGCGTTGTGGAGAGGAAGAACCGCACCTTAGTCGAGATGGCGGGACGATGCTTGATGAGTACTCTACACCTAGGAAGTTTTGGTGAGGAATTACTATCTGCTTGTCATGTTTCTATGAGTTTTCTTGGGCACTCTTGCATCACACTTCTTATGAGTTGAGATATGGGCGAAAACCAGGCGTCTCGCATTTTCATGTGTTTGGTTGCAAGTGTTTTATTACGAAGTCAGGAACCTAGATAAGTTCGAGTCACGATCTTGTGATGGGATCTTTACGGGTTACTCGACTTCTTCTCGTGCCTATAGAGTGCAGGCTGCGAGTCTAGTAAGTTGTTAGAGACACAGGAGGTGACCTTCGATGAGGCGGTCAGGACTAGGCACGATATCTCGAGT
Source organism: Hsuehochloa calcarea (assembly GCA_036346395.1). NCBI lineage: Eukaryota > Viridiplantae > Streptophyta > Magnoliopsida > Poales > Poaceae > Hsuehochloa > Hsuehochloa calcarea. The sequence continues at coordinate 40,532,257 of CM070610.1, read as the reverse complement.
TCTTTAGAGCGATGAGTCCATCTTTGTGGGCGAAGAGGAAGACGGAGATGATGGTTGTATACGATCCAGTTCTTCCTCCTCCTCTTGAGGTGCCTTCTTCCACCGCACCTCGAGGAGATCGACCCTTACCTTCAGCTTCTTCGAAGCTAGTGGCTCTGTCCTATCTCATCTCGCTAATGAGGTAGAGGCCACTTCTTCATCTCACCTGACCTCCAAGACACATTCAAAGGACCATCCTCGAGCGGATCATTGGAGACCTCTTTGAGCGTGTCACACGTTCTAAGGCTGGTTTGTCTCTTTTCTCGTCTCCATTACGCCTTCGTCGCCTCATTTGAGCCCAAAGGCGTTTGTCATGCTCTATCGACGAGTCTTGGACAAGCGCTATGCATGAGGAGTTGGAAAACTTTGAAAGAAACAAGGTCTGGTCTCTTGTTGAGCCCCCTCAAGGTCACAATATCATTGGGACCAAATGGGTGTTCAAGAACAAGCAAAGTGAAGATGGGTTAGTCATTCGAAACAAGGCTAGGCTGGTAGCTCAGGGTTACTCTCAAGTTGAGGGTCTAGATTTCGAAGAGACCTTTGCCCCTGTAGCTAGACTTGAAGCCATTAGAATCCTGCTTGCCTTTGCGACTTCTAAGGGTTTCAAGCTTTACAGATGGATGTCAAGAGTGCCTTCCTCAATGGCCTTATTGAGGAAGAAGTCTATGTCGAGCTGACCTCACGGTTTCGAGAACCCCAAATACCCTAACCATGTCTACAGGCTTTCCAAAGCTTTGTATGGACTCAAGCAGGCTCCCAGAGCTTGGTATGAAAGGCTTAAGTCCTATCTGCTGAGCCATGGTTTTGAGATGGGTAAAATTGACAAGACCTTGTTCATTCGCCGTCTTGGCACTGATCTTCTGCTCGTCCAGATCTATGTGGATGACATTATCTTTGGCGGCTCCTCGCATGCTCGTTTCCCGTTTTCCATGTCATGAGCTCGGAGTTTGAAATGAGCATGATGGGCGAGTTGAGTTTCTTCCTTGGCTTCCAAATCAAGCAGACTCGGGAGGTACCTTTCTTCATCAAGGCAAATACACTCGAGACCTCTGAGCGTTTCGACATGAATGATGGAAAGCGATTATCAACTCCAATGGCATCTCAACCGCTGCGGATCCGGATGAAGGCGGCGAACTCGTTGATCAAAAGGATTTCAGAGCATGATTGGCTCTCTTGTACCTCACGACCTCGAGACCGGACATACATTTTCTCGTGTGTCTATGTGCTAGGTTTGAGCTTCTCCTCGCGTATCTCACCGTCGGCGGTGAAGCGCATCTTCGGTACCTTGAGCTACCATTGACTATGGCATCGGTACTCTTCCTCTTCTTGTCTATCTCTTAGAGCCTTCTCCGTCACGACTTTCTTTGGTGTAGGATAGATAGGAAGAGCACTTCGCACTTGCCAATTCATTGGCACTTCTCTGTCTCTGGTCTTGAGAAAGCAATCCGGTGTTGCGCGATCCACTGCAGAGGCGAGCACGTTCTTTGCGGCCGATTCTTTGTAGCCAAGTGCTTTGGATGGTCTCGACCTGCGAGATTCGGGTTATCTATCATTGCGTTCCACTCTTACGTGATAACACGTCTGCGATTTGCATTGCCAAGAACCCGTGCAACATTCTCGGACCAAGCATATTGATATTAGATATCACTTTCTTAGAGACCATGTAGAGAAGGGTGACATTGTGCTCCAGTTTGTGGAGTGAGCACCAGTTGGTGATATCTTCACCAAGCCTCACAGGCTGCTCTCGGTTTCGACTCTGCGAGAGCTTAGGGTGGTTTGTCCTACGGATTCACTTGTGAGGGGGCGTTGTGCTACTCTTGTATTATATTATATTATATTATATTATCGCTTACTCCTTTACTCGTTTCATTTCTTTTAATATTTGGTCAAGTCCTTCCAAATAGGTTAGAGTGTTTCTCTTGCCACATTGCTTTGATTGCTACTTCTTGTCTTGTGCTTCTAGGATCTTTGCTTATTAGTCTCTTCCCTCTCTAAGTAGAGCTTACTCACTTCTTATAGGTTCTAGCGAGTCGGGCCACCCTTGGGTAGACGAGGGCGATGTTGCTCCTTAGTGTTTGTGTAGATCACCTAATAGTCCTAGAATCATATGGGGTAGATAAGAATCGGATTTGAGCGATAGTTTTCTCTATATCTTTTCTATGCTCTAAAGGACTGCCTTTTCTGGTTTACTTATCAGATTCTCGTTTTTGTTCCTTTGGTTCGGGGAGTTTTTCTTGGTTATTCCATACTCTTAATTTTGTCATAACTCAACTGAATTAAAAGATGCATCTCATTCAAAGGAATCTGGATTTTGTGCATCTCATTTCGCATTGCATGATAATCAAATGGAGCCTTGTTTATTATCCCTTATGATCTGTTTTCACTATTTTACATCTTGCCATGATTTATGCTAAACCGCTAGATCTATCATGACTTTTATGTGTAGTTTAGTCTTTGCCATACTAAGGTATTTAAAATGCTAAACTTGAATTAAAATCTTGTCATGATAGCTCTTGAGACTAGTCCAGTTGAAACTATCCTTTTATGATTTTCGCCATGTCAAGTAAGTCGAGTTGAGTCCTGAATCTCTTTTGAACTTTTGAGTAAGCTATGTCGGTTTGTTAAGAAACATGACTTATCTCTAATCATCGGTCTAAAAACTTCAAAAGCAAAGATGATCTCGTTTGTCTTGAAAAACCGATCTCACCAAATCTTTCTCATGAGGCGGCTTGCCATTGCACTAGGCATGAACTCGGGGAGCCTTGGATGACCTAAGATCACCTCCTTAAGTCATTTGCTTGGAGTGGTCGCATAAGGCTTGGGATCTAGCACATGGCTAAGATTTAAAAAAATTGGTTGAAGCTTAGGAGGTAGTTGTGGATGGCACCTAGTCGAGCTTGCTTTACTAAGATAAAACCATTAAGAGCTTTAAAAAAATGTGCTAAAATTGCTTATCATTAAAAGGACCAAGTTCGGATAAAATGAGTCCTTCTTCAACCGGTAGCACTCTAAACTGCTCGTAATGAGTCTTCTTGGTTCAACTTAGATTATTTGACATGGCTTGTATCATCCTTGGATATCTTTAGCTAGACTTCAATCTTGGCTTATTTGACCTGCTAAAGAATTGGATCATTAATCAGATTATGGACTTTCTGTCTTAGCTCTTCTATACATCGATTGTCATGATCTTGATAGCATTCTTCTGTGTTATGGCTTGGTGTAATACTCTAATAGTCATTTTGGATAATCTACATGGCTCCTAATGCTTAAAATGAACATCATATAGTCTTTTCCTCCCTTTTCTACATATTGATGATTTTATTGCCAAAGGGGGAGAATGATTGTGAGAAAAAGCCTTCTAAAGAAAAGCCTTGAGTTTTGTGCGAAAATTACTCTTTCATCTCATCTCAAGTCTTTTTCTTTTTGTCAACTTGGTCTTGAGCTTAATTGCTCTTGTTTAGACCTTGGTTGACTGGAATCTCAAACTCATCTTATGCTTTTTCGGTAATTGTCAATATACTCATCAAGGGGGAGATTGAGAGACCATGTGAGAGGTCCTCCACTGAGTGATGAGTATTTGACAAGTGTGTTGATTAGATTGAGAGTTGAGGTTTCGGTTTGGGTGTTTACGGTCGAAGTCAGGAAATCGGAACTACCGCTGTGTATGGAGCGGAAGTTCCGATTAATCGGAACTACCGGTGTTGGAAATAGGAACTTCCGATTTATCTGGGTTTTGCTCTCGGATGAAGGAAATCGGAACTTCCGCACAAGGGTAGCGAGTGTCCGATATCTGACATTGAGTGTTCTCGAGATATTAAATCGAATTAAATATCCGGAAAGTCGGTTGTTCGGATATCGGAAGTACCGCAGTTGTTGAGCGCGAACTTCCGATATTCTGACAAATCTTGGATGTTCGAAATCGGAACTTCATTATGTGTTAAGCGGAACTTCCGATTGTGTCGAGCTGTGCGAGAGAAGATTAAATTGTGATTTTGATTTTGTATGAGTTTGAGTCTTATACAATTGTTGATGCTATGATATTGTGCAATGCTATGTGATGTGTTTTATGCATGTTGACCGCGGGGCATCAAGATGGAGTCGTGGCGAGACACGTGGACCGGACTAAGCGCAGGAGGCGTTGAGGTCGAACGGTCGGGATGTGTCAAGACGGCGTGGATCTTGAAGCGGTTGCAGTCGTGGACAACAAGGTGTCGGGAGGCTTCGGAAAGGTGCGCAAGGGCGAAAGGTCTTTTATAGCGGCAAAAGTGGAGGCGGTTCCGTTCGGGTGTAGCGGGCTTAATGGGTTGGAGGCCCATTAGCAAAGGCTATAAATAGGGAGAACCACGGAGTTAGGGTTAGACCTTTTGATACAAAATTAGGGTTAGCTCCACCAAAGGGTGTGTTTTGTTTTTGAGTTTGTGGAGTTGATGAACTGAAACCTATTGTAATCTTTCCTCTTTGTGTTACCTCTCAGTAATCCATATTTCAATCCAATGAAATCGAGGTTTTGATTACTTGATTTTGCAACTCTCTCTCTCTCTGCTCATGTTGAATATCGAGGGTTTTGGCATATCTTTTGCTTCGCTTTATGAAATAGCATGAAACTTCATATCTAGAATCGTTTTGGTATTGCTATTACTTCCTCAAAGTTTCATGCTCTAAGAATCGAGAATCTAAACTTATCATTGGTTTTGGTCTTTCTTGCCCCTTCTTCAAGAAATCCGTTTTGGTTCGATTATTGAATCTTTGGTTGCAATTCTTCTCCATGAGGTCAAGAAGGTGTTTAGGATGATGTCTGTGAAACTTGACCAGAGAAGAGCATTCAAGATTTAGTTTTGGATTTTGAAGAAAACCCGAAAGCTTGTTCTTGGTCGGGACAATCGAACTTCCGATTGTCCATAGCGAACTATCGCAGCGGAACTTCCGCGATTCCGAACTACGGAGTGCGGAAGTACCGCCGGGTAAAATCGGAACGTCCGATATTTGACAGAACAGTCTGAAATGTATGATTAGTTCTCTGATTTTGTTTTACTCTTCTTGAGAGGGTTTGTTGATCTTATTTAAATACAGTAAAGGGGAGTTCTTATTTTTAAGGCACCATTCACCCCCCTCTGTTGCCATTTCGGTCCTTCAACCGCGTTCGGCATTGGACATAGGATTTGAGCAGGTAGGCTATTTCTGAAATAGTATCTAGTCTACGTACGAGTTCTCGGCTTCGAGTACTATTCGGTGTTTCGACCACCTGGTCGGAGGTGTTTCGCCTTACTGGAAGAAGGGGTTTTTGAGTATTGTTCACAGTTTTGACCACTTGGTCCGGATGGGTCTTGAATACTTGGTCGAGATAGTTTTTGAGTTCTGTGTATAGTTTCGACCATTGTGTCGAGATGGGTTTCGAGTACTTGGTCGAGGAGGTTTTCAAATTCTGCTCATAGTTTTGACCACTCGGTCGGGATGAGTTTCGAATACTAGGTAGAGAGGGTTTCGAGTACAATTCATCGTTTCGAGTACTGCTCATTGTTTTGACTACTGTTTATTGTTTTGACTACTATTCAATGTTTCGACTACTGGCAACGAAGTTTCAACTAGTTGGTCGAAGGAGTTTCAACCAACTGGTCGAACGAAATTTCAAAAGGTGTTTTGACTATTGGTCGAAGAAATTTTCACTATTAGTCGAAGAAGTTTCAATAATCTAGTCAAAGGAGTTTTCCACTAACTGGTCGAAGAAGTTTTGGCATACTGGTCGAAGGAGAGTTTCGACTAACTAGTCGAAGAAGTTTCGACATGCTGAACGAAGGAGAGTTTCGACTAAATGGTTGAAGAACAGTTTTGAGTAACTAGTCGAAGAAGTCTCGACAAGCTGGTAGAAGAAGAGTTTCGACTAACTGGTCGAAGAAGTTTTCGATAGGCTGGTCGATGGAGAGTTTCGACTTACTGGTTGAAGAAGTTTCGATAAGCTGGTCGAAGAAGACTTTCGACTAATTGCTCAAAGAAGTCTTCGACAGGCTGGTCGAAGGAGAGTTTCGACTAACTGGTGAAGAAGTTTCGACAAACTGGTCGAAGAAGAGTTTCTACTAACTAGTCAAAGAAGTCTTCGATAGGCTGGTCAAAGGAGAGTTTCAACTAACTGGTCGAAAAAGTTTTGACAAGCTGGTCGAAAAAGAGTTTTGACTAGCTGCTCGAAGAAGTCTTCAACAGGCCGGTTGAAAGGAGTTTTTGACTATTTGATCGAAGAGGTTTCGACCAACTGATCGAAAGGAGCTTCGACTAACTGGTGGGGAAAGGTTTCAACTACATGGTCAGAGAGAGTTTCGACTATCTGGTCGAAGGAAGTTTCGACCATCAGGTTGGAAAGAGTTTTGACTATCTGGTCGAAAAGAGTTTGCACCACCCGGTCGAGAGGAGTTTCGACCATCTGGTCGAAATGAGTTTTGACCACCCGGTCGAGAGGAGTTTCGACCGTCTAATCTAAAATAGTTTTGAGCACCCGGTCGAGAGAAGTTTCGATCATCCGTTTGAAAAAGTGTTTCGTCCATTTGCTCAGGGGTTCAGCCCATCGGCTCGGTAGGAGTTTCATCTGTCTGGTTGGGAGGAGTTTCGACCATCCGGTCGGAGGGAGCTTCGACCATCCGGTTGAAGGGAGTTTCGACCATCTAGTCAGAAATATAAGTTCGACCACATCATTAGGCGGGGAGAAGTTCGATTATCTAGAGGTTCGACTATACTCCAAGTTGGAGGGGGTCGACGACCTGGTCCGGTTTGACTACAACTTGGGTCTACAATGCATTCTTTTCTCTGGCAATGCTTTCGCACATCAATAGTGAAAATGAGCCTCTAGTGGCCACTAGGAATGTACTGGTAGAAAGCGTAAGGAAGCAAGCTAGCCAGAGACGGTCTGGCAACGAAGGTTTGCAACGGCGGAAGAGGCTCCAAATGGTGGTGATGGCCGGCGGGGTCCATCCGACTGCTTGGGATACTCTGGTCAGAGGGGAGAAAGAACGAGGTCGGGGGCAGCTCCTGTGAATATAGAGTGGAGCCAATGCGGGGATCCACCTCTGGGTCAATGAACAAGAGCTGAGGCGACCAAGAAGAAGAGGGCTTCACTGATGGCGACAATGCTGCTAGCGACGTCGTGGAGGCACCGACCGAAGTGAGCGCTCAAGCCTTACCTGGAGCTCGAGCTCTCCTAAGGAATGAAAGAATGGAAGAACGGAAGAGCTAGCTCTCATGGTGTGGAACGTCAGTGGGAGAGCCTGGGGTTGCTATTTATAGGCGCAGGGGGGTGGAGGTCGACTGGGCATATGCTGCATCTGGCGCTACACAGTACCACGGGGTGGTTGGCGATAGCGACGGAGTCGACAGCACAGTGTAGCGACGTGACATGCTGAGCGATGGCACTTAATGGTTGAGCGACGGTGGCTGCCAGCGCATGCACCATGTCGTATCGGGGCGTCCGGACTCGGCAGGTGTCGATGCCAACGGGGAGAGGATGCACTGACCCAGGCCCACATAGAAGACTATGACCAGGGGCGGTCTTCAGTCACACCGGTTTAACTGGCACCCGACCTAGGTCTGTTCAGGTGTCCACGACCAGGGTGCGGTCTCAACTACACCGGTTCAGTTGGGCCACTGGTCGGAGGAATAATGTACAGGGTGATGCGGGGTGCCCGATCTTCTCGACGTAGAACCTCTCGATAACTTGTGTACCCTGACGAACCACCAGCTGATCCCCCGCGTCAATACACGGACTTGCAACTCTATGGAAAATTCGCCCAAACACACACTTGATTGGATCCTCGCTGACCACAAGCGAAGATTATCGAACCCTCAATTCCCAGTGGAAAAGCAAGAACGACCCCTTGTTCTCAACGCACAATTCCCTCTGTTTTGGCTATAAACACAACAAGAGAATCCAACAAAAGGTTTGAAAATATATTAACCGTGGTCTGAGGTTACAATGGGGGTCTACCCCTCAATATATAGTGTCCCTTCTCCTCATGGCTGGCCAAGAGGCCCTACTCCTACTCTAATTCGGAATTAGAACTCCTACTCCAATTCTGACTCAATCTAAAACAAAAAGGAAACTCTAATTTTACAATCGTCACATTGTTTTGGTCATATCTTTTGACACATGAGGAATTTCCAAGTGAGGCAGGATCCATTGGATCGGGCTTGAAATTATCTTTCCAACAAGCCCAAGAACACTCGAATCGGACTCCGTTTGTGAAAGTTATGACCGTTTTATTCCGGACTGTCCTGCTGATTCCGAATCTGAATTTGATGCTGATTCCGAATCCGAATTTGATTCTGAGTTGATTTCGAATTTGATTTCGGTTGGGGTTATGGGAGATATGATTTGGGCTTGAAAATCTTATCCAAAACTTGAGTTTTAAGTTCTTGGGCTTCCCCCCTTTTGCTCTCCCATCACACGGCTTCCTTTCTCCTTATTCAGCCGCATGGGCTGCTTGACTTTCTCCTTCCCAACTGCTTTAACCTTCTTGTTCTTCATCACTAGGCAACAAATACGGGTACCCTCCTCCTTGTGCTCCTCTATTGCTTTGGTTTCGGCCTCCTCGGTTCCAATGACTTTAAACTTGTCAAACCTGAGAATGCACAAAGTATTGCTTTTACGTAGTATCCAATTCTCACGGAAAACACAAAGAAACTTGTTAAGAAACAATTGCACCTGTTGTTTGAGAAGTGTAGCTTTTGCTTCATAAACAGTCTCATAAATAGTCGGGATATCCTCATCATCCTCCCTTTCTTAAAAAAAAAACCGTCATCGGCTTTTGATAGCCTGAAAATGTGCTACACAAAGAAAACGACGTATATGCATGGTATATGTATTTATCATCCAAACAAGTTCCGTGTAGCGCATGATGATTTGCCGAACATGTATTAAATAAAGAGAACAACGTATATATGTGATATATGTATGAATCAATTGTTGTGTTATTCGCGTTGTTTTGCACAATTGATAGCTCAAAATCACATTTCAAATTGCACAACTGACTCATATGATAAAATTTCACCTTCCCAATATCAAAGTCAAGTAAAGTGGGTGAAAACCAATTGATACCATTCCATGCTTCAACTGCGCTACTCTGATTAGTTATACATTTAAGAGATAAACAAGTAGGCATCATGTTGCATTCTAAACAATAGACACTTGTATTTAAACCCATCTTAAAGAGACCGTGACATTGCTCAATAGTGGTTTGCGCAAAACATGTAATTTTAAATCAACAAGATTATCACAGGTAATGCATATTCGATAAACTTAAAACATGTTGTTGTCTACACCAAAATCTCCGATCAAATTGAATTTATATGTGTGTATGTAGCTATGTACTAGTGATCTTAAATGTGAAATTTCAAGAACCTTCTTAATAACACTAACTACCTTTTTTGGTTTATCGAATATGATATGACACAAAGAATCATTAAGGGATATTCTAGTAAGAACTTCTGTATGATTAATCAATTCCATATTATGCAAATTAAGCATATAAAATTTAGAACTTGGAATCATCAAAGGAATAATGGAGTTCTCAGTTTTACGCATCTTGTCTTGATGATCTATCAATTTAGTACCAATAGTGTTACCTTGATCGTCCTCCTCAGTTGATGTAGGCGCCGCGGGTATCGTAATGTCATCATGTAACCACAGGGTATCATGTATTCTGATGCGGACATCCTTAGCTATGTTGTTTCATATAATATTTTCAATTCATTAAATACCTCAGAACAACATGAGCTTGCTAAGAGAGTTGAAAAACAAGAGAAGCTTATCCAACAGTGAATCTGCTCACCGAATTTCCTTTTAAATTAGTTGAGAATTTCATACTACCTAAAACTAGTATTTTGCTTATGCTCAGTTGGAAGATTCAATAATGAACGGAGATGAAGGATATGAGGTCGTTCTTGAAGAAAGGCCGTCACAATGGAGGAGAAGCTCGTGGGAGACAAGCAAGGGGAGAGAAGCCCAAGAATCCAAGTCAAATTCGAAACTTCCACAAGCCCAACCAAATTCAAATTCGGAATCAACTCAGAATTCAATTCGGATTCGGAATCAGCCTCAAATTCGGATTCGGAATCAGCAGGACAGTCTGAGTAAAAGGCCATAACTTTCTCATACGAAGTCGGATTTGAGTGTTTTGGGCTTGTTGGAAAGCTAACTTCAAGCCCGATCCAACGGATCCTCCCTCACTCCGAAATTCGTCCTGTATTAAAAGATATGACCGAAACAATATGACGGTTGTAAAATCAGAGTTTCCTTTTCTGTTTTGGAATGTATCGGAATTGGAGTAGGACTCAAATCCGAATTAGAATAGGAGTAGGGCCTCTTGGCCAGCCATGAGGAGGAGTAGGAGCACTATATATAGAGGTAGACCCCATTGTAACCTCGACCACGTTTAATATATTTTCAAAGCTTTTGCTTGATTCTCTGTTGTGCTTATAGCCAAAACAGAGGAATTGGGCATTGAGAACAAGGGTCGTTCTTGCTTTTCCGTTGGGAATTGAGGGTTCGACGATCTTCGCTTGGTCAGCGAGGATCCAATCAAGTGTGTGTTTGGGCGAATTTCCATAGAGTTGCAAGTCCGTGCATTGGCGCGGGGATCACCGGTGGTTCGTCGGTACACAAGTTATCGAGAGGTTCTACGTCGAGAAGATCGGACCCCCGCATCGTGGTATCGAGCTCCGTTGACTCGGTAGGATCTTTATCCGCTTATCTAATTTTTACCCTATACACGAAAAAGCCATACAAAAAAATTCTTTCAGCCGTAGTATTTAATTTGTTATTCTAGTGAGTTTTGTTAAGTTTTTGTCCATTAGAATCAAGTTTAGTTTGCTGATCTTGAATTCTTTTGCGTTGCTTTTATTTGAGCCTAGTTTGATTTTTTTAGTCGTGTCTATAAAAAACACCAAAAAAAGTGAGTAACCAATTTATCCTTTGTGAACCTTTCAATCCTTTGCGAATACTTTGAACCTATTGAAGACTAGCTAAATTGTTGCTTCGGCTGCATATTAATATTTGTGTTCTTGCAATTGTTCAAAGATCAAAAGGTGGGAAAGATTTTTGCTCATTTTGGTAGAACAAGAATTTTGGCAATAGTTCAAAAAAAAAGAAAAAAAAAAGAAAGAAGAGAAGAAAAAAAAAAGTAAAGAGAAAAGAGAAAAGGAAAAAGAAAGCGCATAGCCGAACCATAAACTTGAGCGAATATCCCCACTCATTCTTGATTCAATTGTCAGAATATTAATATTTTGTGCAATCTTGTGCCCTAGTTTCATTATTTGCAACTAGCTAGCGTCTTTCTATAACTTGTGCAATACGAGCTATTTTGTTCTTCACTTATATCTTACATAGCTCATTCCTTGATTGCACTAAAGTTCCAATATCTTTGCGTGTGAGTTGTTTTGATTTTCACTTATATCTTTGTGATCGGCAACTAGGCATTGAATTCTAGTTTGGATATTTACTTAGCCTTACAATACCTAGAATTTTCAAATTAAGTAGGTATCCATACCAAACTCCACAAAACACCGTTGTCGTGCTTTGACTTGCTCTTGAAATTCGCTCACACATCACCTTGTGGTTCCTGCGCCTCAAGTGTAAGTATTGTTGATCTTAATTCCTATCTAACGGTAAAGAAACTTCACCTTGTTAGGATTGTGAGTTGTGTGACCTCTACATATACACATACACCGACATACATATTCTTTGCTTTGCTGCTAACAATGGCAGATCGCGAGTATACGTATCTTCCCTTCTATGGTAGTAATGATCCAGAGGAGTATCTTGAGTGGGTACAAGACATGGAGTTCGAGCTTGAATCCCATAAGTTGAATCGAAGCCAAGGAAGTGAGAGTGGCCACTTTGTTTTTACGGACTATGCCTTTAGTTGGTGGCAACAACTAGGTGGAAAGCGATTTATTACATCTTGGGTGCATTTAAAAGCATCATGAGAAGAGAATTTGTTCCATCCTATTATGAGCGGAACTACTACGACACGTGGAGAGCATTAAACAAGGATGCAAAGTTGTCAAAGATTACTATATTGAGTTGAATCATGCAATGCGCCGTGCCAATATCACTAGTCCATATCAAGAAAAGACATACTTCAAAGCAGGCTTGAATTATCGATCGTTCTTTGCACTTCAAGATGAATATTTTCGTAGTCTGCAAGATCTTGTGAAATTTGCTATGAAGGCGAAAAGAGACTTAAACACATTCAAGCACATCAATTAAATCTGCTGGGCTCTTTAGTTCTAATTCATCCACCGTGTGTCACTTGAGAAGAAGATCGAGCATGATAATTTTCTTCGTAGAGGTGATGAGTAGTCTTGCCCGTCACAACCCGCAACACGTGAGGAGGTTGTGGTTGGTGGTAGTTGTGCCCTTGCTGCCCACGGTCTTACAAGGATGAGATGTATCAAAACTCATGTGAGAATGAGAGCCACATAGCCAAATTGAGTGAGAGTGATAAAAAGAGTGAGCTGTGTGAGTCCACCATACGCGAGGTTGGGAGCATCCCAATTGAGAGTGTGAGAGATACACCAAAAGAAAAGGGAGGGATAGATGATAGGATAAATAAGATTATTTTTGAACCTAACAACTTACCCTCTATTTCTAGTGTTGTATCCCACATTCTGCAGGTGGACCAAGCAAATAAGGAGTTGGAGATTCAAGAGCCCTCACCATTGGAAGAGAAAGATAAAGAGCTAACCATGGATGGAGAGGAATACCAAGATCAAGGTAACACTATTTGTACCGAATTGGTCGCTTATGAAAACAAGGTGCGTAAACTGAGAACTCCATTATTCATTTGATGATTCCACGTTCTAAATTTGATATGCTTAATTTGCATAATGTGAAATTGATTACTCAAAAAGAAGTTCTTAGTAGAATGCACATTAATAATTCTTTGTGTTATATCATATTCGATAGTCCTACACATGTATCTAGTGTGATTAAGAAGGTTCTTGAAATTTCACACTTAAGATCACTAGTAAATAGCTACATACACACATATAAATTCAATTTGATTGGTGATGTTGGTGTAGACAACATGTTTCAAGTTTATCAAATATACATTACCTATGATAATCTTGTTGATTTACAATCACATGTTTTGCGCAAACCATCTATTGAGCAATGTCATGATATCTTTAAGATGGGTTTAAATACAAGTGTCTATTGTTTAGAATGCAACATGATGCCTACTTGTTTATCTCTTAAATGTATAACTAATCAGAGTAGCGCAGTTGAATAATGGAATGGTATCAATTGGTCTTCACCCACTTTACTTGACTTTGGTATTGGGAAGGTGAAATTTTATCATATGAGTCAGTTGTGCAATTTGAAATGTGATTCCGAGGTATCGATTGTACAAAACAACGCGAATAACACAACAATTGATTCATACATATATCACGTTATATCGTTGTTCTCTTTGTTTAATACATGTTCGGCAAATCATCATGCGCTACACGGAACTTGTTTGGATGATAAATACATATACCATGCATATACATTGTTTTCTTCGTCTAGCACATTTTCAGGCTATCAAAAGCCGAGGACGGCTTTTTTCGAAGAAAGGGAGGATGATGCGGACATCCTTAGCTATGTTGTTTCATATAATATTTTCAATTCATTAAATACCTCGAACAACATGAGCTTGCTAAGAGAGTTGAAAACAAGAGAAGCTTATCCAACAGTGAATCTGCTCACTGAATTTCCTTTTAAATTAGTTGAGAATTTCATACTACCTAAAACTAGTATTTTGCTTATGCTCGATTGGAAGATTCAATAATGAACGGAGATGAAGGATATGAGGCCGTTCTTGAAGAAAGGCCGTCACAATGGAGGAGAAGCTCGTGGGAGACAAGCAAGGGGAGAGAAGCCCAAGAATCCAAGTCAAATTCGAAACTTCCACAAGCCCAACCAAATTCAAATTCGGAATCAACTCAGAATTCAATTCGGATTCGGAATCAGCCTCAAATTCGGATTCGGAATCAGCAGGACAGTCTGGAGTAAAAAGGCCATAACTTTCTCATACGAAGTCGGATTTGAGTGTTTTTGGGCTTGTTGGAAAGCTAACTTCAAGCCCGATCCAACGGATCCTCCCTCAGTCCGAAATTCGTCCTGTATTAAAAGATATGACCGAAACAATATGACGGTTGTAAAATCAGAGTTTCCTTTTCTGTTTTGGAATGTATCGGAATTGGAGTAGGACTCCAAATCCGAATTAGAATAGGAGTAGGGCCTCTTGGCCAGCCATGAGGAGGAGTAGGAGCACTATATATAGAGGGTAGACCCCATTGTAACCTCGCACCACGCTTAATATATTTTCAAAGCTTTTGCTTGATTCTCCTGTTGTGCTTATAGCCAAAACAGAGGGAATTGGGCATTGAGAACAAGGGGTCGTTCTTGCTTTTCCGTTGGGAATTGAGGGTTCGACGATCTTCGCTTGTGGTCAGCGAGGATCCAATCAAGTGTGTGTTTGGGCGAATTTCCATAGAGTTGCAAGTCCGTGCATTGGCGCGGGGGATCAGCTGGTGGTTCGTCAGGGTACACAAGTTATCGAGAGGTTCTACGTCGAGAAGATCGGGCACCCCGCATCATATTCCCTCTCCAACCATGGTTATATCTTCATCTTTCTCTTCCAATGGTGAGGGCTCTTGAATGTCCAACTCCTTATTTGCTTGGTCCACCTACACAATGTGTGATATAACACTAGAAATAGAGGGTAAGTTGTTAGGTTCAAAACTAATCTTACTTGTCCTATCATCTATCTCTCTCTTTTCTTTTGGTGTATCTCTCACACTCTCAATTGGGATGCTCTCAACCTCGCATATGGTGGAATCACACAACTCACTCTTTTTATCACTCTCACTCAATTTGGCTATGTGGCTCTCATTCTCACATGAGTTTTGATACATCTCATCCTTGTAAGACCGTGCGCCAGCAAGGGCACTTGCGGGTTGTGACGGGGCAGCACTACTCATCACCTCGGTCGAAGAAAAATTCCCATGCTCGATCTTCTTCTCAAGTGACACACCAGTGGATGAATAAGAACTAAAGAGCCGGCGCAGATTTAATTGATGTGATTGCATGTGTTTAAGTCTCTTTTATGCCTTCATAGCATATTTCACAAGATCTTGCAGACTAAGAAAATATTCATCTTGAAGTGCAGCAACGATATGATAATTCAAGCCTGCTTTGAAGTATGCCTTTTGTTGATATGCACTACTGATATTGGCACGACGCATTGCATGGTTCAACTCAATATAGTAATCTTGGACAACTTTGCAACCTTGTGTAATGCTCTCCACGTGGCGTAGTAGTTCCCGCTCATAATAGGATGGAACAAATTCTCTTCTCATGACCCTTTTTAAATAGACCCAAGATGTAATGAATCGTTTTCCACTTAGTTGTTGCCACCAACTAGAGGCATAGTCTTAAAAAACATAGTGGCCACTCTCACTTCCTTGGCTTCTGATTCGAACTTTTGGGATTCAAGCTCGAACTCCATGTTTTGTACCCACTCAAGATACTCCTCTGGATCATTACTACCATAGAAGGGAAAATACGTATACTCGTGATCTGCCATTGTTAGCAGCAAAGCAAATAATATGTATGTGTATCTCTCAAACTCACTTGTCTTACCAAATTACATTCTTACCTTTCCGAAGTGAATTGAGGTGACAAACTCATACTTGATATTACAGGTTAAAACAACGTGAGAAATTGGCGAATTTCAAGAGCAAGTCAAGGCATGACAACGGGTGTTTTGTGGAGTTTGGTATGGATACCTACTTAATTTGAAAATTTTAGGTATTGTAAGGCTAAGTAAATATCCAAACTAGAATTCAATGCCTAGTTGCCGATCACAAAGATATAAGTGAAAATTAAAATAACTCACACGCAAAGATATTGGAACCTAGTGCAATCAAGGAATGAGCTATGTAAGATATAAGTGAAGAACAAAATAGCTCGTATTGCACAAGTTATAGAAAGACGCTAGCTAAT